>QYAN01000006.1:1315638-1733051 GCA_003988815.1 Chlorencoelia australis
TCTACGGCAGCAAGTTGGCTTGAGAAGATGATCACGTATCCTTGATTCCGCGAATACTCCAGACGAAGCCCCGCCAAATACAACACGAAATACAGGTAGCAACAAAACCACGAAAGAAAGTCAATATGTCACAAGATACAGCACTGATTCCCAAGGTTACAGCGTATGTGGAGAACTATATGAGCGCATATGACGGCAGCCACGATTTCAATCACATCCGAAGGGTACTTGGGATGGCGCGCAGGATCTGCGCAGACTTGCAAGGCTTGCTGCCTCTTTCGAATGGTTCTCCTGCAAAATTGAATCTGCAGGTTGTTACTTTGGCAGCATTATTTCATGATGTTGGGGACAAGAAATATTTAAAACCGGGAGAGGATGCAAATACATTGGTTCTAGACACACTTCTTGGCTTTGGAGCAGCAGAAGAATTAGCGGTCAAGGTGCAAAGAATTGTGCTTGGAGTTTCATATTCGAGTGAGATTAGGGATCCCGCGGCAGTTAGAGGCTTGATTGAGAACTATCCTGAGCTGGCAGTTGTGCAGGATGCAGATCGTTTGGATGCCATTGGGGCAGTGGGGATTGGAAGGACTTTTACGTTTGGTGGTGCTAAAGGGGCTAAGGATATGGGAGAGACGATTCGGCATTTTGAGGAGAAATTAGAGAAGTTGGAGGGGATGATGAAGACTGAGCCGGGGAAAAGGATGGCGAGGGAAAGAACGGAGAGGTTGAACGTTTTTAAGAGGTGGTGGGAGGAAGAGCAGAGAGATGCTGAGGGCGGATCGATACCTTAATAGTTAGGCATTTGGGAAACGACCTTCGTGGTTACAAATATGATACCTACGAATAAACGACTACGAGAAATTCCAATACGGACATGCATCATTCGTTGTTATGGGGCTGACGAGGTAACTATACCACGTAAGAGTCTTGCATATTCTAATTTTCCATCAGCGGCGATCTTACCATTTATTACCCCCTTCCCTCTTGCGTCTCTTTGCTTTCCTCTAGATTATTCTCTTTCAACTCTATTTCCAAAAATGAACACACTGCCCCCGAACTCATCTACCAAATCCTTCT
This sequence comes from Chlorencoelia australis, assembly GCA_003988815.1. Taxonomy (NCBI): domain Eukaryota; kingdom Fungi; phylum Ascomycota; class Leotiomycetes; order Helotiales; family Cenangiaceae; genus Chlorencoelia; species Chlorencoelia australis. Next base: position 1,316,716 of record QYAN01000006.1, read on the forward strand.
CCACCTTCCCATCTCTTCCCTCCCCACCACCCGCTTCATCTCCCACGCCTTCTCCACCCTCTCATCTCTTCACCCATCCCTTCTTAGCTAGACTTCACCTCTAACTTCGCCTTCCTCTCCATCGACCCGCCATCATGTGGCTCTTGATGGACTTGTGGTCCCGAAAATGGCTACGTCTACCCATATTCTTGGCTCTAGTCTGGAAAATAATGCTCCCTGGGAAATCCATCTCTAAGACATTAGCAGCAGCGAATTTAGCCGAGTTATGCGGGAAAGATACCACAGAAGAGAAATTGAGAGCGGGTATGAATCGATCCTTGTTTTGGAAAGCTTATAATGAGGGGAGGATTTGTAAGAGAGAGAAGTTAGGTGGGTAGGAGAGGCTTACTCGGTGGGTTTGGGGGTTTCGACTAGTTCTTCTACGGAGGGAGAGCTGAAATGGATTTCGAGGAGGAAGATGTAGAGGATTGTGAGGTGTATGATGTTGTAGAGGAAGAGTGGCATTTTGGAGGCATGGTTAGGCGGGAGAGAGGTGGGAATCTTTGAAAGGGTTGAATGGCTATTAGCAGCAAATGATTTCACAATAATTCGGCAATACGAGTAAGATCTGATCTATACGTCTATAGGTTTCAAATTCTATGACAACGAACGTTATCCAGAATTTAATGCTCGACAAGGCATTAGACATCATCCTTGATAGTTTTGGTACAACCACGGAGAATTTTTATATCGCAACGTTCCATTTTGATCTCATGGCTGCAGGGCTCGCAGAAAAACAAAGATGCATGCAGTACCCCGCGATTTGGATAAATGAATGAATTTTGGGAAGAGCCATTCAGACTTTGCTGCAAGAAATATTTCACCACTATGCTTCCAATTCTGAGAGGACCGAGAAAACTCTTTTCATCCAAAGCCGAATAACCGTCCCCATCAGCCATTAAAAAGTATATTTTCAGCCTCACCAGTGTCCTTCAAAACTTGATACATTCAACCTCGGTCCCAAATATTCCCATATGTCCCTTGCCTAAAACACCCCTGGAAAGAGGCGTTCTAAAATAATTCACAACTGGATACGGTTGAGATCTGCGGATAAGGGCAGGGGTGATTCAGCTCATTTGGTAACTTCATGCGAATTTTGTTTTTTGCGTTTTTGATAGATTATTGAGAGTACGGAAGTATTTTGAAGATCGTTTAACAAGAATTAAAGTCGAGACTATGACCAATAGGCGTATTTTAGGGTTGCTAAAGGCTTTTAGGAAAACCTTTCTAGTTCTATTGCCATAGTTGACATTAAGTGCGGTTAGTAGAAGTAAGTTAAACGAACCCCTATCTACAATGTCAAGAACAAGATCATTTCTTCAATTAAAAAGAAAGCATATCATACCTAACCAGGATCAGGCAGATCCAATATCGAAATTCTTTTTATTGGTTTCTAAAGGAAGGCATGCCCGATGACGCTTACAAGCCCAACCCATAACAAGACCCTGAAAAACACGCCTCAATATTTCTTCTTCAAACCCCAAAAAACGCCTCTTCAGCCAGAAAAAGCTTCTTTTTCCCGTTTCTCGTCTTTCTTTCTCTTTCCCGCCCAGTTTATCGTTTTTGATCCATCTTTTCTCAAACCAAAATCCATCCCGTCCTTCAAACCCACCTTACCTTCCGTACTCTTCCCTCTTCCACAAAGAATGCACATCTCATACCCATACCTCAGCATATTTTCTTCCTTTCTAGTTTCCACCATCCACGCTCAATCGATAGCGCAAGAAGTCGCTCTCCTGCCAACTTGCGCATACAATTGCATCACAATCGCTGCCGCAGCAGCCGGTTGCGACATAACCGACTACGGATGTATATGTGGATCTGGAAGAAGCGCTATTCAAAGAAGTGCTATTCCTTGTATTGCTAGCAATTGTACTACTTCTGAAGATATAAGTTTGTTTCCCCCTCTTTCCATTTTTAATTTGAAGAAGAGAGAGAGAGACTGATGAATGGATAGCGGTTCAGAGGATATCGACGGAGATATGTATGATGGAATTTGCGGCTGAATCTTCTTCTGTTTCTACGATTGTTTTCCCGACGGCTTATTCGGATAGTCCTGTGATGACTTCGACTGTCGTAGGAGGTTATGGTGGGGGAGGAGGGGGAAGCTCGAGCTCAAGTTCTGAAATTACGAGTTCGACGACTCTGATGATATTGTCCACGGCGGCAGCGAGTAGTACGGCGACGACGAGTAGTACGGTGACGACGAGTAGTACGACGACGGGTGCAACGACGACAGCAAGTAAGACGACGATGGGTACAACGACAACAGCAAGTAAGACGACGAGTAGGGCGGGGGCAACGGTTAGTGCTGCGGCAGGAAGTAGATTTATGCCTCCTGGCTTGGTTTTTGCTGGGGCAGTGATTGCAGTGATTTTATGATACCCCAGAGTTGGATTTCTGTATATTTGGATCAGAAAATATGAGTCTTCTCATACATCGGATGAAAATTCGACATACAGTAGATGATAATGATGTTGTAATTAAAAGGGGAAAATAGAAATAGACCAAATCTAAATCAAGATTTAATGTGAATGTCTTGCATTACACCTAATGGGAATTATGTGGTACTTTTCTAGTCTATTCTGCACAGGTATTATAAAAATTACAAAAATTACAGCAAGAAATCTCGATACTTCCCTAACGCAGGACCTCTGCTTCCCGAAAACTCCTGATTCAAACCGTCTAAAGCTGCAAAATGTTCAGCGAATTTCAAACCTCTATGATTCTCCACCTCTATTCTCTTCCAGTCCCATTCATTCCCTTCCTCCAATCCCTCCTCGTTCTCCACAAGCTGTGTTGATTCCCCAAGTTCCGGCGTTGAGTCACCTGAGCTAGTCATGGTAGCCCATCCACTTGGCTTTTGTGGCAACACGTCTGAAGCTGCTAACAAAACTTCAGGATGCACGGTGAGTCTTCCCAGCTTAACCACGTATTTGCTCATGGCGCTTGCAAAAATAGCTTTCTGATCCACTTCCGCATCCCCTCCACGCCCCTCGACCTTCTTATAGTCCTTCCCAAACCAACTCCCATCGCCCAGTACATAACCTGTCGGTCTAACAGTTCCCTTCTTCACGAAGTGAGTAACAACGTACAGCCATTTTCTATCCCAACAAAGCAGTCTAGACCACATCTCATAGCTCTCATATATTCCAATCTCCCTCTTGAAGCTACACATCACGCCTCCCAACATAATTCCCCATCTCCCCGTCACAGCTTTCCCTTCTTTATCAAGAACTAATTTGTTTTTCGCATTATGATGTAATTTTTCGATTCCAGGCTGCATGAGACAGCAAACGATGTGTGATCGTGTGACATCCAAATCGGTGAAATATGTGGAATTGGATTTGTGGAAATTATAGTCCGTCTCAGATAGTGGCGCATGAGAAGTGGTGATTACTGGTAGGAAAAGAGAAGAGGGACCTCGGTCTTTGGGTATTTTCGGTTTGGAGAAGAGGCAATGCTTTAAGATGGCATTGAAGACTCGGAACTGGTTTGAATTAGTACATATTTGGGTAGAGATAAGGAGAGGGATGACGAACATGCCATGCGAAGGGAAAGTTCTTGAGATTTGCAAGAATGAGAATAGCAGCGACAGTTCGGGAGTACTTTTCAGGGCCAGTAAAAGTGTTGAGGAGAAGCTTCCGGAGATTTACACGCGAGGCGCTGATTGTGAGAGCGACAGCTGTAGTAAAGGCAATAGATTTGAGGGGGAGATTCGTTGCTGATGCCATTATGAGGAGTGAGAAGTGAAGGTTCAAAGAAAGAAAGAAAGTAGTGCATGGCGGAAGTAATTTGTTGTAGAGGTGTAAGATATTGCGCCATGAAATGAGTATCCTTCTCACCCAAATTGCATTGAGCCGAGGCATCTTGAAAATTGAAGAGCCACGTGAATCTCCCCGCTAATCACTTAGGGAAACGCCATAGCCCCTAATCTCTTATTTAAAGGACCGGACCTCCTCTAAGAGAAACACTTCTTCTTCCTTCTCCTTCTCTCTTTACCTTTCAATCTTGTATTTATTGTTGAATTTAACACCGATGGTCGGATGACTTGACTACGGCGTCACAGCTATAGGAGAAATTCCTTATTAAATAAACTAAAAAAACCCCCTTCATAAAAGCTAGCAAAGAATAATAGTTAAGTCATCTGAAAATTAATGTTATGTTTCATAATAAATATAAGATTTAAAGCTAAAGAGAAAGGAAGAGGAAGTGTTTTTCTCAGAGAAGGCCCTTTGAATAAGAGATTAGAGGCTTAGGGGTTAACTATGTGATTCTTGTATTAATAATTAACCGATAAGATGTATAAGTAGAAGCTCTCGTTTAGTTTGTTTTATCAATACTTCACAATGGAGTTCAACGAGTCTGACAAGTAGGCAAAGATTGTTAATGCAATCACTAAGCTTGGGATTATCTACTAACTTACTCAAATTCCCCGCGCTTTTCCCCAGGCGACTGTACTGATCTCTGTATCATAGTCAATCGCCATGGTGTGCATTAAACCAGAGATAACTCATTCAATTGAAAAATGCGCTCCCCGGTCTTCTGTCAAGTAAAGACCTCGTCGCCACTCTAGCGTAAGTCTCCTTCCTTATTCCCACAACACGTCCTCAGATTATACCAAAAAAAATAAAAATCATTGTACTATTCATTTACGTACATAATACAAACAGTTTGCAGGTGATGATATTGATTATTTCCGTCACATACCTAGTTACTCGAGTCTAAGGGCGCGGGTTGGACTGGACTTTGGATTCGTGGCACTAGTTTCTTTTGGCTATATAACTTTATCAACTAAGAAAATTTATTTTTCTTAATTAAGAATATAACTTCTTTATACTTGATAAATATTTTAATACAAAAAATCTCGTAGAGTGAAGATTGAGAAAAGTGGTCAAAAAAGTCCAAAGTCCACTCGAGGCTACATGAAAAAAGCCATAACTAAAAGGGTTGGAAACCCATAAGGCGAATGTGACACTTAGCCTGAATAGGTTGTATTTAATTATAAGTAGGTCTCCTTTTTATTTATTTGTCTTCGCTGCAGATGTTTGCTACGAAAAACTCCCAAAACACCTGGATATTACAAATTCCCTTCACTGTTGAAAACCACGGTATCACTCGGTGTGATCGGAGGAGATGCTTTGTGGTCTGGACTTGTCTGGCATATGGCGTTAGGGATTTGGTGAATCGGCGACATCCTCAACTAACCTAGGTGTTGCTACCCTCTCTCCATAAAACCAGTTTTGCTTAAGGTATTCTCTTCTCCGCCTGCGCTACCGTGACCTAAATTTTACACCATTTCCTAGTCTAATGATGATTTTATAATACAAGCTAACGAGCAACTTAAAATTAAAGTTCTCACTTAGTATACTACTTAGATAATAGTTGTGTTCGAGGATATCTCAAAGCCACTCAGACGTCCAGAAGCTGAACGCAGTAGGAATAGTAGAAGCAGGCTGAAGAGACGTAATCATATATATGTATATATATTATAATTTGGAGGCTTAATTCAAAGAACTAGTCATCTATTATTCAAAAATCACGTATCAAATCCCTAAATCTCCTCGCAAACCCCAAATCATGATTTCTCACTACCTAAGCAGCGTATTTATGTTCAAACGCCCCACCACATCACCTATCTCTCCATCTTCAAGTCCTAATCCCCCTTAATCAGCCAAACTTAGAGCGCGGGTTAGACTAGACTTGGACTGGATAATCCACTGTGAACATGGAAGCTACCCAACCTATTCCGCGCCCTAGCCATACTCTGGGTTCTAGTCTCCCTAAATTTCATCGTCGGTTTCCAGCCCACCCTCCTCCTGACAACCATAACCTCCGTGTATAAGTCATCAATTTGCTCCAACGTGATACCCTTCGTCTCATAAATCATGAGAGAGCAGAGAGGCAAGGAAAGACATATATAGTTCTCATGGCTATCTTGTGATGGGAATTGAGGAGATAGAGCTGCTATTCTTATCTAGGAGACATAAGAAATACAGCACGGGGCATCGAAGTCTAAGTAGCTGGATTCAGATTGGCTCATTTATGAGAGGGCTACTAGCCTAGAAAGAAGTAGGTGATGATGGCAATTGCTCCTGGAAATCACTGATTTCATTCTAGATCTAGCTCGAGTGATTGAAGGGAAATGGCGTATAAGCCTCATGATATTTGAAAACTCGCCAGGACTTTGAAAGTGTCAAAGTTGATATGCTGCCCTCCTGAATGATGTTGCATATCCATAGTCTGTATTGCAGTCCTGAACACTGATCAATGAGATCGAACTTTTGGATATAGGAGTATTTGGTAGCCAGAAAGGCCTTATGGAACATATCCATAGCGGTATCTTTATACATATAATCCTACAGTCTCGGGAACGCCCACGCCACTACATGCTGCCCTTTTTATACACAAGGAATAGTATTGTTTCCCAGGTTCTCTCCCCCTGGCTCTTTCCCTCCTCAGGAATCCTTCATTTTGTACTTAGAAGCTCCTCTCCCTATGTACCATCTTACTCATCCCTCTTTGCCAATCCTACCCGCTTCACCCTATCCTCCCTAGCCAGCCTCCGTCTTGTACCCCATTTCGCCTTCACAGCTTCAAGCTGGGCCCTCTCAACTTGACGTTTCTCGGCCGGTGCTTGTACAAGATGTCCAACAAAAACCGGAGAGCAATTGAACTTCTTAGCAAGCCTATTTCTCGACCAAGCTTCCGGATCTGACTTTCGCAATCGTTTGATCTCTGCAATATCTTCCTCGTTCAAGTGATGTTTCGGAGTCATATATTTGGGGTCGACAGGAGGTGGTAATCGACTGTATGCTGGAGATAGTCTTGATGCGGTGGTTGCGAGGAGTTGTCTCCTTTTGTCGTCTTTCGGGAGGAATTTGATGGGAGTATGGGTGACAGAGGGAGTCGATGAAGGTGGATTGAAGATGATGTGATCTCCTAGTTGATTGGCTGAAGAGAGGAAAGTAGCGTCTGGTTTGACATTTAATCGTTGCTTGGTGCGCCTGTAGGAAGATTCATGCCGTCGGGCAGTGGTGTTGATGGAGAAGAGACATTGCGTTCTTGCAGAGAAGAGGTCTTTGACTGGCCTTCTGAGTAATCGAAAGTCCATTGTAAGAAGGATATGTGGTAGACGGGGGTAAGTCGTCGATGTCGCAACAGCTCACAGCTCACACGAGACCTTCAAGCTATCAGTTAGATAAATACATCCAATAATTTTTCTGCTACGGTAGACCTTTTTGCACTATTGGTTCTTCCCCTCTACCCTTCCCTTCCTTTCCCTTCTTAACCTTTTTTGGACGATGAAGTAAATCAGTCTCGGATCGGTGTTTGATTGGCTGGATGCGTCGGATTTCCATGGGAAAGCCTCCGAGCCCAACCAACTTTTTCGTCACCTGGCAGTTCCCCGAATTGAAGCCAAAATTCCCATGGGAGTGGTACATAATAAGTAACCTCCTTTTATCACAGGTACTAATGCATTGAATCCTTGAACTCCAAAAAAAGGAGAATAAAGACAGCCCACTACTGTCACTGCTCCTTCCAAGCCACACTCTTCCTTACTATATATACCCCCAATACTAAACAGTCAAACGCACCAAAGCAGGCACTATGTTCTACAATTCTCATCGTGTCTAGTACCTTTCTTTGCATGCATCTACAAGTGCTGCGTCAGACTCTAAAAACTTCTCACAGTCAGGGACAACACTAGGTAATATGTAAGTAGTCCTTTCCTACCATAATACGACCCTATGCGCAAACCAACACAAACATAACACAACTAACACACGCCATAAGAGTCATACATTGGACGTTCTCAGTACGCCATAGAGCTTTTTTCGAAAGTCTCCACCCAAGATGAGTGCTTCAGAATCGAGCACCCTTCAGCCCAATACTCCCGTCCCCCAACAGCCTACAACAACTTCAAAGGTTCCCCTCTTGGGCGAAGGATTTCAGGAATCTGCAATCAAGGCTGCGTTGAAATCTGCGGACAGCAGTGATATCGATGCAGATCTTGGCGAGTTAGCCGGCGAGGGTTCAAAAGCCGGCAAACGAAGACTATTTGGATTTGGCAGAAAGAAGGACGATTTGAAGGGGAAGAAAAAGGGAGAGCCAACAGTTGATCCCAACATACCGACGGTTCCTTTGACCGCCGCCATTCTTCACAATTCTTCACCTCCTCGCTCGAATTACTCCTATCCGGCCCCCTCTTCTCCCCCAAATCGAAATCTATATTCTTCGTCCCCAAGAATTGTGTCACCGGCAGGATCACAAATATTCGAACGAGATGTGCAGGAGAGCAGCTCTCTTCCGGTCCCGAGTTCCCCAGCTATTCCATCGCATATACAGACAGAGAATCGCATTCCCCCAGTACTAGATGCTTCCTCAGAAGCCATCACAAACGACAATCTTGATCCGGACAGCGTGGAAATTGTTATGCATTCTTTTCACCAACCGGCAGTAGGAGGAATAGGATGCAGTGAGGCTACAGGAGGAACGTGGGCAGATGACTTGATCGCTCATCCTGACAAAGACGATACTGCGTCCAATTACGGCGCTCTTGATAGTACGGACATCCGAAGACTGAGCTTCATATCATTCGCCGACGTGGTACAGTCGGAGCACGCGGAGCATGCTGGAAGCAGAGATTCAATCTACGTGGCTGGTCTAAGTGCTTTATCTTCTCCAGGACTTAATCGATCACCTTCACCCGTTCGATCGCCTGTTTCTTCCTTTGGCTTCGGCACTTCTCCTCCAACGAGCAAATCTGCATCTGTCAAAGGATTGGACTTGTCACCTCAACGGAAATCACTAGCTAGTCCTGTTCAGTCTCCTGGAGAATTGACGATTGAAACTATGAGCCAGGCGCTGAGGAGAACTGGAAGCGGGGATTTAAGTGGCATACGCAGTTTGCCTTTGAGTCCTGTCAGTCCTGATGGACTTTCAGATCGGTCTTTTCACTAGGTTATTGGGACGGTTTTGGAATGGGGAGGAACCTTCACATTTACACTTCTTTTTAATTGCCATATACCTGGGATATTTTGCAATGGACTTGGCCGGAGTGGTTAGGATTGGCTTACAGTGCTCTTGCGTTGGTTGATTGGAGTTAGGGGATTCTTCTGCTTTTACTTTTACTGCGTATTGGAGACACATGGCTGGATGACTGGCTGATGATGAACAATTGTGAAATATCAGCTTATCCTATCCAAACAAGCTAACTCTCAAGCAATAAGCAGACTTTTGCGGGCGCGAATGAAAGGCTTTCAGACCCATCTAAGGTAGGAGGATGTAAAGAGCATTAATCGATGATTATCTTGATTTCAATAATGGATGATTACAAAACTTAGTGAGACGAGGGGTATATAGGATTGTGTTCCAACTCAATCCATATAAAGCACAGCTACCTACATAACAAGGTTTTATCGTCATTGACTGACATGTCGTGCGCATTCAGCAGAGCTGCAAACAAGGCCTTTTCTCGCTCCCCTACAAAATCGAATTGGCTCACAGGTAACTCTCCCCGTCCTCAATCTTTACAGCTCTCCGGCTAAGTATAAACATGTGGCTGCTTCATCGATGATATAGAACCGGACAGTTCCATTGCCGACCCTCGCGAAGGAATCTGTCAACATCCAATACGCGTAATACCCTTCGAGGCAAGCTCTTGAATCATGCTCAAGTTCCAAGCATTTTGTGGGGGGACTAGCCTGCCTGATATATATGGTGTAAGTGAAGTGTTAATCTCGTAACTAACACGGGAAGAAAGACATTGTATACTGACCAGATGACTTAGGACAGGGTTTTCTCATCGATCGAGCCTTGATTCAAAAAGCTGACGAGTGTTTGTCTCATGCAGGCCTCAAACAATGCAAGTCGAAAACGTGCCGAAACCGTGCATGTTACGCATGTTCTAACGGAGCGATACATTTCCATCTCGCAGCAATTATGCATACGAGATGAGCGAGACTGGACACCTCCAGAAGAAGACAATCCTACATGTGCCGACGGCAAAAACACCCCCCCTAACTGGAATCTTCCAATTGACGACTGAGGAACCCAAGGCAGATGTCAGCATTATCCTAGATCGTCTGTTAGGATCCTAACACCGGAATATTATGCCAATACCTTGTTTGCGATAAAAGTACCGATGACACACTGCATTGGTTAACACCTTAATTATCTGACGCAATATTGCCTTTTCGGCTCGGAAAAAGTTCATCCTGCTACGAGGAGATATATGGCTTTTCCGCCTAAAATATCTAAAATTGATAGCATAGAGAAGGCAACTGAGGTGTTCCGAGGTGTTGCTCCCCGCAGGGAATCGTTGCGGAATGGGCACAGTGTATTGATTATTTGAAGAATATGAACCCAAAGTAGTGAAGAATCTATTTATATCACCATATGCTTCGTACCCATATTAAATTCCAAATATTCCCTAGAAGAAATTGATAATTTATCAAAAACCTACCCTCTTTTTTTACAAAAAGGTTGACAAATTGCTTACTATAAAAAGCCGTTCATTGCTGTATTTTCAATATTTAATTGTATTAGCAAGCCCTGTAGGAATTTGCATATATCTACTTTGCTTCGGCGTAAGATATAGTGAGGGCGCTATTAAACAGGATATGAGCAACAGCTAGGGCTATCTTGAATGTAGCACTACAAAGTAAAGCTAGCAAATGTTCTCAAAAAGAGAACTCCCTAAACCATCCTCAAACATGCCATATCTTACCTGTCTCACACTTAATTCCTACAATCTTTCGCCCAAGGAAGATCCTCTTTAGCAGGTACGACTTTACTATCCACTTAATAAGCTCACAATATTATTAATTAGCAATAGCTAGCTTAACGAAACTCTAATAAAAAGCCACAGAAACATACCCTCATCTAGAGCTCTGAATTTAAGTCCGCTCTATCCGAGTTGTATATACCTACATCATGAAGTGAACTAGTTAGTAGATTAGCGAATGGGTTAATATTATAATAATAATAATAGATTACTATAAGTATTTCAACTGAATTATTCTATTCATGGCGTTTGGCATTCCTTTCCCGGGTGGTTGTCGCTTAGCATGTCTTAGTTTCGCGTTTCCCCTTCTTCTCTTTCTCTTCTTCTCTCCTTAGTTTTAGATTCTCACGATCAATTGAAGCTTTTGCACTACTTGGCTATACATAGAACTTCAGAAAGCAGGAATGGCGAATCGGTAATCATACCTGCGATAATTATGGGCCTCGACTTTCAAATGAGTACAGGCTATTGTTTGTTGATGTCAGACGAAATTTGATGATGATTTGAGGCTGAGCCCCTGAAGATGAGGAAATGTCCGAAGGGAACAGTAAAGAGATTTTAATTTATCGATCGGAAGCTTGAATTGGTGATCTGCGATTGTACAAAACGACTTGGATTGTAGAATGAAACCTGAGCCTCGGACCATTGGCCGTCTAAGAATGTCACCTTCCTCCGTTCCTTTTTCAGAGCCCTCATGTTGGATTTCCAGACTCGGCAGCTTAAAGAACTAGGAAGGCCATATATCATTGTTTTGTTTTATTCTGCATCTTATCTTCTGATTCATCACAAGATGGATTTTTTCTCTCTTCATTTCTTGCATATTATTGTGGGGGTTCTTCCTCTCCACCCTGTCATGATGACTGAGTAGTAATCCGCAATACGAAAAGCTCGATCGTCATTTTGAATTCCCTCAAATAGTTGCAACGTCCAACTTAACAAGCTTGACCGACTTTTACATGACATGCTCCAAGCCTATCCCTTGCAAGTCTCTTCAATCCTTCCGCTAATTATATACTGTGGTTAGTTCGGCAGGCCAGCCCTTGGCTTCCACCTAGCAAAGGAAATATCGGCCCGTTATACACTTGGGGAGCGGAACAAATAAGCAGAACTTGAACTTGAACTTGGGTCATGGTCAGCTATGAAGAAGTGTCGAATATCGAGATTGGGAAGACATAAGCCACATCACGCCTAGCACCTTCAATAGTACTGGAAGTCGGTTGCTTCTTCTGCAGAGGCTTCACATCAACCGATTCGCACACGAATACCTTTAGCCTCTCCGTTCCTGGTCAGACGAGCACAACGACGGAGCTAGGAAACCTCTTCCATGCAAGTGCTATGCTCTGCGACTATTCGTATATCAAAATCGACTTCCTTCCCGAAATCGCCAGGACTCAACGGCTTGGGTGGAGCGCCGGACATGACATAGAAGGGCATCAATGAGAAGGCAAAGAATGAGCATTCTGCCTTCAGGAATGGATGGGAGGGAATATAATGGCACGCGGGGCAAGGACGATGTTTTGCAGGGCTGGAAGCAAAATGCAACAGAGACACTGGCAAGAAGTTTGGATATACGGAATGATGTGCACCATTCACGGAGACCTTGGACGGACAGTCAGGTACGAGCGGTAACTCCAGAACAATTAGAAGATGGGGAGGACGAGTCGGCCGGATCAACGCACATCAGTTCCCAGATCTCTTCCACACAAGTATCCCCACGGTCTATCCCTGGCGGGGAGAAGCCAAGAGGTCGTCGGCAGGGGCTGGTATTTCATGATACTTACAGCAATGATACTTTGGATGTGCCTTCGAGATCTGGTCCACCTATGGGCTTTCGGTCTAGACCTCGGACTCATACACTTGATGAGACCTCTCGTCATCGTACTGGAAATGTGTCTAACAGCCGATATCGAGTGGGATCTGTTACTTCCACCTCCTCGTCACAGCTTGTAGGTAGTCCATTTCTTGGAGTTCTCTAATAGCAGAATTGGTGAAAAAGGTCAAGAAAAATCAAATGTCTCGGAAGCTTTGAGACAGTCACAATTGCTTTCTTCCAGAAATACTGACATCGATGTAGGAAGAGCCACGACTGGACCTCGCCCACTTTCCCTCCGGTGAGTCCCGGCATACACTTTCTAAATCTGACTCTGTGAAGCGTTCTGGTCGTCGTTTGATACGGAAATCTTCTCGGCCTACCTCTCCATCCCTAGCTGTGAATGAAGTGCCTTCTATCGATTCTCTACCATTTCCAATAGCCACAGGGGACACTAATAAGATTCTAATGCTGATGAAAATGTTATGTGGCCGCATGAGGGGTGAGGTTGAATATCAAACGGTACTGCGTGGGCCTTGGTGTAAAGGCATCTGTTACATTGATGACGTGAAAGGCTCTTTGATGTCTGAAGGGGATGACAGAGGTCCCTTTCATGTCACCGTGGTACCGGATCTTCGTGGATACAGGGTGAGGCTTGTGACTTTGACAGAGAAACAACTGAAGTGCCTTGAAGTGTCGAATCCTAATAATGGAGAAACCATTCGTCTATTGCCCCAAGTTGAAGCAGAGTTTGATTTATGGCTCGCAGCTCTCCTTGCATGGCAACAAGTTAGATCCGGAATGCTTCAGGCCACTCCTTCGAGATCACCCCTAATATCTACAGAAGAGCCAAGACCAAATACCGGGAGACGTGGCTCGAATTTTTCCACTACAAAGGAAGCCAATATCATCAAGGTTGCAAAGTTACTTCTTTGGGATAAAGGGCCTCCTTTATCACCTGCATCTATTGTGCGACGCCCTTCGACAAGAGATTTACGTGCTTCAACTCGTTCTTGGCGGAAGGTGTCATGTATACTTCAGGACAATGGAGAATTCAAGCTTCTGACAGAGAATGATGTGACTCTACTCTCTGTGATCCAACTTTCACAACTGTCTCGTAGCGCAATACAACAACTTGACAAGTCAGTCTTAGGAGAGGAGTATTGCATTGCGATCTTCCCACAGTATACGTCTACATCCACGCAATTATCAATTTTTCGACCTGTATATATTGCTTTGGAGTCTCGATTACTGTTTGAGGTCTGGTTTTGTCTGTTGCGTGCCTTCACAACTCCAGAGATTTATGGGCCTGCTTCGATCTTACCTGATGAAGCATATGATTTACTAGGAGGTCCTCAATATTCTTCACCAAGCAAGGACATGTTCAGAATTGAGAAATCTCTTGCAGTCAAGATCGTTGAGGCTAAACTGCTGAAGTCTCCCGCCAAACACGATGCGGCATCGACGGGCAAGCATTCATTAAAGCTAGAGCAGCAGGATGTACTGGGTGATTATCTTGCCGAGATCATCCTCGACGGTGAAGTCCGAGCTCGAACAATGACCAAGACGGAAACAAGGAACCCATTCTGGCGAGAAGAGACAGAGTTTTTGGATCTTCCTTCGTATCTTCCAAGGCTGTCTATTGTGTTGAAACGTATCGAGCATACACAAGTCACATCACATGGTTTTCTTTCCAGCTCGAGTATATACATTCCTGATCATCCCACAGAAGTAGTTTGCGGAACCGTTGAAATACCAATCGAAAAGCTTGAAAGAGGTATGGAGAATGAAGCTTGGTGGCCAATACTGAATGATAAGCAAGACCCAGTTGGAGAAATATACCTGAAACTAAGACATAACGAGCTTGTCGTTCTTCTTGCTAAAGATTATCAACCTCTTTCAGAGCTCCTCCATCGCTTCAGTAGTGGTCTGACATTACAGCTCTCCCAATTCATTCCCAGTAATCTTCGGAAATTATCCGAGATACTCATGAATATTTATCAGGTTTCAGGACATTCCTTCGATTGGCTCTGTGCTTTAGTGGAAGAGGAAATCGACGGAGTAGGGAACAAAGAGACAAGTCTTAAGCGTCTTCGATGGAGTACTCGAATAGGTTCAAATGAATCATTCGGTTCAGCCAGCGATCGGGCAGAAACCGTCCGTGATATAGGAAAAAGTCTCAATTCCGAAGCCAATCTCCTCTTCCGAGGTAACTCTCTCTTCACCCAAGCGTTAGATTTCCACATGAGACGGCTAGGTAAAGAATACCTCGAGGATATACTAGGCGACAAGCTACGCCAAATTGCAGCCCAAAATCCCGATTGCGAAGTTGACCCTTCAAGATTATCTCGCGGTGAGGATTTTGACAAGAACTGGGTTTCCCTCATTGAGTATACGACGGAGATTTGGAATGCTATTGCGGTCTCAGCGAATAGATGTCCGGCCGAGTTAAGGCAGCTTATGAAGTATATCCGTGCTGTTGCGGAGGATAGGTATGGTGACTTTTTGAGGATCGTTTCGTATACGAGCATTTCGGGATTCTTGTTTTTGAGGTTCTTCTGCCCTGCAGTTTTGAATCCGAAGTTATTTAATCTGGTATGATATCTCTCTTTCATGATTCCTTAGTTTTGAGTAGCCAAATTTGTTGCGCATCTCTCAGGATCCTCAAAAATCAGATCTTGTCCAATCTCTACTACAATAGCTTCTCGGACAAATATCAACTCTTTAATCCTTCCCAGACAATCGCTAACTTCCCATCAGCTCCCCGACCATCCACAACCAAAAGCCCAGAGGACTCTCACTCTCATCGCAAAGAGCTTACAAGCCCTTGCTAACTTGACTACCTTCGGACAGAAAGAATCCTGGATGGAACCCATGAACAAATTCCTTTACAGCAATCGCCAAGGCGTAAAAGACTTCCTCGATACCATTTGCTCTATTCCCACCGAACGCAATACCTTCACCCTCCCCGCCTCCTACTCTACCCCAATCACAATTCTCGCCCGCCTACCACCAACATCACGAGAAGGGTTCCCATCCCTTCCTTATCTAATCGACCACGCTCGCAATTTCGCTGAATTGATCAATTTATGGCTTGACGCAACAGCCTACCTATCTCTTTCAAACCTCGATGGGGATCTTCTCGATTTCAACGAATTATGTATAGAATTACAACGACGCACGGATGAGTGTCTACTTAAAGCCGAACAGGGCAATAAGTCTGCGGATCAATTATCTCTGCAATGGGAAGATTTAGCGGATAACCTTCAGACTTCATCTCTTTATGATACTCATCCTTTTCCTACTCATACTTCCAAACAGCCAGAACCAGAAGTACTTTTTCAGAATCCGCAGTGGGTGGAATATCAACACCCATACCAAATAAATAATGTAATTAACAGTCCTCCCCTGTACCGTCCTATCCCACCCAGGTCAGCCAGTAGCGAACAAGCTGCTCCTTCTGCGAGAGAACGAAAAGACAAAGATAGACAGCAGAATTTCTGGGAATCGACATTCGGGAAAGAATCTAAATATCAACGGCCTTACCAACCACCACCTCCTCTTCCGCCGCCTCCTCTCGTTGCTGAAGCAGAATTAGCAGCATCGCTTCCTTCTCCACCGGGTAGGCAAGAAAAAGGTTCTAGAGGTTTTCTTGGGGGATTAAGGAGGAAAGGGAAGATTGATGTTTCGGCAGATGGTAATAGGAAGGAGGAAGGGGCTTTAAGTCCTGGGTTTTCGCCGCCTGGACAGTGGGATCCTCTTCGTGATGGGGGAATGATTTGATATCTTACTCTAATTATATATACCTCTTTTTGCCCCCCTTTCTGTTGGCGGGGTGGCAGGGGCATTTTTATGGAGTTGGGAGATGAGATGGGAATGAGATAGAATGAGATTTATTTTCGAGACATACTATGCCATTCCAAGCTATATATGGATTGCAAACGAGAGTAATCCACTGATGATGGATGGGCAATTCAACTTTAAATGGCCAATACATAGACCATGAGTGCCTTTAATAGAGAGGGCAACCCGTACATTTCGAGGAACTCAATGCGAGTTAATATGATGAATCAGTTCTGAGTAATTCATAGATTAATCTTTATATGACTTTGTAAATGAGAGAGTGCAACCCACGTTTCAAATTCTGGCATGCCTAGAATCGTTTATCTACCCACCAATGATGTCGATGTCTATTATGAAGCACTTACTACCTCAGCACAAAAGATGCAGTGAGACTTGTTGTGTAATGCAATTTCTCAATCAGTATAAGATTGATTTGTATTGCAAAGAAAGAAAGCGTTTAGCTATGCTTTTACCCCACTCGCTTTGAGTCTCATCTTCACCGTAAAATCACTCGCTCGCCGTAAATTTATGCATTCATCATCTCATCCCCATTCCCCTTCCTCTACCTTTCCCTTGCCATAGTAATCAGCCTCCCCTCAAGAGAAAAACTTACTATAAGCAGCCCTCTCAGCCTTTGCCCTGTCCGCCCTAATCTTCTTCACACTCGCCAACTCCTTCACGACCGCCGCATCCCCCGGAACTAATTTATTTGCCTCCTCCAAATCCTTCAGCGCTTCATCTTCCTCCTTCAACCCTACCTGCGCCAACGCCCTCCTATAAAGTGCCTTCGCCTTCTCTGCATCCGTAATATTAGCCACCTCCAACGCCGCAGTAGCAAACTTCAACGCATCATCGAAAACCCTCAACTTAATGGAAAGCAGTGCCGAATTCGAATTCAACGTGAACCGAATTGTATTTAATTGAGTTTTCACATCTGCTGGTTCAGCATCTAAAGAGGGATCTTCGTTCAAGTAGCGGATTCCTTTTTGGTATTTTTCAAGGCCGAGATTTAGATCGTTAGCTTTGAAGGCGGTGTTGCCAAAACCTTTTAGTTCGGTAGCAATTTTTAGGATTTCTGAGGCGGTGAGGGTAGAGGTGTTGTCTTCGGGGAAGTCTTCGTATGTGTCGCCAGTAGAATCGGCGGTTCGGCCGGGGAGGTTGAGGGGTTCGGCGGAGTCAATTATGCCACAATCAATAATAGTTACGTCTTTCTGAGGTTTTTCGGAACCTTGGGTGGGGATATTTTCCACTTTGCGCACGATGGACTTTCCTGGGTAGGAGTTAGAGAGGGGAGTGCAGAAGAGAGCGGAGGGGGAAGAGAGGTATATCTACCTGCGATAACTTCACCGAAAACAACGTGCTTTCCGTCCAGGTGGGGGGTGGGGACTGTAGTGATGAAGAATTGGGAACCATTCGTGCCTGTGGTGGGGGAAAGATCAGTTCATGCTTCCTTGCAGACTATATAGTAAAGAGGGGTTCAAGCTTACCAGGACCAGCATTGGCCATCGACAATAGGAAAGGCTTCTCATGTTTGAGATTGAAATTCTCATCGTCGAACTTGGTGCCATAAATAGACTCTCCACCAGTGCCATTGCCAGCTGTGAAATCTCCTCCTTGGATCATGAATTGCTTTATGACGCGGTGGAAAATGGATCCTTTGTAAGAGAGAGGCTTTCCGGCCTTGCCAATTCCTTTCTCGCCCGTGCAGAGAGCTCGGAAATTCTCAGCAGTTTTGGGAACGATGTCGTCGTAGAGCTGGTGATATTTAGGAGGTTGGCAGCTGCTTAGTTCAGGATATTTGGGAAGAAATAGAAGGATATAAGTTTGACTATAGGAGGTTCTAGCATTTGGAGAGGATAGGCGCATGCTAAACTTCATGCCACTTTCCTTATGGGGTAGTAAATCAGGAGACTCACTTCGAACACAATTCGTCCTGCTGCTTTCTTGCCAATTGTAATATCGAAGAATACGATACTGCGTTTCTTTTTTTCTTCCGCCATTGTTGAAGTTGGGTTGAGGTAAAGTAGGACTGGGTAATCTTCGAAGGAGGGGTGGGATATGTTGCGAAAAGATTGTGAGTTTGAAGGAATTCTAATTGTAATTGTTTGTATCTAACTACACAACCCCCCGGTTAACTTCCTAGCGTGCCGCAATAACACCACGCAGAACACCACTTGTTTCACCCCGGCAGAATCGCCTTGCGCAGCGAGAGCTATTTAGACTTACTCTCTTGCATTTGCCCTTAATTCCCAACACGCCGCATACGCCGCCGCATCGCCAGATCCGTGAGATTCCTGAAACAGTCCCTCCTGCACCTATTCAAAGTGTCGGGCTGTAGCCAATGCAAATGGCGGACTAACAAGGTATTGGATATAAAAACACCGAGTCTCCAGCTTCATTATCTCCTATTTGGGAAGTGCTTAATTTGAAAGCGGTGAGCTGGGCGGAATGCCAAAATAACGTGAGCAAGGTGGTGTTATCAGCCAGCAATCTGGAAGCTTCTAAGCCAAGGATTATCATTTTCCCGTGCCCGCGAGTGGTCGTTCACGTGATATGTATTTGTATCTTAGACATTCACTCATCGACTCATCGAAAGAAGCTCAATCGAGTTGTCTTTCTTGGCGGCGTAGCAGATAGCACCTCTAGCCCATAAAAGTGGCCTTAAGAGTAGATCTCTCAACTGCACCATAGTGAAAAGTCGATGCATTCATCTAAACCATACAGACTCACAAAATCCGGTAGAAATTAGTTAGAAATCGGTTTCGACTAGATTTCATGTGCCCCGTAAGGTATAAAGGTATATCAAAAGCCTAGCTAAGTGTGCGTTGGTCTATGGACTCAATTCTCCTTTGGACTCCGCCTTTTTCTCTTCGCATAGCATTTTCATCAAAGAGAATGGAATGCATTTGAATTTGGTCATTAAACGAAGTCAGGGCCTTTTTCAAAGGGATAGACACTTGGTCTCATTCAAGCTAGACTCGATACCAGCTTATACAATATTCACTTTCCATTCTGCCCTGTGGAAAGCTCTAACGTCACAGGGCCATCATTGACCAGAGCCACCTCCTGTTTAGAGTCAGTACAGCAATTGGGAGAATATTCGTGAGGAGTGGTTGTCGAAAGGAGAGTACGTGCCATCAGAGCCTGAAAAACTCCATCTTTCACTCTCTCCGATTGATACCCTTGTTGTACTTTATTGAAGAACAGCTGATAAAGCTCTTTGGCTTGATCTCCTCCCATAGCACCATGAAAATCTGGCTTTGAACCTTTCTTCGTAGATGCAAGTAACGTGAATTGAGATACTGTTATCAATTAGCCATTGACCAATTCATCATCATAATCTCTCTCAACAGACCACATAAGATCTCTCCATTGATATCTTGCACACTTTGCTTCCACTGTGAATGCAATCAGAATCCCTCTCATGGGGCCGGACAATAATCTTCGTACCCTGCCTCCAGCATCATCGTCCCATAATTTCATTTTCAGTACCTTGTATGTTAATCCTGAGAGCATAGGGAGGTACATATGAATTTACCTTGGTAGCCAACGCAATCACTTCTTTTTCTGTATCATTGGGTGCAACCGCAGCAAAAACTAAGATGCCTTTCCCAATGGATGAGATCAACTGCTTATCAACAGTGACAGAAGCGGAAAGTACACGCTGAAGGATGGCTATGACGGAATAAGCAAAACTGGACATGTCGAAGGAAAGAAGCCGTGTTACCTTTCATGGTGAATCAGATTACCTTTTTCACGCAAGAGAACTGTTTGCTTGAATTGATGTTAACCAAGACAGAGAACTGGATTGGGAGAAGTAGAATTTGAGTGGGGCTTTGAAATAGGTATTAACGAGGCTGTAAACGTAACCTAGAATCAAAGCTTCTTTGATTGATTGTTGTTGTTTTTTTAAATGAATTAACTTGATACCATCTCTACCTTTCCTCAGTCGAAACCTGGACACCCAGGTAGCTGTCTGCAATCCCATTCATTCCATTCCCCACGTTTACAAGGGTGCAAGGCTACCATCTCATCTGTATGTACTTGCATAAGCGAGCTAAACGAATAACCTGCAAGCTCATCTATCCAATTCTTCCATTCTACCATTCTACCATTCTACCTATTCTACCCAGGCTAGGCTATCGAGATTTTATCGATCTCTTCACACAACACCATTCCATTTCCACAGCGAACCGCCTTGTATTACAACTCCATAACGTCGCGTGGCAGAAGCGCAGCCCATTGCAGATCGCAACCAGAAAGGCTAACTCCGTGAACACGACATCCACGAAGCCAAAATCCAAAATCCAAACCCCATAATTACCTATCCACCACACTCGTTCTCTACGGGAAACGCATCTATAACCCTCAACTACTTCTCCCATCGAAGCTCCCGGTCAGCGCAGAGTCAGCTTCCTGTATCTCTCCTAAAACACCGCCCCCGGCCACACTCCGCAGACGTCAAGATGGCCGCCCGCAAATTGGCACAGGCATGTACCTCCTCGATCGTCTCTAAACTGCAGAACTAACCAAGGAGAAGGAAATGGAGCGGACGTTCAAGAAGGTAGAAGAAGGTGTCATGGAATTTGAGTCCATATACGACAAAATTGAGCAATCGACCAATGCAGCACAGAAGGAAAAATTAGAGGATAATCTAAAGAAGGAGATCAAGAAGCTGCAGAGACTGCGAGATCAGATCAAGACATGGCATGCCAGCAATGAAATAAAGGATAAAAATCCTTTAATGGAGAAGAGAAAATTGATCGAAACTGTAGGATGGTTCATTCGTTTCTGGAGAGTCTAAGCTAATGCCACGTAGCAAATGGAGAGGTTCAAGGCCGTAGAGAAAGCCATGAAGACGAAAGCATATTCCAAAGAAGGATTATCGGCGGCGGCGAAGCTGGACCCTAAAGAGCGTGCAAAGATGGAGGCTTGCGAATTCCTCGGCAACATGGTCGACGAACTGGAACGACAGATAGAGACTATGGAGGCAGAAGCAGAATCGATACAAGCAACCATGAAGAAGGGGAAGAATCAAAATTCCAAGGCGGATCGAATATCTGAGATTGAGCGTGTGACAGAGCGGCATAAATTCCATCAGGGGAAACTGGAACTGATCAAACGCTCACTGGAGAATGGCGTCATTGAAACAGAGCAAGTCACCGGTTTGCAAGACTCGATCAACCACTATGTTCACGAGAATATGGGTGACGAATTCTACGAGGATGAAGAGATGTATGACGAGCTTAACCTACAAGAGGAAGAGGACGTTTATGGCATGAACATCGACAACGATCGAGTATCATCACAGGATACGCAGTCGATACAAGAAGAAACACCAGAGACGGAAATACGTTCGAGTAGTTTACCAACCGGGAAACTAAAATCTGCATCAATTTCTGAGCCACCAGTAGTGTCTTCACGAAGACCGTCGACGCAGTTGAAGAGTCCTCTACCAGCCTTAGCTACCTTACATACTCCTCTGTCAGCGACAAATGGCACTTCGAGTTCTCAAATGAAGCCGGCAGCTGTGCCGACGCGGAATGCTGGAGAGACTCTGAAATATGCGTCAGCTGCTGCCGCTGCTGCCGTCAATATGGGTATTGCACCTCTCCCTCCGCCACCTGATCTCGCTCAACAGACGTCTGCATATTCTGCACAGCGACCTAGCGTTACTGCGTCACCTACAACAGCACACTCTCAGACAGCAAGTATCAGTCAAACTCCTGTGACTAAGGTTAGCGTCCCTGTTACTAGCGACACGCCCTCAAGTGCACAAACAAAGTCTCCAGCTTTGAGTCAATCAAGTGCTGTTCTTAGTTCGAGCAGCGCCTCACAACCTCCTACTGTTGATCGAATAGAGAATATTAGACCAGGGACTTCTCGAGTGTTTTCAAGTAAGGCTCAAGCATTACCTGAGGCAGCTGAAGGTAAGAAAGGATTCTGCATCCCTTGTATTGTACGGCTAATGTGTTTTTATTTTTAGTTGCCCCGAGTCGATCCAACGGCATGTTGAACAGAGTCAAAGACGCAAACACCGAAGATGCGGAATCCATCTATCATCTACCGTCGGGATTACAGGACTTATTGCAGTCATTCGAGGCTACTAAGCGTCAATCTGGAGCTCCTTCGCAATCTTCGCAGAGAATGCTTGCATCATCTCAAACTAACTTTCCAGATGCGCTTGATATTTCATCGCCTCGGACTCACAAGCCATCTATTCGATTCACTACGCCAGCATATTATCCTCAAGAGCTCGACCCAGTCTTTGATGATTCGCGATTGTACGCACGCATAGATCCGGACACCTTATTCTATGTTTTCTATTACAAGCAGGGAACATATCAACAATATCTGGCTGCCAAAGCACTCAAGGATCAAAGTTGGCGATTCCATAAGCAATATCAGACCTGGTTCCAGCGACACGAAGAGCCAAAGACAATTACTGAGGAGTTCGAGCAAGGAACGTATCGATTCTTTGATTATGAGAGCACATGGTAAGTCTCATCTTAACTACATTGCTTTTCCCTCATATTCCTTTCAGCTCTGTGCAAATCAGGAGACCATGCTTTCTTGTCCCTCTGTATTCGATGTAGCACCTTGTCACATAACTTATCGAGAGCTAACTCAACTATCTAGGATGAACCGGAGAAAGGCAGACTTCAAGTTTGCGTACAAGTTTTTGGAGGACGATGTATGAGTTACGGGAAGGCGTCGGTATTCTGATTGGAGGAAAGGTAGGCAAGTCTGGGTGGGAGAAAGACATAGGCGTCTTATTTAGCAAGCAATGATAGTCATCTGATTAAGATGATTTGATTGTCGGATTACCTGAAAATAATGTTTGTTCCTGATATGATCAAACTCATCCCGAATTTTGTGAAGTGTTGAGTGATTCTTCCGGTCATATTGGCAATTGAAGGGCTGGTATACTGAATATTAGCCAATTGTCAAAAGGCATTCTCCATCCAAACTTCAAGGCGAGATGGATTGGAGCGAAATAAGGCATTGAGACGCTACTCGGGAAGACCAATTTGGTAGATGACCTGCTTGAATGCAATCGGAAAAATAATACATCGATAGCGTTCGGATCCCAACTTCTGATAGGTAAACCCGCATCAAGCATTGATGCCCAACATAATACACAAAAGATTTGGTGGGGGAGGATGAGAGGTTATAAGTTCACCAGCAGCCCCCAGGTGGTTTCTTTCGTTATTGCCATGCAAATGCTGCCTTGTCCTACTTAGATACTAGGAGTTGCCCTCGACTTTACCGAATGCTACCCAAATCCAGAAAAATCTTATCACAACCTTCTACCTCACCTTGATTGGATAAATGGACGACATCAACTTCTGATCTACATGTTGAATCATGAATTTATTACGAGCTGAAGTACTTCATTCTCTCTACACTCTTCTTAGTTAACAGTGTCCAAACAGTGTGAATGATACGATGGCTCAGTCAATAATCACTGTTCCCAAGGCAAAAGGAAAGAGCATTCCCATCTCCAGCACAGCCTTCTTTTCGTGCAGCCCTCAACAGCTTAAGCTTCAATTTCGACCCAACCCCAGACCGTTACATCGGGCTTGTCGCCAGCCTCACTCGTTTCGCAAAATGTCATTATCGGAATAAGGCGTACCCCCGCTCCTTGGTTCGCCCTGGTCGCCTCATACTCGCATATTTACAATGTATAGAAATCGATCCAGCCTCGAAATACCCAATTGCTATCGGACACGCTTTGCTCATCATATCCATCCAAAAAATAAGCGGCGGAAAGAGTAATGATATAGCTGTCCAACCCGCCCGTCAGAGCAGGGAGATCTGCTTCTTCTTTCACCAACAAAGCAACAATCGCCCGACTGATATATTCGGTTATGAGAAGATTTGTCAGGATATAGCGGATTTCATTTCCTCGTCGTCGGTTTCATCAACTTGTTCCTTAATGCGGGGACAGCACTGTTTCGAGGTTTAAGACAGAGCCTTACCGGTTGCCTGATGCAACAGTCGAACCACAGGTCAGACAGTCTGTATGTTCGCCTCGGTGAGGCGCTGCCATTTTACAAAAGTAATTGCATTCATCATTTGCCCGGGCCCATTCCGAAGAAGGCTAAGAGGCTAAACCCTTACTCAGTACTCATTATAATAGAGGTTAAATTGCTGACAGAGAACATCAACGAACGAGAATAGTACTTATAAACCTTTTCGGTGTCCGCATTAGGTCAAGTCTTTCTAGAGAAGGCTGTAAGTCATGCTTTGCATTGGCAAAGATGATCTCGTAGCCACTTAAATTCCAAGGCAACGGAGATGAGACCAAAAGACTAGGAACTCGTTCAAATAAACCTTCAAACCTATTATCCCATTATCTATCTAGCATATTCGTGGTCGCCTGATTCGCCCCAAGATAAAAAACTGAATGTAACATACTAGTGCTACTTCATTTATTTAATCATTCAACGATATATCTTCTAGCCTCATCTCGAGCCGTTTAACTTCTTAATGGAGGTAGTTGCCACTCTACAATCGATTTATTTAGTCATCCCATCTCTGTATGGTTAAGGTAGACGCTATTCTCCTTCCGTTTCTTTTACTTATTTTGTCCAACTATATCTAGCTCACTTACCTTCTTGTAAGTGAATCTTGTTCATCTTCCCCCTAGTCTACGGACTATCCCAGCGGGTGTCGAGTAGATCTTCCTCAGAGTCGGGAGTGTTGCTCATACTGATAATGATATTAGAAGAAAAAACAAAATACCATGGTGGATGAAGACGACAAACCCAACTATACCATGGAGGATGAAGACGACAAACCCGACTATACCCTGGAGGATGAAGACGACAAACCCGACTATACCCTGGAGGATGAAGACGACAAACCCGACTATAACGGCTCGTGGGGGATGCATCGAGGCGGTTCTAATAGCAGTCAATCTTTCAGTGGCTACTCGTCAAATATGTCTAATAGCCCCGGCATAGCCTACTCATTTTACGATAGCGGCTACAACGCAAACTACTCGCCGACCGCTAGCTCGCCCATTGAGCGCTCTTCGTCCGACCAAGGCAAAGTAAGAAAAACTCCAAGAAGTCTTGGATGGACCACGGAGTTATGGAAGGTTTACAAGCTGGTTGTTCCAAAAGGAAAACCACCATTCTTGGAAATACTTCCAGAAGCTATAGTCACAGATGATTTGACCCCCCCTATTGTGCACTTAGACAAGCCAAGGTATAATCATATCCCTCTATTAGGATTTTTACTAACATCTTACTAGAGACACTAAGAAAGGGGTTCATACTTGTCAATTTCCCAATGGCTGCTTAAAGTCTTTTAGACGTCCTACAGATCTTGAACGCCATTATCGCAACGTCCACGCCCCAGCCGGTGAGAGAGACAGGTTTGAATGTGATTATCCTAGGTGTGCCAAAGCGAGAGGGCCCTTTACAAGAAAGGACCACTATCGTGGTCACTTGAGAGATTATCACAAGGAAGATCTCGGTTCAGCAAAAGCAGGCAAGACCGCAAAAGGTAGCAATGAATGGCTCTGTGCTCAACAAATATGGCTCAAAGAGAGAAAGATAAGCATAATATCGTGGAGGTGTGCGAAATGTCTCAAAAGGAATGATGTGGCTCAAGGCTACAGATGCTACAATTGCCAGACAGATTGCGAGCCGAACCGCGTTTTAGCGAGGGAGAAAAAGAAGGCTGACGAAGAGGCAAAGCTGTCGAGAGGCAGTGGGCAATATGCTGGCATGTACTCTACCTGCAATACGTGCTCTGGATCTCCGTGGGAGACAGACGTATATGGCGAGACAGTAGCATGTCCTGACTGCTCATCGCCTACAGGATATGATGGTGGGAGTGAATGGGACTACTCAATGAGCTATCCGTAAATGACATGGGGCTTTCTGGAATGGAGGTAATGGTAATATAGAATGGTGTCGGCGTAGAAAAATGGGCTGGCACGGTATATTGGATTGGTGTTGGAGGCCAGAATGACAAATTTTTGATTGGGCGTTGGAGTAGGGAGGCGGACCATTCAGTGGGGGCGTTTGAAGAATGGCTTTTCTTTGGGATGCAATTTCATTCATGGTGTTTCTGGGGTTTTAGATTCGGTTCTTTTTATTTGATGTTGATCTTCGAGTATTGTCGAAGACAATGCTTTTCATCTTTTCATCTTGGCTTATGCTCTTTCCCTTTCTTCCATTCTTATCTGGTCTTTTTCGCAACACTTTATTATCTTCGTATCCTCTAGGGTCTGTTTTTCAGGTGTTTCTTGGGTTAGGAGTCATTCGGAAAAGTTTATGGGATTAGGGGGGTGATTCATTTCGGGCATTTTCAGCGAAGAATGATAAAATACAGAACGTTGTTCCTGGATTCAAAGCAGATAGAGCTTGCTTTTCATATATCAATATCACAGTCGTTACCTAATATCACAACTTCAACTTCTCAAACATTCGACTTCCCCTATTCAACACGTGATGACTTACCCGGAAACGAGTCTCCTTTTTTTTTTTCTCTACCGCGCCACAACGCCTTGTTCGCAAGGGCCAATAGAAAAAAAGCGTAGATTTAATCTTCCGTTCTTAGAAAAGAGATGGAGAAATTTTTGCTGCTTCTTCTGGCTAATATTGAGATTTTCCGGTTGATAGAGTGTTACCCTTGGAGTTAAAAGGGAACTACTGTAACAGCAATTTGTCATTGTTGGAGGGGTTGTCGTTTCGAAATGTAAATATGATCTTCTGACCTCGTTCCACTCTCCTCTTCTCTTCTCTCCCCTCTCCCCTCTTTTAAAGAAAAGAATTGAAAGGTGTAGAACAACATATTGAATTGAGCTTGACTTCTAATCGCAATTCAATTCCTGCTGTCAAGAGAATTTCCCAGCCGGCTTTCGCTCTGCAAGCAACCTTCCCTCGGTAGCGCATGTCCTGTCTTGCATTAGAAGATATCTGCTCAACGACCTCCGACACTTTGCTCGACGACCTCCTACCACAATTGGCACAATGAATGTATCTCGGACAGCGATAGCCCGGAGCTTTTGCTCACCCTCAACTTCCTTCTCACATCCTCCCCGGACAATCTTCTTTACGTCCCACTCAACATCTCTCACAGCATGCACACGATTCCACCCCCAATCTCGCAAGATAGCATCAGCCTCGTTCAAAAAAATCAAAGTCAAAAACCCAATCGTCGAGCTGGACGGCGACGAAATGACTCGCATTATCTGGAAAGACATCAAAGACAAATTCATCCATCCGTACCTGGATGTCGACTTGAAATACTATGATTTGGGCCTGCCGTATAGGGATGAGACGAATGATCAGGTAACGCTTGACTCGGCGGAGGCTATTAAGAAATATAGTGTGGGTGTGAAGTGTGCGACTATTACACCGGATGAGGCTAGAGTTAAGGAGTTTAAGTTGAAGAAGAGTGAGTTTTATGTTTTGATGCTGCAGAGATTATGTGTGGACTTGGAACTGGAGAGTATAAATGGTACAATTAGCAATGAAACTATAACTAACTTCTATACCCCTCAGTGTGGCTATCCCCCAACGGCACAATCAGAAATGCTCTTGGCGGTACTGTCTTCAGAGAACCCATCGTCATCCCACGCATCCCCCGGCTGGTCCCCGGCTGGAAGAAACCCATCATCATAGGGCGACACGCATTCGGCGACCAATATCGAGCTAAAGACCGAGTCATCCCAGGCCCAGGAAAACTCTCCATGGTATTCACACCCTCAGGCGGCTCGCCCGAAGAAATCGAAGTGTTTGATTTCAAAGCCGGTGGCGTGGCACAAACACAATATAACACGGATGAAAGCATTTCTGGGTTTGCGCATGCGAGTTTTAAATTGGCTCTGCAGAAGGAATTGCCACTTTATATGAGTACTAAGAATACGATATTGAAGAAATATGACGGGCGGTTTAAAGACATTTTTCAGGAGATTTTCGATCAGCAGTACAAGGCGCTGTTTGAGGAGAAGGGCATTTGGTATGAGCATAGATTGATTGATGATATGGTTGCACAGATGATGAAGAGTTCTGGCGGGTATATTATGGCTTTGAAGAGTATGTTCTCTTTTCTTCCGTCTCTTCTGCCTCTTCAAGCATCGCTCGGTTCGGGAGTCACTCTCTTTCATAAGCATCACGATGTGTTTCCCCATATACTAACAACAAGCCAGACTATGATGGCGACGTCCAATCCGACGTCGTCGCCCAAGGCTTCGGCTCCCTAGGACTCATGACATCCGTCCTGATAACCCCCGACGGAAAGACCTTCGAATCCGAAGCCGCCCACGGCACAGTTACTCGCCATTATCGGGAACACCAGAAAGGAAACCCTACCTCCACCAACCCCATTGCTTCTATTTTCGCCTGGACGCGCGGTCTCGTGCAGCGAGGAACTCTCGATGAGACACCAGAAGTAGTGGCGTTTGCGGAGTCTCTAGAACAGGCTTGTATTGATACGGTGGATAAAGATGGGATTATGACGAAGGATTTGGCGCTGGCGTGTGGGAAGACGGGGAAGGGGGATTATGTTACGACGACGGAGTATTTGAATGCGGTAGAGAAGAGGATGAAGGGGATTTTGGAGGAAAAGTTGTAGATGAGATAAACAGAATAAGAGAAAGGAGACGATATGCTTAGAGCGCTGATTTTGAATATGGTGGCATTAAAATACCAAAATTATCTTGAGAGCTGGGGAACGGCAGAAGGCTATAATTTCGAAATGAGATGGCAGACATTGTAGCATTACATATAGACAGATAATCATTGCACCATGGACATTTCAATCGTTGAATATATTCGATAGGATTTTCCGAATTTACATGCTCTTCGTTTTTCTAGAATATAGAAATCTAGTGACTCAATTGCAAACTCCTCTTATGTTTTACAGAGTCCTGCATCCACCAGCCCATAAGCTTTTTCTCCCAGTAGTAGTAAACCCCATGAACACCAGTAATATATCCCATTTCAAATCTTACATAGCTTCGAACGAATTCGGCTCTTCAGCAACTGGAGAACTCGCCTTCGCCTTTCCCTTTCCCTTCCTCGCACTTCCCGTGCTTATACTCGCAATAGTCTCCGAACTGCCCGCCTCACTACCCTTCTTAGCCTTTCTCGCCTTCTTCGGCTTCTGATTATCCACCCTACCACTCTTTGGCGTATATCCACCATCTTCCTCCCCCTCACCACCTCTCTTCCTTTTGCCCCCCTTTACCGTTGAAGGTCCACTCAAATTTACTTCATAGCCAATGCCATCTTCCTCCACAAACTCCAACGCATCAGGCCTACTCGGAGCCGGAAGCGAAGCGCGTTTTCCTGCACCCCGTAAAGCGCCGGGTTTTCCGAGCGATTTTTCGGATCCTTCGCCGTCTTGCAGGAAGATTTTCGGTTTATTGCGGCGTAGCCAGTTGTAGACGGAATGTGGGTTTTTTATGGCGAGTTCTTGTGCTGTTGGGGGTGTGGCAGGTTGGGAGGGAGGAGGGACGGTGCCGAGTGAGGAATCGATATCGTAGAGATAGTCGTCGATTTGTTCGAGGGATAGGTATTGGGCTGGTGTAGAATGGCCTTCGAGTGATTCTAATGTAGATAGCAGGTCGGGGGAGACAGAGGGATCGCCGAGTTTGAGATGCGGTACATTGGCTATGAGGCTCGCGAGCGATTTTGTAGGTTTAGTAGACGGTTTAGATTTGGCCCTTTCGTCAATCATGGTG
This sequence comes from Chlorencoelia australis, assembly GCA_003988815.1. Taxonomy (NCBI): domain Eukaryota; kingdom Fungi; phylum Ascomycota; class Leotiomycetes; order Helotiales; family Cenangiaceae; genus Chlorencoelia; species Chlorencoelia australis. The sequence continues at coordinate 1,346,905 of QYAN01000006.1, forward strand.
CGGATTTCACTGTAGATTGCTTGGCCGGCGGGACTGTTGAACTCGGCGGCTCTCTGAAGCTCTTCAGATGTGATGAAGTCTGGAACTGCTGAGAGTTCTGGTGTGTCGATGTTGAGATCGATGCGTTTGTCTTCGGGCATTTGGGCAGAATTGTTCATATCGAGGAGGAGATCGAGGATGCGACTGTAGATTATCCATTAGCTTTGCGATCTTGAAGGAGGAGAGGTAGTGCGAACTCATTCTCTTGCGCAAGCCGCTTTGCGGTTTCCATAGCCGTATGTTCAGTCACATACAGCTCATTGCTCTGTTTCATAACCTCATCGAATTTGATTCGCATCTTGCGATACTTCTTTCTAGAATCCATGTTAGCTTCGTCCTCAAGTTCCTCCATGGCTGTGCTTCGATTGTGTTGATGTTGGATTGTGTTGATGTTGGATTGTGTTGATGTTGGATTGTGTTGATGTTGGATTGTGTTGATGTTGGATTGTGTTGATGTTGAATTGTGATGGAAGGTTGCGACTTCTACCACTAATCACCAAATATATATCTGACCAACACCGAGGAACTAAATAATGCCTAGAAAACTTGTAACCGCTTACTTGAATGATTTGTATGTTTGCTTAACTTCATCGTTCTGATTTTCGTGGAGATGCTCTTTGAGCTCTCCTTCATGATCGTGCTCTATTTTCACATCCATAGTCATCAGTGTTGAAAACCAGTCGGTTGGATTTGTTATTGTTGTGTATGTCTCAGGTAGTTATAGAGGGACAGGTGAGAGACAAGATTGCATAGATGTCAAGAGGATGAGTTAGAGTTGACTTTCAAATTAATGATTCTATCTAAACAGCTAGTTCAGTTAACTTCTACCATTCCATTCCCAGCTTCACACACCTCTTTCCGCCCGGCAGAACGGATGAGGTTTAGTTCCAGAGGCGGACCACTGTCCGCATTGCTAAGAAATTCTATTTATATTGAGCCTTGATAAAAAAAAATAATACCACACACCCAACGTCCTCCATCCCTCACAATGCCTTCTGCTGTAGAAGATAGGAAGCCCGCAGACAAGGGTAGTAAAAAGAGGAAAACAAATAACTCTGATGCGGGAGCACTCGAATCGACCGCTTCCTTAGATATGTTGACCAAAAAACAATCTCGAAAGGAGTCTTCAAGCAAGAAGCATAAGTCATCGTCACCATCTCTCAAATCGTCTTCGGCAGCTGTCGATACCGATATGATATCTCTAAGCCTTCTCCAAGAAGCGAATGAGATTACTGCGGCTGCACCTCCTATCAAGAAGGACAAGTCGAGCAAGAAAAGAAAAACTACCGATCTGTCTGAGGACCCCACCCCTTCATTGAATACCCTAGTTACCCCAGAAGCAGATGCCACTGAGCCCATCAAATCGCCCACAACCTCCATCCATGAACCAGACTCGAGCGACAAGGAACGTCCCTCCAAGAAACGCAAAGCATCTGTCGAAGAGATCGAAGTAGACATCAATGCCCCCGAACCCCCCTCTAAGAAAGCGCTTCGTCGTCTTAAGAAAGGCAAACCTCTCCCGCCCTCCAGGTCTGGTGCTGAATCCACTCCAGAACCAGAAGTCAAGAAAAAGTCGGAAGTCGAGAAGAGATCTGAGCATGGTGTATGGATTGGAAATTTGCCATGGTCTGTTTCCAAGGAGGATCTACGCAAATTTCTTGTAGAATATTCTGATATCACCGAGGAGATGATCACCAGAGTTCATATGCCAAGCCCAGATGATGGGAAGCCGGCGAGTAAGGTCGAGGAGAAAAAATTCGGCAAGAAAGTCCACAACAAGGGTTTTGCATATGTTGATTTTTCAACTGCGGAGGGTGTTGAAAAGGCCATTGAATTGTCTGAACAGCTCTTGTCAGGTCGCCGTGTTCTGATCAAGAATGCTAAGTCATTCGAGGGCAGACCAGAGAAGACCAAGGAGGAGACTCGCAATGAAGGCAAGCCACCAAGCAGGAAAGTCTTTCTAGGCAACTTAAGCTTCGATACCACCGAAGAAAGCATCAAGGAGCATTTCGCGAAATGTGGAGCCATTGAGAATGTGAAGATTGCGCAATTTGAGGATACTGGAAAGTGCAAGGGATATGCATGGGTTGTATTCGAGGAATTGGAGGCAGCGCAACGTGCGGTTCGCGGTTTTGTTCGCATCGAGGAAGAAGTATCCGAGTCTGAAGCAGACAGTGATTCCGATTCTAACGCAGAAGATGTTAGCAAGAAGCCAAAGAAGACCAAGACAATCAAGTGGTGGGTTAATAAGATCAAGGGTCGGCCTTTGCGCATGGAGTTCGCCGAGGATGCTCAGGTTCGATATAAGAAGCGTTATGGAAAGGATGGATCGAAGGCTGCTGCTGGAGCTGTTGATGCCGCTGATGCTCCGAAGGAGGATACTGTCAGTGGACCTATTCTCAGGACCAAGATTGTGGAGTATAGGAAGCCATATGCTGCTCGTCTGACAGGAGGAATTGTGGAGAGTACCGGCAAGAAGGTCACTTTCTAAGAGCTCGCTAAGCGAGCTAGTCGCCTAGAATCTACCTTTTCTCTTCATTCACAACATATTCGCGTCTTGTTTACTACCATACAAGCTACAATCCAACGGTACGTTTACAATTCTTCTAGAAGTTGACCCTTTGCATTTTTCCTCTTGCGCATTGCATTTCCCATCTCAGCACCTGTTTTACGCGCTATTTTGCACTCGGCAGTTGCCTCATCTTCCTACTATGCATTGCCTCACCTTCCTACTATGCATCACCTCATCTTCCTGCTATGCATTACCTCATCTTCCTACTATGCATTGCCTCATCTTCCTACTATGCATATCATCAGAGTTTTAGAGCTCTCCCCACAGTTCCTGTCATCAATGATGTGTTTGTTTGTTTACCCTACCACACCAGATATGTCAACCTATTTTCTATGATGAGCATCATACACTCACTATAATGATTAGAATTATCATTATGAGCTTTATACTCTTCAATATACCATTATGGTTCGCAAAATACATACAACAGAGTCAATTACTTCACGGTTTTTCACGACCCCTTTTTAACCGATCACGTGGCATGAAAATCATTCATGGTCTTTATTGTTCTTGAATGCTGAATGAACTACATCATCCTATGGGAACTCTATACCTTGTTGTTTAGTAACACAGGACAAGAGTCAGCGATTGCAATAGTTTAAGATCGGACAGTGATGATTAGGATGGATGGATATTTTCTAATTTTCTGAATTTCCCTGAGATGTTCAATCTCCCGTGAGAATGTTATACCTCGCATGTTTCTTTTACAAGACGGTACACAGACTATTTGATATGCTGTGGTCAGACCTATGTGGACAGCAGTAGCCACTTTTGCCTAGATATTTTACAGGCGGAGATTTGAAATACTTTATACCATTTCCAAAATTTACACGTCATTTTCTGCTTCTACAAAACGGAATGAGGAGTATCCAAAAATAGACAGCGTTGATTCGAAAAGATATTAAAATGTTTCCTCAGTTTCAATATTTCAAAGGACAACATTTAGGGTTTTCAAACCTTGTAGGACATTCGTGTTCTCTTATATCTTTTCTAGACGGAATAGATATCAATTCTCTTTATTTTTTAAATGGATAGCAAATCTTACGATTTGAACAACGCCTTTAAAAGAGTAACGCTAATGTAGATAAACAGCAAACAGGCAACCATGGCCACCACATATGCAACCCGACCAAACCTCCCCTCTCCCCCACTCTACCTACCTTCCATCCCCTTCCTTACCCCACCCTCGGCCCCCGAAACCATAGGTGACCTGGCAAGGCGCCTTAAGAAAAACCAAACGGACTGGGCGGCCCAAGCCAAGAAGGGTCGTTTTCTGGCTGTGCGCCAGATGCAGGACCTGCCGGTCCTTGTTTTGCCTGCGGGACTCGGAGAAAACCTCCGCTTTGTCCCCAATCCTGTAAGTCTTTCTTATTTACCCTAGTTTATAGTTGCCTGTTGTTAGTAGCTAGCTTAGCTTATGGCCTAGTCACGAGCTTCTGTGCTTCCTTTCATTAGCACAACAGCTAACATTTTTAATTTTAGGCCTGGGTGGCTGCGGCCCCAGAGCGTGCGGTTTTTGCCGCTGTTGGCTTGCCTCCGGGCACAACAATCACTTCTTCGGTAAGAATATGTCACAGCCTCTACATAACATCTTCTTATGGACTTCTATAGGCCTTTGGCACTGCGTTGGCAAACGCCAACCTTCCTGCGGGTCCTTCGGGGCCAGTCATTAACGTAAGTCAATTCATTGGCCGCTAGTTTAGCTTAGCTAACGCCTTATTTCAAGTGCGCCGCTTGGCAACCTCGTCGTGCTGGCGGTGCTCGTCGTACTGGCGGTGCTCGTCGCGCCGGCACCGCTGGTGGTGCTGGTGCCGCTGAAGGAGTTGGCGGATCTGGTGGAGTCGGAGCTGGAGCAGGAGGGGGACTGGGTGGTGCGGTTGGTCAGTCATTGCCCACCCATGTGGTGGCCCCATCACCTCCTCCTCCTCCTGCACTAGTCGCCGCTGTAAGTCTTCCCCATATCCCTCCAAAGTGCTCACACTAACCCAGTAACTCACAGCCCGTTCCTGTTGTTCCGGGTCCTGTGGCCGCTCCTGTAAGATTTACCTTTCAACTCCCCCTGCCCTAAATTATCCAAACTAACCGAATAACTCACAGTTGGGCCCAGGCCATTACTTTCGTGCCTGGAACGGCGTAAGCTACCCCCGATCCCTCTTTCTCTTGTACCGTAATTAACCAGCTGTTTTAGATGCAGATCTTTCGGCCGGCAGATAATGGCCAATGGCCACCGCCCAGTGACATCATCCTCTCTAAGGTGATGGATAAAGAGCTTTAAGCGACTCTCCTCACTTCTTTGAGGAGATGTTACTGTGGTTGGTGCGTCCTGCGGGAGGAAGGGGAGGATGATGGTGACGGTGATGGTGATGGTGATGACGATGATGATATTGCGGTTTTTTATGGCGTTTTATAGCTTATTTGTTTCTGTATTTTCTTTTTTTTTCTCCGGTGCACTCTTCGGGGCATGAATTCGATCCCATCTTTTTTTTCTCAGGTACCTTATCCAAATTGGTTAAATTTAAATTGTGAAACTAACACAGGGTGATCTGAATATCCGTACAAATGATGTAGACCAGCATTAGACATAAATTGTTGTCAGATTCTCCTGAATAAAATATTGCGTATGGCCACTTTCTAGATTCAGGATTGTTACCTGAGGGGGTTTCACATTAGGAAAGACATTGAAGTCTGGTTTGGGTTCAAAGGAATAATACGTCCTTGCAATGCTAGGTAGATTAGTATTTTGCGAGTCCGAATTGGCCTCGATTTGATTCACGACTCGGACTTTTACTCGCCTTGCAAGAGTCCTTGAGTTCTCGTTGGACTCCCGAATTGCCTTAGACAAAATAGAGTTCTAATTTATATAATCCTCAACAAGGATAGTCGCGAGGATTTTCTCTATAGGTCAAACTTCCTCAAATTGAATATATATCTCCCACTTGCCAACGTCCTCTCGATAACTCAAGTCTAGAGAGTCTATAGGCTTGTCCAAGGTAAATTCAAGCCAGCGTAAGTACTAGACAAGAACCACATTTCAATAACTACAATTAAATCTCCATTCATTTTCACACAATCAAGCATCCAACTCATTAATCAAAATCCCCTCCTCTTTTTCCATTTTTGCACCCAACTCCTCTTCCCTCATTCTCCCTTAATTCAAGATTCAACAAACCATCGAAAGATTTTGTTTTTTCAAGTAGATGTATATAAATACTACCTCCTTACCTAATTTACAACCTCCATTTTCCTCTCCAGAATGCAGAAACCTCAGGCTATGGATGTTGTGCTTTGTCTTGTGTAATCAGAGACCCATTCCAAAATCCGAAAGAAAAAAATATGTTATTCCGGTGAGTAAATTTAGGGTGGAGAAGCTGAAGAGTCAGTCACGGCTAGCGGCAGCAGTGTCATCTCTAACAACTTCAATAAGTTATCTAGGTAGATAGCCTTGTTCTGAAAAGATATGAGAAGGAAAGGGAGGAAATACCTATCCAATATGATTTCGAGGCAATGAACGTTCAAGTTCAACTTTGATATTGCCCAAAATCCACCCTCTTCTATTTCTATCATTTTATATACTTAAAAATTTCTTTCTAATTTCTAACACAACCTATTCCTAAAAAGAGAAAAAGAAAAAAAGAAGTTATATGTAGGCAAGCAAGCAATATCCAAAAAACCCTATCTTTTTTTCTTCTTTTTTTGCGCGAGCCAGAGATGCGATGTATCTTTTCGGTTTGAGAGACGCATTTATTTGCATGATCAAGTTCTTGGATTCCTTGTGTAGAGTTTCTGTTTGCTTTCCATTTCCTTCCCCCGCTCTTCCTCGTTATTAATTCCCTTCCTGTTTTCTATTCCTTCTCAACCAACACCAACAAAACAAAGCCCCGCCGAAAATGGAGAAACAGGATACAAACACAGCCTTACTCTTGTTGATGTAGTAAGTTTGTACAGTACATAAAAAATTGAAACATATTGACAAAAAAAACAAACAGTATCTCCATCAATTAGAGAAGAAATTCTCCGAATAATCACCAAAGAGTCTTCGCGATCGTGATGAGCCTGAGCTTGGGGGATGGGATGGCGGGGTTCTCCCTCTTAGGATTGCTTTCGAGAGAGATGCCGACTAAGAGGTTGATGGTGGGAAGTCCAATGGGTGTGATGGGGCGTGGTTTTGGAAGAAGTCGAGCGACTTGAAGAGCACAGCGAAGGTACTGGAAATGCTCTTGTTACCCAGTCATCTTCCGCAGACGTGAAAAACGAAGCCTGAACCCGCGCCAATCGTCCCTTCAGAAGAAACAAGTCTGCCGCATGTCCCCGTACTTCATACTACAGCCGACAGCCCTTCCAATGATCTGCCCCGAGGTAAAACCCGCGGCATGGATATCGCTTGCGGATACACATTCATCGCGCATCGCAACTTGACCACCCGCCCAGGCAAGCTAGGCTGGTGCACCCAAGACAGGATCTGAATCCTCAGAAAGGCTTGCCGACCATTTTACTACGGCGTCAATCTGTCCGCAGGGGGGGTTTATGGGAGGTCAAATCCGCAGAGATTACATCTTAGCAATCGAAGAGAAGCACTCCAACATCGTTGTGCCAATGGAGGATGTAAGGAGAAAGAGCCACCCTCACTAGTACTCTGTACATAGTCTCTCATTCAAGCAGCAAGAGAATACATGGTCTTTTTCCCGCTTGAGCTCCACCCAACAGAGGATACCGGTTTAGACTTTTACGCACCATTCACCGTGTGGAATAAATACATGATTTGAATCAAGCCGGTGATCCAATCAAAATTATCAAGGGGGCAGTCAACCTTCCATCATTAATTTGAGGACTGGTAGGAAAAGCCAAGTGCCTGCGAGGTTTGTGCACCAGGGAATCAAGAAAAGCCTTGGCCTGACTGATCTTGGAAGTCCTGCTGGCGCACCCGAAGAAGATACTGCTTATGGGCGTAAAGGAGCAATGGAATGGGATAGCAGCTCCTCTGGTCTGAGTGAAGTCCGAATGGCTTTCCTCCTGCTGAGCCATATGCACACGATGCGGCAATCTATTGCGAAAACCGTGTCCCTTCCAACTTCACCCATCGTTAATGCCCATGCCCCTTCCGCGCCCTATCAGCGAGGAGACTATTCGGGTCATGTTCGACCGAATGCTGAAGCTGGAGGCAGAGGTGAGTAGACTATTCCACCGCATGGTAAGTCCTCTCTAACACATTAAGCACGCCGAGTTTAAAAGCCGCCACGCCTGCGATATCGAATAAGGCAGTTCAAGACACTGTCTTGTAAGTGCAGGGATTTGAGTGAATGAGTGTTATGGGGTCTTGAGGGATGAGTTGTGGATTGCAGAGATTAATGACGAGGCCGTAGGAACGTAGACTGTTTGACCATTTCGGTTTATCAGTGTTTTATGAGATGAACATTCCTAACCTTGAATCTTCTTGATTTTTATTTGTTTTCATTCCCCTAGCTCTGCGTGTGACAAGTCTCGTGAGAAATTTGAGAAACAAGTGACATCCCCCCTTTCTCTTCCGCGTTAAGCAATGCTAGATCTTTCAAATGACGGATTGGAAGTTTTTAGTCACCTCGCTGCTCAATCTCTGTGTTGCATCTGCCAAAATAGTGTTCCGCAAGACCCCAGACTTCTGTATATATTTGATGGAATTGGACTCGACTCGTCTATTTTACGAGAGAAGCTCAACTCAGCTTGGGAGTCCGAATCGGACTCGAATCTATAGTAATAATCGCGTCATGCCGTCATGAGTAGTATATTAATAGCTAATGACATAGAGGAGAAGTCAGCCACTTCGAGGGGTATGGCGGGGTAATAGAAGGATACTATAACTTCTTATATCTTATATATGAATATATAATGTGTGATTTAACTGAAGAAAACAAGAGGATAAAGATTAATAGATAATATTAGAATTTCTTTTTAGGAATAGCTTCAAAATACTTATTAATTTTACATATTATTAGTCAGCGTCTTCAGCCACCCCCTCGAATTTAATTAATATAAGCTCGCGAATCCGACTCGAACTCTCGGTCAAAGATCTAGTGGACTTTACAAGGCGCCTCCAGTCCAACTCGGACTTGCGGAACACTATTCCAAATTTGGGGCCGAAGTCTTCACCTGACTACCAACTTTTTTCTGACCGCTCACTAGAGGGAAGTATCGACAAAAAGAGCGGATTAGCTTGACCGCTATTAATAAGATGTAGGTAGCATTAACTTCATTCCATTTCAAGGGGACAAGTGCAGTCCTCCAAATAAATAAGAGCTTTTCAATTTTCAAATATAGCCTAAAATTGTGTACACAATCTCCCACATATACTTATGTCATCTAATGAAACTGATCCTCAGTAACACCCTTCCCCATCGCGCTCGTCGAGCTGACACCCCCCTGAACCATCTTCAACAACTCATCCGCATAATTCGCCCCAGACCATTTCTGATGTTTCACGACATCCACACCGCCCTCCATCTCCGGCTCTTGGACCAACTCCCCATAAGCTCTCATCCCATGCTTACTATACGCACTCGCAAACTGGTTACTAATTAACGCCGTCGTATGCAAACCTGCCAACGTGATGAATTGCCAGCAATATCCAAGTTTGCTTAGACGACGAATATAGGTTTCTTGTTCGGCGCGGGGCATTGCTGATTTCCAGTTGAAGGAAGGAGAGAGGTTATACGCGAGTTTTTGCTCGGGCCAAACTGCATGGACTCCCTTGGCGAATTCTTCGGCTTGTGCGTAATCTGGAAGTTTGGATTCCATCCAGATAGCGTCAGCGTAAGGTGCATAAGCAATAGCACGATTTATGGCACATTGGCAGCCTCCTTGAAGTCTATAATATCCCTCACGGGTACGCGGGCTATCCCAATCCCAGTGGATGTCGACACCAGTGATGCCTTTAGCGATGGCCCGCGCTTCGGTGTTGCTTTTCCCTACTACTTGTTTGAGGAATTGGGAAACGAGGTCTTTTTTGTTGACGTGCACGCCGGCATTGATAGTTTCGATGACGGCGTCGTTAAAGAGTTTGAGGCCCGCTTGGGCGGTCCATGCATCTTCAATAGCTTGTAGTTCTGCACCATTCTTTCCTGCTCGCTCAGCGGCGATCATGAGGTCGTTGAGGGGTTGGAGGCCGGGGTTTGTGGAGCCGAGGATGTAAGGGTGGTCGCGGGGATCGATAGTTGTAGTGATGAGGGTTGCGGCTTCGGCGTCAGTTCGAGCAATGGCTAGGAGATCAGAGCCTAGGAATTGTCAGTAAAGCAAGTTCTTCTCTTAAATGGAACATACCCATGATATCAGCCTGTGCACGAATAGCAACAAGACGGTTAATATGTTCACTGATAGGTACCAGAACCTTTCCAGCCATGTGTCCACATTTCTTGGTACCGGGAGCTTGATCTTCAATATGAATACCCGCAGCGCCCTTCTCAACAAAAAGTTTCGTCAACTTCATGACAGCAGTCAATCCACCGTGTCCAGTATCCGCATCTGCAATAATTGGACGAAGGTAATCGATATTGGCAAGTTTGGCACGATCAGCCTTTGATTTCGTAGAAATTCGTTCTTCTCGCTGTTTGCGGTCGTGGAAAAGTTGTGCCATAAAGAGATGAGCGACTTTATTTGGGACCGTAGTCTGTAGGAATCAGTATGCTAGGTTTGAGTGGACATAGGGTTAAGCTTACGTATGGGTAGTCTGCCAAATCTGGCCCAGGCTCATCTGATGCAGAAGCAGTAGAAGATGACTGCCAACCAGAAACATAAACGGTATCCAAGTATTTCGCCATCTGGGTCAACATGGTAGGTTCCAAACATCCATAAGTGTAACTAGCATCTTGATTCTATTCGACCCCGCATTAGGAGTAGTCTCAATGCCACCACCGAGGAAGACGTACCTTGAATCTGCCCTCAAGAATGTTCCATAGCTTCTTTGACTGAATATTGCTTGGGTACTCGATCTTCAAGTTCCCTCTTTTTGACACAATCTGTTCTGCAGTGAAAGGTCGTTTGGTGTATCTCCATCTAGAATCTGCCCACCATTTCTTAACCGCTGCCACTTCATCTAGAAAGATCTGTTCTTCTTTGTTGGGATCCACAGCTGGATTGACCATGTTGTTTGCTGCCATGATGAAGAATGGGGGAAGAGTGGAGAGGGATGGTAAATAACTGTATTTATTGAGATGTAGATCTAGATGTCTTATGTTACAATATCTGAGGAATGTAGAATCCTTGGTCTAAAAAGGCGTCTGTTGGAAGAGGAAAGAATTAGCAAGGGAAGAAAGAAAGAAAGAAAGAAGAGGAGCAAAAGGACTGGATCATAAGCGGATCAAGATCCCATCCGTCTATCATCCTGCCATCCATAGCCGGGGAAGAGTCGGACTAGCGGGTGCCTCATAACGTGATTCCATTGCGGTCCGTATCATGGAAGGCGAGGAGGGGGAAAGTGGAAAAGGGAAAAGCGACAAGCATCGAATATCCTCGGAACGATTCGAGACAAAAGAGAAGTCAACCAATCGGTTGAAAGGTTCAAATTGAGTGCCGTGATTGGTAGAATAACCGAAAAAGCGGGGATGTTTAGAGCCGGTTTTGCCCTGTTAGTACTCCACACAATCTCACCCGTTCACGTGCTTCATGCTGCTTTTACGAATCCAAATGCAAAGACCATCGAGAATATGTACACTAGAAACACCATAGAATCGTGAGTAAAGCGGCATCCGTGTGGGGGGCCGCTTCAGAAAGCTACTAGAAGCACCCCCACCAACGGTAGGAGTTTATTTATCCAAGCCACCAGTACTTATGTGGAAAGATTCCCACTTTGATACATTTTGACATGTGAAGAGCAAGTCTTAGGATTCATATTGTGCTTAAAAAAGAATTCCGGCATGTGAAGAGAGACAGAACAGGGGTTCGCGCAGAGCGCATGATCTTCTGCAAGGTCTAGTACAAACTGCCTCGGCATTCATGAAGCTGGCGTAGGTCGAGTTCAAGCTCTGTCTCTACCTTAAATATCCAAATTTTTACAACACGCTGAGTGTCTACAAATAATATATACTTCAGTTGTACTCACATGTAAAAAAAAACAATCTTATGAAAGTAGTCGGTCTATTTATTAGTCTGAGCTAAGCTATATACAGCACAGCGACTACTTATTTATTTGTCGTAAAGTCGTAGCTAACCCCTTTTTAATTGACCTCTCAAAGGGTTTCCAGCCATCCTCCCAAAATCAAAGCAACTGTTAACACATGCAACGCCAATGCACCAACGCTCCCGGGTAAGCAGCATCATGATCTATGGTCTCGTCAACTCGTCCAATGCAAAAGCACGAAAATAGCTCTTTGGGGTATCAAGCGCACAAAACATCGATGTACGGCTTGAAAGAAACGAAATCAAAGTAAAATCCCGAAACGCTAGAGGTATTCAGGGGCGGCTTCAAAGCACAGCCGAATACCAAAGGAATTCAGTCGGTGATGGTTTCGATGGCCTTGTGATAAGACTCCCAGGGTGTAAGTGTTCCGAGAGCTCTACACATATGTTCTCCGACGATGTTAAGGCCAACTACATAGCTTGCATTGACCCATCCAAAGCTATTAAAGTCAGTGATCATTCCATTTCTGTAGACTTTAGTACTTACCCCTCCTTAGCGACACCCTTGAAATCCAACCCCTGGTTCCCATATTCAGCATCTACACGATGCGGATCCTTGGTTCGGGTCACATCGTACTTCTCAACAATGACACCATTGTAGTCAACGAATGCCGTCGTCATCATGAACAACCATTTGTAGGCGAGTCGGTGTGTCTCCTCGTGGAAACCGTATCTTTCCAACCCTGTCCAGGCCAGGATTTGATGGGGAGCCCAACCGTAGGGAAAATCCCACTGGCGATTGGGTCGATCGAGGCCGACCACACCGCGAGATTCCTCTGTTCCTGCCAGGAGACCACCAGCTGCTTCAAACTTGGGAAGGGCGTTACGAACAAGAGTTAGACCTTGCTCAGGAGATGCAACACCAGCCCAAAGGGTCCATAGAGTGGTAACAGTTTCGTAGGTGCACTGCTTCTTAGCCACGGTATCATAATCGTAGTACATGCCCTTTTCAGGGTTCCACAGGTACTTATCGATTGCTGATTTGCGCTTTCTTGCCAGTCGATCCCACATAGCGGATGTTTGAACAGAGCCTGCCTTGATATCTCCAACGGCAAACTCTTCCGGAACAATAAGACGACCGTGAAAGAACATCTTAATGGCATAGCTGATATCTTTCTCGTACTTATAAAGTAACGAGTTCAAGTCAATGGTTGCAAGATTCGCGCAAACATGCTCCAACCGATAGCTTGTATCGTGTCCAGATTCTCGAACGGCACGATCATGCAAGAAGTACTCGTCCAAATCAGGTTCGAGAATCTCTCCGAAATTGTATGCCTTGACGAAATTTTTCATTGACATATTGTGCTTCAACAAATAGGGCTCTAGAAGATGCGTGAAATGGGTTGGCTCGGTCTCAGGAGGAACACCACGTCCTTCAGGTCGATATCGAGAAAGACCTGTGATGGGATCAAGTCTCGGCTCGGCAGTCCAAACGCTCGTATATTCTTTGATGGCAGCGAGGATAGCATTTCTCAGGAAATCCTCTGCGTCGCGCTCGTTCTTAATCTGATCAAACACTCGTAGCGCCATATCCGTGAGAAATGGTGGTTGAGATCTAGCAAGATAATATGACCGGTTAGCGTTCAAAATCTTGCCGTAATGCTTGATCTCGAAGCAGAAATTAATAACCATAGATTTAGCCAAATGGACCTTCTTATCAATGATCAATCCCAATGACTCCATATAGCTATCCCATCCATAGAACTCGTTGAATCTTCCTCCTGGAACAACAAATGGAATACCCTTGAGTGTCTTCTTGCCGGTGAATGGATCAATGACTGACTCCATTTCTAAGGCAAGGAGTCCAGGCTTGTCGTTCAAATCCCGAACAAGATCTGGGGTGATGTCCTTCGGAAGCAAGCACACATCAAGTCGGATTTCCGGGCGAGCCAAGGCTATTTGTGTATAGTATTCGTATTGCTTCGGGGCGCCGATTGGGACATAGATTCGTGGTCTGGGATCGTTCGTCCAATCCTTTGGATCCGTGCCGGCTTTTTCTATAACGGTTCCGTCTTGGACACGAGTAAGGGCTGACCAGAAAGAGGTTTTGATCAGTCTCTTCATACGATTCACAGGGTTCTCGTTCAATCTGTCTTCGTCCAACACGATTGTCGTGTGTCCGAGCTCCTGGGCCAAGGTCAACTCCTGGAGGAGGTTTGAAACCATGTAATTTCCTCGACATTCCACCTTTTTGAATCCGTTAGAGCCAAGTGTTCCGAGATAGAGTACCTGCGAGTCAACATATTAGCAAAAATTAGCGGACGTGACGGCTGTTATCCTACTTTGGGACCTTTATCGTCAATTGTTATCTGACCATTGTTATCGGTGTCCTCTTGTTCCTTCAGACTTTGTAGGGTGTCTGCAATGATTAGCATGAATCGACGTGGGGATGAGGTTTCATCTAATAATTAAGCAAGTCAGCTACAGCTCCCTATGATGCAGATCCCATGAATACGCACCGTGACTTCCTCTTCGGACCAATTTTCTGAGCTCGATGAGATTCGGAACAACTGGAGCATGAGTCTGTGAATAGATTCAGTCATTGCTCCAAGACAGCTTAAGAAGATTAGTATAGTACATACAGAAGAGTAGGTGCGAGCTTTGTTTCGACCGTTGTGGCCGTTGTTCTCCTTTCCGTAATAAATGTGAGAAGCTGCAAATGGGTCGACCTCAAAAGAGCCACGGCTCTCTTTCTCTTGCACGTCCATTGTGTCGGATCAATGCTATGTCCGCGAGACTGAAGATGATTGCTTTGTGAAGCTCACGGAGCTGCTGGACGATGTACGCAGCCAACGGCCTTCAATTTATGACGTTGGCAGAAGCTCCGCAGCGCTGCGTGGGATGAGTGGGGGTTTATTTGGGTAGAAACAGAAGGTAGATTGGGTAACACGGCAGGAGATTGAAGATGGTGAGTGGTAATGTGAATATGGAAACTCCGCTGTATCTGGCAGAGTTTACTCGGTTTTGTTTGTTGGAGATCCAACGCTTACTCGGGATTGATTGTTGGAGTGGGAGGAGAGAAAAGTGGAAAGTACATTCATCAGCGGAAAAAACGATTAAATGGATGCCCCGGCCCACCTAAAAAGTGAAACCTCGACCGCAAGTTAACCTTAGCCTAGGCTCTTTAAAGTCTCTGGGAATCGAGGATGGGGCTGTAAATGAAAAACGGCAATGGACGCAAATCTTCGTTTGGTTTTTCTTTCTTCAGCAAGCTCAAGGAATGGACCTCCGGGGGCAAATCTTATTCACGATGGTCAGCAGAGGAGAGTACCACGTCCTGACCGCCTCATGATGCAAGACAAATTGCCTAGCAGCCAGCCACACATACTGCAGCATGAGGCTAATGCAGTGTGGTAGCACCATCTGATCAGCCTTCCAATAGAAGATATTTCCGTTCGATCACTCCCAGACAAGACCCATGCTCCGCGATAGGGGTCCTGCAGGGCTGGAGTGGGGGTACAAATGCTTCAATGGCAGACTCGAAGCAAGCTTTGCCTGTCCGAACTCGCAATGTCTCTCTGGCCCTCTTTATCTCAGAGTTTTCCATCTTGAGCTGTGCCTAATGAGAGGCCTAAGCATTGCGTATCAAGCTGTTAGATGATGCAACCGTTGCGTTGCAATGTTCGAATGAACGATGTAATGCGGGCAGAGTTCTTCATTGCTGACACATAGCACATGGGATGGCCCTAATACTATTGCGGTTCAAATACCCACCACTCTTTCCTTGCGGTGGCAGTTTGGTGTAACGGTGTTAACCTTCTTAAGCAGGTGAACACTCGGACAATGTATCCACCCTCTAGCTAGGAGCTAGGTAGGATATTGTCAAGAGCCCACATATCAGTGGCCTTTCAATGCATCCTTGCGCAGAATTGGCTGCCAATACACCTCCAAGGTTATTGTCCATCCTCGAACGGGGAATGATAGGCCCATTAATCCCAGGCCCATTGGAGCCCTTGAGAGAGATAATCAATTGCAGTTGCAATCGCCAATGTCGGAATGGATCGAGAAGAGCTTATCTTGACTGAAAGTGAACAATGAAGGTAGTGTGCATTTCCATATATTTGCTTTCTAACTGTGAAAGGCCACCAGCGAGATTAGCCACTACCAAACCACTTGGTGGGCCTAGTTTCAAGTGAGGCTCAATCTCCTGTCGCTTGAGCACAATTCTAATGAAATTTTTGTTTGCATTCCGATAGAAGCACAGGCCTTGCCTTGTGACTCGGAGTGATAATCGCCAAGAGAGGTTCATGGAGGCCCAGCTGAGGAGAAGATATATAATTATGGAACAGTGTATGGTGGTTTGGGCCTTGTCTCCGTGCTCGTTGGGCAGAATTCGACCAAATTCGAGTAGATCTTGGTTCTCGGGCATGGAAGGACAAAGGCGAGAACACTGCTAGATTGTGTCCACCGCTCTCGCAAGATTCAAGATAGGGTAGAAGACAGAACCGTACGACTTGTATAGCTTGGGATTGGCATGGGACTGTTCGGATTTCGGATCTCGGATTTCAGCAAAAAAAAATTTGCAAAGCAAGCGTGTTTCTCTTACCTGTCAGATCCTCAATGATCTATGGAGAAGATGGAGAACTGAGAAAGACGAACAGCACATATGCTGACTCTAGCGTGTCCAGATTGTTACCGGCTTTGGGTTGTAGAAGGGAGGGGGTTCTAATCCTCAGTAAGGTCCTTCTTGAGATGTGGAGCAATTTGGGCTACTTACTCTCGTCGAGGGAACCACGGCCACTCTGCAATGCATCTGTCAACAGAAAGTAGCATATCTGGGGGCAAGACAAGTTCTTGATCTTCGCTATTTCAAAGTTTCTCAATGATGCTGTCATAGATGTTGATGATTTTTGGAGTGGGGTGAGTGTAGAGAGAGGTTGGGGGAGGAAGGATGAACTTGACTCCAGGGCTATTAAGGCAGGTCCGCTATACAAATGCAAACATTCCAGATCATTACCAAAATCACCAGCATTTTCTAATTCAAGCACTGACAAACCTCTCAGCACAAATTTTACTAATTATTTTTCATTCAAATTATTCTGCTTGCCCCAGTTCATAAAAGCAGTACGAACAGAGAAGCAACTCACCGGAATTGGCAGATTGACAGATTCTGGTAAGCATCTGAAGTTCTCTGCAAAGCCATCTTTAACTTACCTTTACCCAAATTTTACAGCCGGTTTCGTTAAAGCTTTCTTTGACTTTCCTTCATTCCCTTCATCCTGGGCAGTCCAGGCTGGACTACCAGGTTCAATGTACAGTACTAACAATGAAAGACTGCGGGCAGGAATTTGGATTGGAAAGACAGACACATCTTCCCTATCCTTCTGCTCCTCGTACTTTTTATACTACATCATTGTCTACTTCAGTCTGGACGGAATGGACCAGCAGGCGGTAACTTACATGTTCAAAGGATTGAGAATTTTCAATCTACAGAATTGCTCCTTACAAGACATGGACGTCTATATCATCAATAACACATCTACCAAATTATTCGACAGCCAAAGGAGCTTAGATAGCTCACTCCTAGCTCAAGAAATCTCAACATTTAGAGCATAATTTAGACGGCAGTTATATTCCATTTCTTTTAGCTTTCTGTCAAGTGATAGTAACACAACAGGGCTCGATAAGGTGGTGAAATGCTTTCTGCTTTCCCCCATGCTTTGAGAATTCCACCCCAAGGCACACATATAAATGATATAACGACCCCAAGATTCCCGCTCTAGCGAACCCGTCGTTTCAATATTCACACTAATGTATTCTTCCGAGTTTAACTTATTATAAAAAGTATGTTTCTTTTACAAATCTAAAGTCAAGCTGACGGTTCGTGTTGGATAGGCCGACGTCTGGGTTTCTTCCATGAAACTCGGCTCGGAGTAGAAAAGCCATGCATGATGCTATTTATTTGTATTACTTTCTTGAGAGACGTTGCACAATGCGTGGACTCGATACTTTATCCGCCCCATGGTTAGCTACATCAATCGTGACAGTTTCCGTCTCACAAGAGAGCCCCTGCTTTTGCACGAATTTCCTATCATTCTTAAACGTCCATCTTTCTCAACCAACTTTTTGTCTACAGCATCTCCGCTCTTCAATTTTGGCTAGCTATGGTCCATCTTTTGGCGTAATATGGGGGCGAAAAAGTCTGATGGGAAAACCTTGCGCCCAAGATAGCTTGGTCTTGCTGGATTCAACATTTTTTGAGGGCTTTCATTGGTTCTCTGCTACTAAAGAGTCCTCATTCTGTACCCGCTTTAAAGTACTAATTGATGATCTAGTTTTGATAATAGCGGTATTTATTCCTCAATATTCAAAATCCATCCTCAGCTTCCGATTTTAGACTCCAGACCCGCATGCATCAACCTTCTTATAGCTAGTTTCAAGTTGTGTTATCCTGCAAGCAATTTAGCCGTCTTTCACAGTTGGAGGTACAGCCCTAGCAAGGGAGCCCCCATGACCACCACGCGTTTCCTTGTTAGGTAGTACCTAGTGAAACAGCAAAAAGAGTGCAGTTTATTATCTATCTAATACTTTGTAAATTGTCCCTCAGCATTAATTCTTCCTGCTTTATCCCAACTATCCTTAGCTGCTATCCTTAATTAGTTATAACTTATAATCTTCATTATATATAGTTCTTTGTGATATGCTACTCACTTGATGAAATTGAAATCCGCTAAAAACTCATTATTACTCCTTTTTCTTATAAGCCTTTTATAGTTTCACCCGCCGCATGCCTGGAGCCCCGTCTTATAAGCTTAATAACCTTTCGCCATAACCAATCTACGGTAGTGCGATAGCTAGCTTTTAGAAAGACACCTACTGGTTCTTTGCGGACGTGCATATAAATTCAACTAGCTTTTCTACTTAAGCCCATATAAGGTCAGGGGCCGACTAGTGCTCTTTTTAGGGGTTGCTCTGCCTTGCGGGTGGCAAGCGATTCCAAACTGTCGAATTGTAAGATTATTTAATCGAGTATAAGAGCGCCTCTAGTCGCGTGTAAAGTAGGCTTTTTCGGATACGGACTAAGAATAAAACTTCAAGGAATCCACAATTCTAGCTGTAGTTACAAGCTCCGCATAGAAAGAGTAAAATGCATAAGAAATTGATCAGATGAAAGGTACTACCCTATTAAGAAAACGCGTGGGGGCTCCCTTGCTAGTGCTGTTACTTATTGTTATGGGGTGCATTGCAGCAAAAATACGAGGAGTTACACAAGAGAAAGCGGGGTTCTACTGCATCAAGGATGGACTCAGCGCCAGCTACCCTTTCGCTCTCAAAAATTGCGGATAGTCTTGCCGAGTTGGCACTTCTCTTGCCAGGGTGGAAAATCCCGACAGTCTCAAAATCTATTTCATGTGGCGGTAGCCCTGGTCTAGTCAATTTGGCTATTTAGAGTAATTATTTGACCATTTAATCATCGAATAGAACTCTTTTCCTCGTCGCCGAAGACCTCACTCGTCTCTCTTTGAGCTTCGAGGTTCACTTCTATTTTATAGCCGCAGCTTACCCCTTTTCACACAATACCTAATCTCACTAGAGATCTTTCAATATTGAACACACTCAGAAGCTATTTTCAATCTTCCACGAAGAAGTCCACAAAGAAGGAATCGATACTGAAGAAAGAAAATGGCAACAATTCAACTCCAACTCCCGATGTGGAACTGAGACAGTCTCCTAGGACAGCACGAGCTGCTTCCACCTTTCCGGAAGGGATTTCAGGAACGAACCTATCATGGTATCAAGGGCGATGTCATGGCTAATTGGCTTCATCAACCTAGTGAGGGCATGGTTTTGAAGAAATTATGGAATAATTTTACCTGCGGTCCGGCTTCTCTAACACGGATCCTAATGAATTCTTTGAGCAAGTCGTTGCCATGAATGTCAGAGTAAGTAAAAAAAACCATCTTACATCTTATTCTAATGATAATCTCCTAGTGTGCTATGACTTCAACGCGCGTTTCATCAAGCTTTTATTGGGACGGCACCGAGCTTCCTATGTCCTCCTAGGAGATGGTCTTCGTTCACAAGTTCTATCCTCGGTCAAATACCTACCCCAATGTCCAAAAACACAATTTTGGAGCCTTCATCAAATATTAGCAGACCCTGGTTGTCTGGGATGATCAGCCCAAGAATTTACTCTTACGGGTAGAGAAAATAGAGTCATCATCAAGGGAAATGATATGGGACAGTGATGATTTGGGACTGGATGAGAAGAAGACGGGTGCAGATGTTTCTACTACGAAGCTTGTCCAACGCTTCTCATGCTTAACGTTGACTCTTATCACAGCCGCACTCAGAGCGGATTAGCGGAATTTTGCACAAGAGGGCACCGTCGATCAGAAATTCACGCGTTTAGCATTACTTGTTGTAGTGCCTTCTCAGACTTTCTATCCTTCATGCAAATCGTCGTCGTCGATGTTTCTCAAATATTCGGCCTAATCAACCAATTGAACGTAAATTCGAAGTTCTATTCCTCCACGAACGAATTGCAATCGGAAAATTCTCTCTTAAGTTGCCATTCAAATACCAGCACATAAGGGTAGCTTAGTTGCTATCATTCAGCCTACGATCATGTCCCTCAAGGCTGCTATCTCCACATACAAGCTTCAAGATAGTACTGCAATATTTTATCAATGATGATGGGATGCAAATTACTTCAGAAGGTGAAGCTCAAGCTCGTCGAGACTTTTACGAGGAATATAACGCTGGTTGAGTTGCCCAGCCTAAACACAGTCCCAAGCTAGAAGGTGAAGAGAAAGCATTTATGCGAAAAGGAGAATTCAAGAAGGCTTCGAACATGAATTACGCGTTAATGATCAGCAACTAGGTTGAACGACTGCTCAACTTCCCACATACAACCTTTGGACTCAAGAAGATGAACAAGCAGCTTATGAGAAGTGTTTATCCGATGTTCACTAAGAGAGGAAGGTCGGGCTTGGGCTGACGGGGATGCTCGAGTCGGAGATTATATTCTCTGGATCAATTCTGATAGCAACGAGTTCTAGCTGACTAGCTACTCGATGCTGCAAGCAAAATGGAATTGTCACCTGAAGTCGGAATATTGCAGTATTCTTCTGGTGTCATGCAAGTTATCAATAGCTTTTTCAACTTGCCGCTCGACGTATTCTGTCTCTACACCGCTATTCGCTAGTCGCCAATGGAGATATTTCCCTATTCGTCGTCACAAATGCTATCCTTCGCTAGTTTGCGCTGCAACAGGTATCGTACGGAGACGAAGATGGCTATGAAAAGTTCTAGTTGAATCTTACGTCTCCGAGGACTTCAATATGTCTCTTCGCCTCCAGTCCGCAGGGTCCTTTCGGAGCCTACAGCGGTGAGGTTTCAAGGTGTCTCTTACAGTATATGGCGAATTGAGTCGATAGGAGAAATATGTCTATGGCTGTAACGAATTGCTATTCGACTTATTTAAATTGTAGTTTATCGGTGGTCCCTTCACACTCTTCTGCAAAGTCGTCACTTCAAATCCCCGCATTACTTCAAAAGTTGCTATTTTGGCTTATATGAAACTTATTACACTCTTGGAGCTGCTTGGATTCTCGCTCTGGCTAGTTCTTTCCTTATTAGCTAGTATAATAGATATCTCGACCATTACTACCTCAATTCCTTTCTCTTTGATCATCATCTTCACCGCTCTTCGTAACGCCATCCTCCGCTAGTGCTCGTAAGGTTCATCTTCTTAGAAGGGATCTCCCTGCACGTATCCCAAGCCCTCCTCGGGTGCTACGGCCCAGGAAGTCGAAAGCGTCACATTTTTCCAGGAACTCCCTTGTCTATTAAAGCGATTCAAATACGTTCTTCCTTCTGCACGGGCTTTATTTTTGCGGGTGCAGTGGCTGTGCTTTGGCAGTGGAGGATCACT
This sequence comes from Chlorencoelia australis, assembly GCA_003988815.1. NCBI lineage: Eukaryota > Fungi > Ascomycota > Leotiomycetes > Helotiales > Cenangiaceae > Chlorencoelia > Chlorencoelia australis. The sequence goes on from QYAN01000006.1 coordinate 1,368,537, forward strand.
TCTCTTGCTATTTATCCTCTTACCACGGACTTATGCACCCTACATTGATATCAAAATTATGCAATCTACAAAGAATCACATTAGCCACTTGTATGGACGAAATATGTGCCAACAAAACAACCACAATCTACATGGGATACGCTCAGCTACTAAGTAAACCTCATCAACACTAGGTTCAACACCACCAGATCAGATCTCCTTATAAAACAGATCATTTTAACTGTTCCGTCTAACTTCTCAAAGAAGGGAATTGAATATATATCCACACCAGTTGAAATCATAACATCGAAGTGATGATATCGCGCACAGCAGCTTGACGGGTCAAAGCCAACGGGGTTGTCCTGCGGAACAAAAGCATCAAAATGTGTACTTCCAGTCCGTCTCCCGCCTCTGTCCAACGAATAGAATAATCTACTGATCTAAAATGTCAGGCATCTACGAATCCACCACTTCGAAATCCAACACCCAGGGAACAAGAATTTGAGTGAGGTATGGTCGAAAAGTAAAGTGACGAAGGAGAAGTCTTCCTCGTCAATGTGGCCGAGGAGGTAGTTGAAGATGGGAAGTGCTATCGATTCTTAAAGAGGTCGTCCTCGCTATCTAAGGATTAGATTTTATTTCTGATTCCTCTCCAAAACCCAGGAAGTCTTACAATTCGTACACTTTCCAAAACAGCAAACTGCTTTTACCCTCGAGCAGTGAGTCAGATTTCAAAAACGTTTCTACTAGCATATTAACGTTGGTAACAATCCGAGCAGCAGAGCTCGCAGATAAATCCCGAAACTACTTGAGTTGGCAAATCCTCGATGAACTTCAAGCTATGACAGTGACGATATCCCACCGATGCCCCCATCTTGTTAAGTTCATCCAGGTATACGGCCTTTTGATAAGTGCTGTTGGCCACGGATGCCATTTATAAAGCAATATTGGTCTCTTCCCTCGTCTGGGTGTGGCCTCAAACTTGATCTGCTCCTTGGCCTAGATTCAACTACCACTAAATAGGAAAATTTAATCCTTTTGTTGCATGTCTATATGAAGGATTTTTCAGGGAATTGATGTAGACTGTCAACTACCTTCTTTAGGGATGCAACTCATTCCTCTAGAACTTGAAAGTTCCGCATGATTCCACACCACCTCAAAACCACGCTTTCAAGATTAAAATTTCCATTAATCCTTTATAAACAATTCCATCAAGAGATGCTAGACCTGTGCGAAAGCCTAACGCCACTCTAGGGGGGGGAACGCTCGTTACTTCCTTCCCAATATCTATCTCGTTTTCCCAGAGACATCTTTTACCATTCCATTGATATCCACAAAAAAACGCCTCTAATATTTTCCTTTCTTCCTTCCATCCTTCTATCCTTTCATTACCAAACAACCCATCCCCATCCCTATTTAGGCACAAGGAACAATCCAAAGCCCCATCGGATTCGGCGCATTATCCTGAAAATAACTCAACCCCACACCACCAGTAGCCCCAACCTCAAACGAGATCGTCTCCCCAGAGGGACACGCAAACGTCTCAATCGCATAGTTGTTACCCGGAAACATCTGTTTCGAGCCATAATCCTCCTTCACAGCCGGTGCAGTATTATATGTCGTTCCTGCGGTTGCCGCGCTACCCAAACGATCAAATGTAAATCCACCATTATCTTCAGATGCGGCACCCGTAAAATTATAGCCAGTGATAGAGGGGAATTGGAAGATTAGTGAGCAGTTCGAGGTAGAGAGGTAGGGTGCCACGTAGGGAATGTCGAAGTTGAAGAGGGTCGAGTAGTTGTTGGAGTCGGTGGTAGAGAGGCCGAGGATAGGGCTATAGGTGGTTCCGATGGAAGTATCTGGGGATGTAGAGAGGATAGGGACAATGAGATGGGGAGAGAGATAGGTTCCGGAGGAAATATCCGTTGGGCAAGAGCCTGAAGCGGCGACTGTGGTGGTGGCTGGAACGGGAATAGTAGTGGCGACAACGGAGGTTGTACTGGATGAATTTGATGAGCTAGAAGAAGTGGTTGAACTGCCTCCAACATTATCTGCACCTGCGGCCCCCGTGGCCCATGAGCCTAGAGTTGTCGTGGTCACAGCCATAGATGTACCGTTGCTGTAAGGCGCCGTAGCCGCATTTGCATCTGTAATTGGTGTGGAACTTGTAGAGAGAGTAATAGAACCAAAAGTGATTGTCGAGCCACTCGAATCCGATGTAGCTGTAACTGTAGGTGATCCCAGAGCCGCACAACCAAATCCACCAACCTGTAATGTAACAGTTTCGCATCCAGTATGATCAGACAGTGCAGTAGAGAAGATATTGTAACTTCCATCTCCCACAGGACAGGCAAACCAGTCTTGATTACCTTTATCATATGTCAGAAGATAGCCGGTGGTGTAGCCGAACCCAGACATTGCTGGAGCAGTCGAGCATCTGAATTGCGCATCATTGACATCGATAGTACAGTTGTTTCCGAAAGAATCTTGGAGTGTGGTGTCGTTGAAGATGTAACTTCCTTGCTGGTAAGTACCTCCAATACGATTTTCTCCGATAGTGTCCTCTTCGATCGTACCGTTAGGAGCTCCAATAGCCGTCATCTCGAAATAGCACAGTGAAGTTTCCCGTTTAACAGCTGCAGTAGAGACCGTTAAGGCAAAAGCAAGAAGAAGAAGAAGCGGAAACTTCATATTGGTGGATTACTGATTATCGTTGAGAGATTCTAGCTTTCAGTTGAATATTATAGATGTCAAGAAGAAGGGAGAGGAGTGAATGAGACTCAGGAAAGAATGACTCCGCAGATTAAAGAGTGATTCTCTAATAGGTAAAACGAGAAGAACAAAAAGAATCTAAGATATAAGAAGCGAAACAAAGACATGAATCACAGCAAATCCTGCAATTCATTGAGGTCCTGTTGAAAGTACCGCAGCGCCCCCCATTCTCACCCTAATAGCAGGATAAAATAGCAATAAAGAGGCGCGCGCATCATAACTTCTTTCTAGAGTAGAAAGAACTGGTGTTGAAGTAGATGGTTTTTGCACAGAGAGTAGGATCTTCAGCCCCATTCTTGGGTGGGGTCAGGCTTTCTGAGTGGGCTGGCTTATATTCCTGTCCTACTTTATTACTCGGCATCCCACTTCCTGACATAATTATATGCTCACTTTGGACGAAGGAAGGAATATGTATTAACGAAGTGTGAAAGACGCCCTCATGACCCCCAGCCTTCTTCTCGCTTGACAATGACAAGGGAGTGGAAAAGCTTCTGGGGGGGGTCGATCTTTCCTTTTGTTTCGGGCTTAAGGGTATCTATTTATGGAAGACACAGAAAGAAAAGAAATAACCTCAAATCAAAAAGTTGCCCTACCAGCTGCAGCTTCCCTTCTTTGCATTAAGATCCGAGAGTGGTAAAGTAACAATGCAGCCAAGGAAGCAGCACCGAAAAGCCTTGCTCTTCTAGGCCCTTATTGTCACATTGACAAGTGTCAAGATTCTCAAGATCTGACCGTACATTAAGTGGCAAAGTTAATAACAATATGCTTAGAGGAGAGGGGAGCTTGAAAACCTTCCCAGCAGCGAGACGAAACTTGGATAGAGCAACGGAACTCCATTACCACATGTCCTCTACCCTCCCTCCCATTCTTGACAAGTTGTCAAGATGCAGAGGGAACCTCACGCTCAATATCAATTGTCTTTTGCACTCCATATAGACTAATCATTACTTCTCAACTCGTATATGATGGTGGCTTCTAGCATTCTTGTTAACAAAGGACTCAAAGTTTGACGTCCTGCTAGCTGCCAGCTTGAGCATATTTGCCAACCCCTTCTTTCCCACAGGACTCACATCAACATATTTCATTCATGATGAAGAAGTTAGTTGACATCGGTTTCAGTTGGGAGTGGAAGCTCAGTTCTTGGTCGAATTTTAGCTCCTTCCCCTAAAATTAAAATTACTCAGTCCATCATTTGCAAAAATAGGACCTCGCGGCTAGTAAACCCTTAGCCAGAACCTGGCCTGCTTTTCATGGAAGTATGCTGAATATGGGGGTGATGAGTGTAACTTCATGAGCAATTAGTATTCTGAACTGGCGTCTCGAACATGGCGCTGGCTTTCTTCTCATGCCGGTGAGATTTTGGCGAGCGTTACATTAAAACCTTATCGTAGGAGACGCGTAACTTCTCTAGGAAGAAAATGAATGTTCTGTGGATCACTAATATATGGTAGGTCATTCAAAAAGGGGGGCTGGGTAAGGGAGGAAGTATTCTCGGAAGAGTTATCTTCCTAGGGGGACGTTCACGGCTCTTCAAACAAGCATCCGAACGAGATTACTGCTAAATTATCACCGGATATAGATTTACTTTTTCCAAAAGGAAGTGCTAGGAGTCGAAATTTTAAGTATGAATATCTCAGATGCCTTTAGACATTCAACACAAGCCCGCCTGGTAGAACCCATCCGCGTGTCAGTGAAATTCCTCTCTTTGTGACAGTGAGGATCACGGTGACTGTCAATTCTGATTTACACTTTCTGTTTTTTGACCTCGGTTTCGCTCCTCCATTCTATCCAATATGTCTTGTCCTAAAATTAGGTCCAAATCCCTGAGCTGAACTCCGTCTATTCTATGCCAAAACCAGGTCGCTTTTTAACATCCCAGATCAATTTATATACAGGTCCCTCAATTTCCATACTCCATTCCCTCCTCCCACTCCTCATCTAAAAATCCCCTCCCATTTCCAACTTCCACCACATCCTGCTCACCTTCTGGACTATTCCACCCTGTCGCAGCCTGCATGAATACCATCACTAGCGCCAACCCCGCTCCAAACAAGAACAACCACCTCATAGCAGCTACATAACTCCCAATGGCAACTATCTTCTCTACACCCACTAAATCCCTAACCATAGCTGGACTCCCTACTAATTTCCTTACCATTTGTTCGGACTCGTGTATTCCATTCTCCGCAAATCCTCTTTCCAAATTTGCTTTCAATGCTCGTAAGAACGCACCGCCTCCAATTGAAGAACTAAAGCTTCCTGCAAAGGAACGGAATGTGGCGATGAGTGAGGTGGAGATGACGTGTGTGGAAGATGGTGTAAGATGGAGGATATGGGCGAGAGTGTAATTCATTCCTGCACCAGTGAAGAATCCATTCGCGAAGGTTAAGAGGATGTACAGAGCTGCTGGGGTGGCTGGTGTAGAGAACTGAGAAAAGAGTACTAGCGTACAGGTGAAGAGGACGTAAGAGACTATAGATGGTCTGCTCCTATTAGTAATTCTCTTTGTAAGGAAATGACGAGACTTACAGCCAAAAGCTCCCCGCTCTCCGAATATGGAAACCTCCAGTCAGTAACCCTCCCAGAGCAAACCCAATATTTGTAGGGAGTAGCATTGATCCCGCCGATGCAGGTGACCATCCACGAACAGCTATTGCATAAACAGGTGTATAGAGGGTGATAAAGAATCTAGCAATCATGATCCCTAGCTGTGCAAGACAGGAAATTAGTAGCCCGCGGGATTCCAGGACTGTGACTGGAATGATTGGGTCGGAGGCTATGTAGGCTTCCGTGCAGATAAAGGCGGCAAGGAAGAGCGGAGCAATCATGATGGGGATCCAGGATACCTCTGGCAAGGAGAATCCTACGAGAAAGAGTATTATTGAAGATGCCTTTAGAGGTTAGTTTCCAGCAATTGAAGAGGGAGAAAGAAGAACTTACAAGAGTGGCTGCTCCCAAATAGTCTATTCTCGCAAGTTTAGATCTTATCGAAGTAGTATCCGCAAATTTCAGCCTCGAGGGGAAAGCTGGAATGCTGAAAATTATCCCAATACAAGCAATTATAGAAAGTGGTCCTTGAGCCAAGAAGAGAAACCTCTATTCTCCAATTTAGCCACACTCACTTCCATCGCATTGAAAGATGTACATACCCAACCGGTGATAGGCAATAAAGCACCCGTAAGCATAGCCCCTAGAGAAATACCCATCGTGAGAGCTGAATTCAATATTCCAAAAAACAACCCTCTCCTCTTTTTACTCGTAAATTCTAAAACCAAAATAAAAGAAATGATCAAGATAGCAGCTGCTCCAACCCCACTGATCGCTCTCCCTAATAGGAAAATATGGAGTGATTGTCCTTGAGAAGTGATGACTCCCCCGAGACCGAAGAGGACGGAAGCCACAAGGATGACATTCTTAGGATTAAAGACTTGAGCCAGTTTTGCCACCAGGGGAGAAACGCTCGAGGAACATATCTATTCAAACTCAACATCAGCCTCTTCTTGAGTTGGAAAAAGAGGAATACCATATAAGTAGAAGTCAACCAAGGGATCTCAGTAAAAGCGTCCAGATCCTCTGCGATTTTCGATTGCGTCGTCGTGATGATGACAGTATTTGATGCTATAATGGGGGGTTTTTTTTGGTCAGACCCTCATTCCTTTAATGTTCCACGAAACATGTATGTTTTGTTAGGAAGAAGCCAACTCACTCAACTGAAAGATCAAAAGCATAACACTCAAAGTCATGAATGTTCCTCGTGCTGTCCCTACTGGTCGGCTGTTTTTCATTTCTTCCTCTTCGATTACTTCTTCTCCTTCCACATTTCCATCTCCGGGTATCTCCTGCTCCTCCCGCTCCTCCTCGTCTCTTAGTAAAGGTGTTTCCTCATTGGCTTTCTTCACCCCATTTCCGTTTCCACTCCCATTGCTTATCGTTGTGTTTCCCATGCTTCCTGAACGATGATCAATCACAAGATCGTTGGCCCGGAGTGGCTTCCCTTAGGTTGGTATTCTTCACAACTGCAGTGATTCATTTCCAGTTCCTCACAAATCGAGATGGAATCTTTGTCTTTGCTGGGGATGAGAGAGCTCCTGATGATGACAAGTTTACTTCGTATAGGATTATTAGTAAGCCGATATATCCGGGTTATCGGCACGCATGCACCTCCACCTGCCCTGCTGTCATCCAACAACACCATAACGACAACTCAAATCCCCCCCGCAGCCATCTCAATCCCGCCTCACCTTCGCATCCACTCAAAGAAGTTCCATCAAATCAAACATCAACCTTCAAACCCCAATCAAGACTTCTTGATTCTTAAAGACTCAAAAAATCAAATGACAAGAGAACAATCAGGAATCTTCATTTCAGATCAAATTTTCCATGAATAATGATTTGTTACACTGTACTGTACAATATTTACATCTTTGTTTTATCGAGGTATTCCGACCTCCTTTCCTTATCTCTCCTCCCTATGTCTGCTGGTGTATCTACTTGCAGCTTATCCAGAAGGAGTATATCCATGTGAGTTTAATCTTCCGCGACATCCAGTGCATCTTCCTCTTCGTAAGCGAAGAATCTTTCAGCAAACCCACTTCTATAAGGAGCAAATGTCGGTTTTAGACCATGTCGTTTCTCATGAAGATCCACTTCAATGGTTAGAGCATTTAGGAAATGATAAACCCAGACTCTCTTTCTCTGCCCAGTACGTGCAGAACGGGCAATAGCTTGTGCAACAGCTGACTCATATACTTTCTGCGCGCTCTCGCCCTCGGTATAGTAAGGAGCAAAAAAAATTACACGATTTGCACAAGTCAGGTTACTGCAATAAAGTTAGTACTTTTGAAAGAAAGACAGCATGACTTTTAACTTACGCTCCGGATGCCGATTCAGTATCAATGCGTAACAAAAGGACCTTGGCTACCCCCTGGCCGGGAACTAGTTCTGTGCGATTTTGGAATGCTTCAATGACACCGGGAGGGTCATTTGTATTATGCAGATCCCAACACACAACACCATGTTCCTGGAGGTGATCCGCAACATCGTCAAGTTGTTCTGAAAACTGCGCAAAGATTAAGACGTTGTCGTCCTTCGGAAATCCCCACACCATCCTAACAATCTCAGCCACTATCGATGAACGCCGCTCGTGGGTGTCCTGGATGCTATTTAAAGGTGCTCGCAAGGAAGACAACTGCTGGTATCCTTCATTAATCAGCTTGCAGTTTTCGATAGGGCAGCGATCATGAGCTTCCTTAGATTCCTCGTTTAGGCACTCGTTGCATACCAGATGTCCGCAAGCGGTCAGCAAACGATATCTCAGAGATGGGGAAGCAGGGCCAATAAGAGCTCGGCCGCATTTAGAGCATGCGAATGAGCTTAGCGGAGGCAGGTTGTTGCTCTCAGCTCGATCCATAAGATGAGCATTGTGAAAGAGTCTGTGAGATCTCACAGCGGTGGTAATCAGACCCACTCTTGCTTCTATCGCTGACAGCTTCTTCTTTATTTCGTTAGCTTTATATTCGGTGGCTCTCAAATCCGGATCCCGTCCTCCGAGTTGGTGTTTAACGTGGGCCAAGTCAATGGCTTGCTTGAATGATGCATCAGCGTCAGGATCCTGACAGTCACTGTGGTGCCGGTATCTTAATGCAACCTTTTTAGGATCGTCTTTGACTTGAAGGAACAAGGCAGTCGCAGGGTCGTCTTGAAGGACGAGAGCATCAAACATATCATTTTCGAGCCTCTTTAGCAGTCTATCGAGCTGCATTCGGCGCTGGTTCTCAACCGAGCGAAGAGCATTGCGCTGATGGTACGATGGCGAATGTCTGCTCAGTATGAGCATCGAGTCTGCTGAAGCTGAAAAAAGGGCTTGGCGTGCGTTGGAGATTCCTGGTTTGTCGAAGACTGCAAAAATCTGGTGGTCCAAATGAAGATCCGTTTGCCGACTTGTGAGAATTTGCTGGAACCTTGTGCCAATTAAGTTTTGCGCTACCTCTTGGTAACTCAATCTCTCCGCAGGACGCATATGCACCATTGCCTTTCTCTCCCTGGTGTCCCATGTTTGGTGACGGATATCAAGATCGTCCTAGGATACATTAGCTAGCTGTCGTTCAAAACTATAACTGTCGCAACTCACTACTCTCACACACAAGTTGATAAAATTCTGGCTACACTCATAGTGGAAGGCTTGCATTGCGACCGACTTCTCAGGTCCTTGTCCCAAAAACAGTTCAGCTTCTACATAGTTATCAGCATAAATCATTCCATAGAGTCAAGTCACTTACGAGTCAGTTCACCCTGCTTTTTCAGAGCCTTGAAATCAACAGGGCAGACAGTAATACCACCAATCTCCGAATAATTGTTCACGTCGGCGGGAGTGCTCCAAGAAGGAGTCCCGGAAATGAAAAACTTGAAGGCGGCCTCAGCATGCTTCATGAACAGTTTTGCAAAGTTAATCGTGTATGAGAACTCGTCATTGACGACACGCCGAGAGAAGAAGAGCTGCAGAGGAGGAGCCTTCAAATCTTCAAAATTAGTTAAGCCAGTTCCAACGTTTTCACGAGTCTTTGCCTCTTTCACAGGCTTCTTTTCCTGCTTTGGATCATTTCGTTTCTCCTTTGTTTTGATATAAGCGTCTCCCTTATACCTTGCAGAGGGAGCATTAACCACAACTTTCTCGGATTTCGCTTTATTGGTGGCGTATTTGTTATCTAGATAGCCCTGGAAACCTGAAGGATCATTCTCTAAGTACTCGACGTTTTCCCTCAGGTTCGTCAGAGCATCTAGGTACCAGTCACTTGTGGCTCGCTTGCCTGTTTTATCACTGCACGTCATGACGCCAGAGAACGTAGCCAAATGAAGCAAATAATTATCATCGTCTAGTAGCTGAGTGCTGACAATAATAATTTCCGCATTCATAAAGTCTCGGACTGTCTTATGGCATAAGTCTTGCATAGTTTCAATCATAAAAACTTTTCCAGACTCAGCAATCAGCTTAGGCAAGAACCTCTTAATCTCGCTCATCCACTGTTTAGTAAGATGCTTTGGTACGAAGACCATGGATGCCTCAATAGAAATGAGACCAGGTCGGTGCTTAAGTGATGGGAGTTGATTTCTCATGAGGCTCAAATGGCCCAAAAAGGAGACAGTCTTTCCAGATCCCGGCTTGGCACAAATGAAGGCAAGTCTGGTCGGATGGTCTCGTCTAACTTGGCCTTCAAGACGCAATCCACTCTTGCTATTCCTAGCCTCAACACGGAATCTTTCTTCAAATATCGGGGAAGTAAGCTCCATTCTCATCATCCAAGATATAAGCTTGCGCTGGTCCTCGAAAAGTTGGAGGGCCTCGTCCGGGGTCCAAAATGAAGGTTGAGGGGCAAGCACTTCATCCTTTGTGTCTGGAAAATTAAATTCCGGTTGCTCATACTTCATTAACTGGCTGTCGTTGGTTACTAATCTCCATTCGTACTTATCCTCATCAATGATCTTTGAGCCTAAAAGTGAGGCCACTGATTTTTGGACCAGAATGGCTGGAGTGATAGTCACCTTGAAGGAAAAGTTTCCCTGTGTATCAATATGGGCAAAAAGGTTAATTGCTCGCGCTTGCTTCTTCATGGCACGTTCATACTGGGCAGCTTCCTCTGGATCTTCGAATGGAACCAGCTTGCCATCGGTGCCAATCGTCCACTTATGAGATGGTGGAGTAGGTGCACAGCTGTCGCAACGAATATCCTTTAGGATGATTTGATGGAAGAGACCGCCTTCTCTGTATGCAGAATTGTATAACGTACGTTGGAAAATCCAGAGAAATTCTGCAAAGAACCGTTCCTCGTTGAAGGCGTTGATAGAAAACCATTCGTTTCGAGGCCATGAATCCGCAATATGTCCTGATAAGGCAGCTTGACAAGACAAGACAGTGTATTTAGATTTGCAGGAATCAAAATTTCCAGGAGTTGAAGGTAATTGACCAAATGTGAATCCCTTCCTAAATGTGCTGCATTTCAGAGTGTTTGGTATAATCAACCAACTTCCGTCCACAACAACGTTCACAGGCTCAGGCTTTGTGATCTGCAGAAGATCTGCTTCTGTGAGATATTCATCCAAATCCGATACCATAGGTTTGAAAGTCACACCAAGTTCAGTTGGCAAACCATGATAGACGCGAGGATGCCAAGATTCGATGTGGGCAAGATATTCGCGAATCTGACCATATGGAAGTCTCTTGGCGTTTCTAGTGAGAACGAATTCATGTTTTTTAGGCTCGCCACACATTCCCTTGTGATCAAAAAACAGGAAAATGGGTTCAGGCAAGTGGCTTGATTCCGCATGCACATGCATGGAATCGAACGCTTGTCCACATTCTCTGTGGGATTGATAAAGCCCTTCCCATGCCTGTTTTCCGGCACCACGAGAGCTTGCAACGGTGTCAATCGAATATGAGTCCCAGATGTACTCGTTCAAATAGAGCGTCAGTCCCAATTTGGAACGATATGTCTCAATCAGCTTTCCTTTGCCTGTGATGGTTGCTGAAACTTTTGTTTTTCGAGGTAACCAGATGTTCCAGGGTCCTTCAATGATATCATTGCCCTCCGGATGGCTGGTGGCAAATGGAAACTCTTCGAGGTACACTCGGGCGGGATCATTGACTGCAGATTCTGCGGCTGGTTTGGCAAATAAATGCCACGAAACACCGCGCTCCGAGATATTCAGTTTGAGAGTAGCGTACTGCGAGTCATAAAGGATCTCCCAGTCCACTCGTCGCATGATAGAACGGTAGTACACTTCATGACTCAGTGCCGCAACAATGGCCGGTTTTATCATGAACCAGGTTTTGCCATCAATTTCTCCCTGGTGTTCGGCATGAAGATCGTCCAGGAATGAGGTAGGGTTCTCATTGTAAAGACGGTTGAAGGGTATTAGCATCGGCAAACTTTGTCGAAGGAGCTCCTCGAAGACCAGAGGATCACTGCGGGGTGATGTCACCATTCCGTACTGGTGTTTAGGATTTCCACCACAATCGGTACAAGTTGTATGATTGCATAGCCTGCATCTTTGGAATTTAGCGGTTTTGTTTAGGTACCGACCTTCGCAAACGCAAAGCCGAGCTGAAGATGAAGCAAGGGCTGTAGCGGTCTTGACACTCATCAGATCGTAGACAGTTAAGCTGAAGGTATTTAGAACCAAATCTCCATCAACAACGTCGCTCATATCAAGTTCATGGCTTCTCAATTTCTGCTCAATGCCTTGACCAAATACTTTGTACGCAGCGACGATAGCGCACATGATGACTGCACCAACGACAGGAACAGTCATTGCGTTACCGGCCATATCATGAATCTCAGCATTATTCAGCCCCTGCAGGTCCAGTCGTCGGTAGTCTAGGCCTTGAAGGATGAATGTTTCGAGGCCGATGAATCTCGAACCTCTCGAGGAGCATAAGATTGAGGAGTGGGGTGCTGTAACAATTTGAAGTGTTAGCATTTATGCACTGGGCAATTTCTCACGAACAGAAGGAAAAGAAAGACGAGAACTCGAAGACTTCAAGGCAGTAATCACTTAAAATGGGGGACAACAAAGAAATCCAAGTCCTAACCTATACAGCCTGTCAAACCCTGGCCGATGTTGTCGGACTCACGGTCGATGTTTTGAGATACATTGTACAGACGCCTTCAGATATGCGTCAGTAGCGATTAAAATGATTAGAGAGCAGCAACTTACCCGAAGAACCGGTCATCATATCCACGGTAGGCTCCTCGCCCATGGGCGATTTCCTTCCAATCTAACGTCCTATCAACACGGCCTGGGACATTCCGGATCATATGGTCTGGTAAGACCGATGTGGTCTCCCAGTTGGTCAGGCACCGCTTCAATTTTACCATGAGGAGATCGTATCTTGACTCATTATGGCGTTTTCGGGATTCAACCCATTTAGTCGCTCTTGTCTTTAACGCCGTCTGGGTTTGCGTAGCCATCAGACGCGGATCATCTGCCGCGAGGAGAAATGATTGAGCTGGAGAACTTGCTGGGCGTTGGAGCTTCTCAAAATTATGCTGAACTTTTCTGATGACATCTGTGAAGTTAAGTTGGCAGTCTAACCTTGAATCGAAACAGACCATGTAACATCTATTGCGTACTTGTGGTAAGCCGTAAAGCTTGGTGTTAGCCTTCATAATAACGCATGTGTAATCGACACCTTGCATGGTTGACTCCATTTGGTTCCAGTTACAGGAAGTTCCTGTAACGTTCTCAAATATCACAATCCGAGGCCGCTCCCGCTTAACAAGCTCCACAGTTCCTAGGTAAGTATCTCCAGATTCGCCTCCATCTTCGAGTTTCTTTTTCTTCTTGTTGAGGTTAGAAAAATCAACACATGCAGTGCCCGCAATTAAAATGTCAATTGGCCCAGGGACAGGAGCCTGGGCGCCATAGACAGTTGTCCTATTCGCAAGTCAGCTATAGATTCAGCCGACTACTTGAATGAAGCTTACAGCTGATATTTCTGTCCAGGAGGAAATTGCCGCCATAATAATTCTGTAATGTCGCGGAAAATGACTTCACAGAAATAGTTGGCCTGGATAAAATGCTGCTTGTATGGGACAATCTCGAAGCTAAAAAGGTGTTTTATATCAAGCTGTAAGCCGCTTTTCTTCAATTCTAAGATTTGTTAGATGAGATTGAACAAATATAGACGAACTCATTGACTTACCATCTGATATCAGGCGCAGGACAAAGAATGGTGCGTCAGTACCCGAGCAAACAGTTCCAACGCGAAGTTCTCGTTGGAAGTAATGGAAAGCGATTTTGATACTATTAAGAATTTTTGTAACCATAAACGCTATAATTTCATCAGTCGTTTTCATGGGCGGAAGGTTTTGATCCAGGCCAGAGTCGGACTTCCATTTAAGTACTTCTGATGTGAATCTCTTGGAACGGCTGCTTGGGTCTTCGACAAGAATCTTATCTTTTTGACCAAGGGCTGTTTTGATAGTTAGTAAGTGGAAAACGCATTGGATTAAGAGAAGTTACTAGGGTTATATTCCTCCTCAGGGCTCTTTTCAGCCGCGGAGGGGTTTCTTAGTTTAGTCCGCGAGGAAAGGAGTGGCGAAATATCAATCAGAGGGGGTTCAACAAGCGACTTGCGTCTTGGCATTGGGCCTTTCTGCTTGGAAGGCTTTTCGGCATACTCGTTGTCCTGACTGCTATCTATACCGTCTGCGTTATTTGGGTCGTAGTCGGGATCCTCGGCGTCGGGCAACTGTTTCTTGGAGAGTCGGGCTCTCTTTGCTTGAGGGGGTTTACTAGCTGATGCCGCACGTTTTTGACTAGTTGACTCGCTTGGGGTATACTCTAATGTATGAGTTTTTCCACCTTTAAAGCCCAAGGACTCCAACAGCTTCAGTCGATCGGTTCGTAGTTTAGCAGGTACGTTATTTTTACAGTCCGTACAGGTCTGCGAATATTGACCGTTTTTGAGTAGAGGGTATAAAGCAGCCGGGAGCCACTTTCTCTCTTTCGAGCAATATTGGCCAGCCGTTCCGTTGATGACGAACCACTCTGGAGTCGTTTTCCTCTCACGCCGCGCGGTTTGCTTTTGAAGTGGCTTATAATTGCCATCGTCATCACCGACAAATTCTGAATCGCTTTCATCGGCTTCGGGTAGGGTTGGTTTATCTGCTGGAAGTTCTTTTTGAAAGTTAGTAAAGATATCTTTAGGATAAGAGGCGAGGGACTTACCTCGTCGCCATGGTTTGTCAGGTGGCTCGTCACCACCACCAGCACCGAGTCCACTAGTTGATCCGGTAGAAAAGCCAACTAGGTTACTGTTAGGATATGTAACGTAGATAGAGATGTAGAACTTACAGTTAACAGATTGGATTACAGCCGCCATTTTAGTTAGCACTAACGACTCGCGTTCTGCTTAAAGAAAGTATTAGCTTGTTCATTCCAATATCAATTATTGAAGGGAAGAGTAACACGGGTGATGATTGGATAATGTGTGATGAACGAGATTTGGGATTGCGATACAAGAAAATAATCTTGGATTTCAAAAGAGATGAAACAGCGCGAGCAATGAGAAATGTGCATACAATCGCCAGTCATTGGGATGATAGCATATAGTAAGGGAAAGGTTGTATAGAGTTGTGATAGGAGAGGGGGAGAGAGTGACAGGAGGGTCACTTACATTGTTAGTGATTAGATTCTGTTGCAATTGAAGATCGACGGGGAAGGTCGTGCAAAAATGTAGGTGTGGCAACTCTGCGATAGCTTTAGAAGCTGATGCACAGTAGTAGGATGAGGAGAGAGGGATAAGAAGGCTACTTACGATTTGAGACTAATACAGAGCAAAGAAATTGAAATTACGCTATTGAACGATAGTAGATTAGACTGTGTTGCAATTGGAGATTGTGGAGGAAGGGTTTGCAAAGCTGTGGTGGAGGGAAGGTAAAAGCTTTGGAAGCGATGCACAGCAGCAGCGTAGAAATGAGGGGAGAGGAGAACGATTAAGAGTTTACTTACTTGTCTGCAGTACTTGAAAAGCAATGCGATTGAAAAAGTAGCTCGCACTGTTGGCTCGCACTGTTGATTCAAAACGCGAGCTTCACGGTGGAGGTCGAAGGAGAGAGATCGAAGGGCGCAAAGGCAGTAATAATCAGAGTTGTAGGAAGGTAGAGACAACAATGTAGCACAAAAGATGTTGATGTACTGACTTTACTGACCGTGGTGACTCTTTCAAATTTGTTGTGGTTAAGTAGAAAAAAAAATGAAGGGTCGCGAGGATCTGCTTCCTATACTCCTTGGCTGCTTCTCGAATCTGGAATACCTCCTCTAAGCGATGCCTCATTTTCGAGGATGAGCACTCTCCAGCACAGCAAACCACAAAGAGGGCACCCTCTGTTTATTATATCCCCCTGTCCCAAAGTCTTTGATTAGGCAATGACTGACCAATGGGTAACCGGTAGCTAGGAACAGTCCTGCCCTACCATCCAAGCCAGAGGGCCATGATCAATGCTGTATGTTCTTTTGATCCAGTCGGCCACGAGGATATCGAACTCCCCAACAAACAACCACCCATGAAAGATCTAAGCGTTGCTACCTACTTCGATTGAGAAGCCTCTTTTCGATACTCGATGCGAAGACTCGATCAATAATGCTCCCTTCTCCGACCTCATATCCAGGCTTGACAAGATGTTCTACTAACAACCAATGGCCTCTAGAATACACAAACAACGACAGTTCTATCTCTCTTTTCTATATTATATACCGGCCAGGCCAGGACGAGTGACATCTTTCCAGCCCAGGATATGTCCAGAGATTTGAAACCAATAGCGACGTCCATCTCCACAAACAACAACTTTTGCTTTCAAGGAACTAGCCTGTGATCATTCATGAAGATATAGAGGAAGCTCTGATGAAGGTCAACAAACGTCCAGTAAGGATCTTTTAAATACTGGGGTGCAATTATGGAAGGCAGAACAATTGCCACCACGCCTTGGGATGATTGACCCAATATCATGACTAAATTCTACGCTCTAGTATGATAAACTACTGGTGACAATCTTTATAGCTTTCTTGAACTTAACTAACTTCATTGATGACATCTAGATCCAGGATACAAGTTTCTTTCGTGGCTAGGACGATGACAACAAAGAAGAGAGCAGCCAGACAGTTTCAGTCAACAGCATGATTTATACAAGGACAGGTAGAGACATATATATATCATGAAGGGTATCTCCTAGTGGCTGATGTCCAAGATGAGTTAGCCCTAACGAAGTGCTAGGTATGCGGAAGGACAAAGACTGACTTGCAAATCATGTCCAAAAATTGCTAACTTCTTTGTATCCCAGATACGAATGAGCTGACTTCATCTATGGGCCAGCCGATCGATATCAACACATTGCATAGGGATGACAAGGTGGAGCATGGGGCGAGAACAACCACCAGAAGTAAGAAAACCCTCCGACCTGGTAGAGGGTATTATACTTGTTTCCAAGCTGTCTTGAAAGGGCATAACAGCCAGTGATGCTCCACTGCAAAGATGCGTCGCTTGACTTAAGGTTTACCGAGACTTCAATAGGGGTAAATAGTGGCCTTAGGCATAGACACGCGTGGCCTTACTGGAGGCCAAGACGACTTGCGAATCTGTTGTACAGCTCAGCATATAGGGATGAAGCCCTTCATTCTTCCGCTCCCTCGAAAGCGGCCAACAAAACTTGAATATCTAGGCTTGCTTTATCCTTTGAAATTGGCTTTAAAAGTCTAGAGATGTGCAATTCAATAGTTAGCTTGGCTATTGCTCCTATCTCAGAGGAGTCTCTTGAGACGGAGACTAAAGAAGCATCATTGCAAAATTTAGGATCAAAGTCTTAGCCGGGATTAACTCTGGACTGTATCCTATGTATCATTCGATCTAGGCTTCTAGTCATGGATAGATATGATGGCATAAGGATGCTTCTCGCCACTTGGTCGTTTCGGCTACCCAAGCCTCACATTTCTTACTTGATCATCTATGTTCAACATGATCAACAGATGTACTGGAAGATGCTGAGAAGAGCATGTCTCCGACTCTATGGATGATTCTTGTTGAGTGCGTATATATGGAAACCGTAACCTCGGATCTAGAATTGCAAGGGCATCTCATTCGAAACCACAGGGGTGAGATACATCTGCTGATCTCGAGGTCATTTGAGAGATTAGAATATACTATGGGAAGCATTATCTTATATCTCCGTCACTATAGAAAGCAGTCGGGGCTTTGCTCGTTTCTCGTCGATTCTTGGCATTTCCAGCGTTCTTGAGGTGGCTTCATGAAGTACACGCCTCTCCCAGCTATTTATGAGAGGGGCTTTACCAGAAATCGCAAAGGGTCTAGAAGACTAGAGTAAGTCATGGTGACTATGACTTTCAACGGGTGCCAAAGATAATCTAGACATCGTTGATGCTATCCAAGTAGAAGCAGAAGCCTAGAAATACATATCAATGGAGGTAAATACTTGATAGAGAATGGAGATTGTGCATATAGACTAGTGTCCAAGAAGATCGGGAAGTCTGTAATAATCCAGCGGGTGATTGGATATTGACTTACGAGTACGAATCTGTCATATATTTCTTCACAAAGTCTTAATGAAGATACTTGTTAGGCTTGATGTTGCTTTTGCTATGAAAAGAAGTTTTCCACTATCTTCAGATAGAAAGGGCTAGGGTGAGGTTAGCTTATAGAGTCCGCAAGAGCGAGTAGCAACTCACAATGGCAGTTGAGTTGTTTCATCGGCTCTTACGAGCCCTATGTTGTCGAAGTCATTGTCTCTCTAAATAGACGACTTAGCGAATGTCAGTTAGGCCATACGGAAGCTGGGAGAAGATAGACTAGTGTCGCAAATCTTGAATGAAGGAGAAATATGTCCATCTTTACTAGTAATTTTGATAACCATGCTCTCCTACGCCTGGAGTTGCCGAACAACTCCATGAGGGAGGTCGGCTCGTTGAAGACTGTGGTCGAAAGACTATTGTGTTGAATATTTGAAGTCGCGAATCTTTTCAAAGGATGTTTGAGGTCTGAAAGAGAAGACGAGGAGGGAGGCTAGAAAAGTTCGGCTGACCCGAAATATCGCCGGTTGGCCTGAGGGACAAAAGAGCTCGGACCATTCGAAAATCTGCAGACAACAACATCAGTATAGCCTTTGAGAAAATAATAACAAAGCATAGTAGTGGGATACAGCAATCTAAGTTAATCTATTCTCAGATCATCGACTTACTTCTCTGAATTATCCAAGTCCTGTCACATCCCACTGTATGCGCATGTCGGTGGATGTCTCTACTGTGAGCACAAGACATCACCAACCTTTGAAAAGTTTTTGGTTCCACCGACCCGAGTCCATTGTTTCCCTTAAGTCCCGTTATTATACTTCGAGTACTTACTTATACTGGGTGGAGAAGTCGTGCGTTGATACTTGGATTGTTAGTGGTGGTGGTTGTTGGAGTAGTTGTAATTTGTCAAGTGGATTTGGAGGAGAAACCTTTTCATGCTGGCAAGGGTAGCGTGAAGCAACATCCCAAACTCTACCCCCATACATTAACCAAGCTGTGAAGACTACCTGAATTAGCTACTAAGCTCAATGCCTCCCTTTATTCCGGGATCCGCTGACTCGATGAATAAATACGAAGATCTTTCGGGGGTGGAGGTAGGTGCATACCCAAATCCCTACGATGCTCTGATCGAGGCTTGTGAGAATGAACCAGTAAGTACTTATCCGCAATTAATCCCCTTCGCCTTAGTCTTAGCGTCAATATGAACAGCATTTTTGCTAGGTGTTGTTGATGGTGTCAAGGTGGAGGAGGAAGATTGAAGGTAAACTTACATTCTTCACAGAAGCGAATCCAGGAACAATATGCAATCCATCGAACAACCCGGAACAGTCAACAACGAGCCAAGTTCCTCGCACCGGATTTTCCTGGTCTGATCCTCGATACCATCCTCCAGAAGCGGGAGGATCCAACAATCACGTATGTAGATCCTCGCAACTGTCTTGTTTTCTGGGCTCGTCCTCCACAGCACGTTCGATCTCTCGTTGCCGAGATTCAGAAGCGTCTCCATACCCTTGCTCCCAGTATGTTCTCCGCCGGCCTTCTGTTGATCGTGGATTATAGAAGATAGAAGCATTACCAAGCTACTTCCTTCTCCTTCTCCCCCCCCATCCCCCCAACATCAGCTGACCCTTTTCGTCTTTCTCCAAAAGCTAATCTACTCTGTAGATCTCTGGCTCATGCCTATCCCTAATATCCATCTCACTGCGCTAGAAGTCACACACTCTCTCACCCCGAGCGAGATCGCCACCATCCTCTCCGCCTTCCCACAATCCACTATAGAAGCCATCACATCGATAACTTACGGATACCGAGCACGTATCCTCAAACCCTTCATATCTTACGACACATCAGCCGTTGCGGTCTCTTTCCTTCCCGCGGCTGGAGAACCTATTCCCTCTTCCCTCCAGGACGCAGTCAAAGTTAATAACCAAGAAGATTCTTTGTTCACATACCACCACCTCCGAAGAACTCTATACTCCCTAACCTCTGAAAGCGGTGTGAAAGTTGAGTCTCGCTACGTTGTTCCTTCTATACATATTACTATAGGTCGATTTGTTACAGGTGTCGATCATGATACAGCAGAGAAACGTCGGGAATATATTGATGGTATTGATAAAATTAACCAATGGTTGATGGAGGACGTGTGGGAGAGTGAGAAGGGAGAAGGTGAATGGATTTGTGGTCAAGAAGTTGGGATAGGTCTCTATAAAGGAACGCTATGGTATGGTGATGGAGAGCCAGTTATGGTGGGAAAGGGGTTTTGAATGCTTACGAGAGTTGTTGGTCTTTGGTTGAAAGGATAGTTAGTAGGAGTTGAAAATGGAGATCAGGCGGTGGAGTTGCGGACTCAAGATGGGATAGGCCAATCCAGACAGCTCACTAATATAATACCAAGAGCCGGTGTACTTAAGTAAGGTTTGATGAGAGATTCTTTGGTATGCAGATTTAGACATAGGAGTTTACGGGTGCTCGGATTTGTTTTCTAGAGAAGATAAGTTGCTATTCTAAGCAAAGGCGCAAAAGATAATGCTGGTTGAAGGCATGAATACCAGTCATTCAAATACGATTCGGGAAAGTTAGAAAATCATGGGTAGCATATCTTCAACAGATAGAGCAAATCACAAGTGCTGTCCCAAGATTCCCTGAGAATCAAAGATGATACAGATGGCAGATATAGCTACGCAAAGAAGGATTAGTATTGCTATAAAAGAGGAGTTGGGAACATTCCAATCTAGACACAAGAGACTCTTAGCGAAGGGAGTCATCTATTCTTCGTACCAACTAACTTCTGAACAGCTGCCAGTCTTTTCAAGGAAATGCAAATGATACATCGTTGACCAAGGAGTTAGTATTGTCTTACCAGCAGAGTTGACAAGCAGAGGGGTGTTCAGTAACTCTCAGTCAAGCTCTCCTCCTCTTCCGCTGTTCCTTCCACTTCTATCAGCTAACATCCATTGAGTAGCCACCTGATACGCCTTTTTAAAGAATACATGTTATAAGTGAAAGAGGGGAGAGTAGAAAGTTGGTGGGGTAGACAATGGTGATGATTTCTAGTTTAGGATTGAGGGAAAGGAGAAGAAGGGATTCCCTTGGCTAGTTCGAATTCCTGGAAAATCACAGACATTGCTATAGCGACATGATCTGCTAGAATATTCCTAGGGGTTAACAAATAGAGAGAGATTCCAATATTGGCTCAAGAGAGTGATAGGTAGGTAACATTCAGGATTCCATTCTTTCCCTAACTGACTTCTAAGTAGCCACCTGCCTCACTTTTCTGTTTAGAGATTGATCCACATTTATAAAAGCAGTTTTAGACGGGATTTGGAGGATGGAGGTCATGATATATAACCTAGAAGGCAAAGGATGAAAGGAAAGGAACATTTATAGAGGAGGGGTGGTAGGTGGGTAGATATAGTGCTAATGGTAAAAGAAAGAGGAAGATAGGATATCTTGATGAAATGAATTGACTTCATTTTCACGACAAATCACATATGTCTATGAAAAGAATATCAATCGTCTTATTAGGAATCAGACAAATTTGGGCATTTCGTCCCCGTTGGGAATCGTAGTTTCCTTGAAGAGATTTAATATTGGCTAGCGTTAGAAAAATTGAGCAAGCACAGAATAATGAATTTAGAGTTTTATAGAGGAACTTAAGCAGAATGTGCATATTTCCAGAGAGGCTCATCCCAAGTCAAGCAAACAACGTCCTTTCTAAACTGACAGGTGCCATCAAGTAGCTGCGATATGCTCTCTATTCGGCAACGATTCCGCCGCCTAGAAAAGAAGAAAAATACTTTCCTGGAGCAAATCTGGCTGTCGCTCCTTATGGATGAACGGAGAGATGGAATTCTAGTATAGAGGCTTTGGTTAGAACTTGGCTGCTGAGATATATTTTTTTCGAGGTTAGTGGAAAGTAGGAAAGGTAGAAGTACTTCTCTAGAGTTTTATAAATAGTTTATCAAGGGAAATGGGATTGGGAGAAGTGAGAGAAGCAGGGAAGGAGGAAAAGTATGCAGAGGGATATAGTACTAGTAGAGAAGAGAAATATGGGGACTGTTGAGAAGAGAAGAGAAGTAGGAGGGACCACCTTGATCAAATAGTTCGAAACAGTCACAAGTCATGGACATTTTCAGATCATAAACCACAAACTATCAATATCACATTTACCACTTTCAATTTGCAGGCGAAGGAGTGGCATTCCGGCTAATCAGAAACTAGTTTGCAAATATAGAACTCATTAACATGACATGATTGGCATATAGCTACAACTCTCCTATTTAACAACAAAGATATCTTCCGCCCAGGACTTCTCATCTATAGGAAAATACATAGTAGGTGCATTTATAAATTATGTCTACAAACCGTATCTTACAGCCCAAATTCTGATTGTCCATGTAATAAGGATATCTCATCAGAAGCACATAAAACATTACGGGGGGTTTAGAGGCGAAAATGCTTAAAGAAAGGTAGCTTGGAGTTGGTGAAACTTAGATTAGATTTGCTTTCCTTAGCCATTGATCGAAGATTGCTTGTGGGAGAGTGCATATATGAATTTTCGGAGGGGATCAGCATCACACAACACATTAGAGGCATGTTTGCAAGAGCAAATCCAGAAGGGGATGGGGGTTTCTTCAAGCAGCATAGATCACATCCCACGATGCAATCTCACCAAAACTAACTTCACAAGCATACACAGTCAGAAAGTAAGAATTGGTATCAACTCTTCATCATAAGCAATGTAACAACCAAATCACTGGCCTCTCAGAATAAGATAGATATAGAGATGAATCTTCAATTCCATTTCATGCATGTATGTATGAAAATTCCCATTCCCTACATTCATCTTTTTCTCTTGCCAAATTGTGAAATTGGAAGTTATGATGTAGTTGCCTGCCCTGCGTTGCATACAATCCACCAATGCCATAATTTCCGTACCAGAACGAGATAGAGAGATAATTGATTTAGAAAACGAGGGCTGCTCCCTTGGTCTTCTTATCTCCACTGTTAGTTGATATGTATTAGCATGTATTCTTGCTTGCTTTTCCGGATCGAGTAGAAGGGAACAAACCCAAGTTCAAAGTGCTTGCATCGCTTCAAAGCCAACTGTGCTTTCGTCTTGCATGCCGT
The DNA here is from genome assembly GCA_003988815.1 of Chlorencoelia australis. Classification (NCBI taxonomy): domain Eukaryota; kingdom Fungi; phylum Ascomycota; class Leotiomycetes; order Helotiales; family Cenangiaceae; genus Chlorencoelia; species Chlorencoelia australis. The sequence goes on from QYAN01000006.1 coordinate 1,391,496, forward strand.
ACATTCCAATCTTAACACGACCTTCTTCGTTGTCTTGGCCTTCTTGTGGAAAACGGGTTTGGTCTGTCCACCATAACCGGATTGTTTGCGATCATAACGACGCTTTCCTTGGGCGAACAAAGATGCCTGTTCGTAGATCCGTTAGCATTTCCGGATGTTGGAAGAGGCTAGCATCGCAGGAGGCACTAAATTTCGAAGAAGAGGGAATGCACCTTTCCGGCCTTGTATTGTGTGACCTTGTGTTGGGTATGTTTTCTGCAGTCCTTGCCCTTGCAGTAGGTGCGTCTGGTCTTTGGGACATTGACCTGAAGAATAAAATGTCAGCTTCAATTCCCCACGCTGAATGTTCCAAGTATTCTAAGATCCTCTGACACCCCTTTGCCCTTCAAATTCTCGCGCGTGGTTCATTATACGCAGTTTTCGACGTGGGATTTCGATAAAGGTATTTTAGCAGTTATCGTGATCGGAGAGCGTCTGCAGTTCTGCGGAGGGAGTTTTCCTTGATTGAATGGTCGCAAATCGTCCTCGAGGATTCCCCAAACTGCCATCCTTCTATTCTTCCATTCACTGCTTTCGCCCAGCATTTCTATTTCAAGACAGGGTAAAAGAGAGTTTATGTATACTAACCATCTTGGCGATTTATGGGATTGTCGTTAGATGGGGTTGTCGTGAAATTTTGGCAGTTTGTCGTCTTCGATTTCTAGAGAATTGTTGTGGGAGAGCTCGGTTAAACAGATTTTAGGGTCGAGCTTATTTTGGCCTTTAAACCTTATATTCAAGGCTTCAATAGAGAAATACAGAAATTTGAATCAGATGAAATTGATCACCGTTCATTTATTCCATTTCGGGCCCTCTCCAAGGTTTGAATTAGCTTTTGCTCTTTCTTAGTTCCCAAGCGATAAAATCTACATAGTAATGCAAGTCTAGTGGGCAAGTATTATCTTCGCAGCCTTAGCTGATCTTTTATTGTCTACATTTTTTCTGCTTTCCCATGATCAGTTTCTATCAAGAACGAGCAGACAGTATCAGTCGGATTCCTCTCATAGAATCTGCCTCGCTCAAGCCTTTCTCAAATCTGTTTCCTTTTGCTCTCTTTTGCCAACTCGCTTCTTACCAAGGCTGTCCAAAAGTCCTGCTATACCCTGAGGCCGAAGCTATTAATATAATAGTGATCACAAGGCTTCACCACAAAAGCCCTCAGCTCTTTCAATGTTTACGAGGTAACTTTGTGTTAATGAGACTTAACGTTGCTCGTACGTAGTCCCTGGAACTTTCCTACCTGGCATACATGCATAGAGCACTTACAGTATGATATTGAACCTCGCGTCGACTTTCCCTCGTACCATGCTTACTGACAATGCTATCCATACCATGGTTGAGGAAACATTGGCAACTGTTCCATAATATCAAATGTCTGTGGAATCATTGGAGGCGCCCTAAAAAGATAAAACCAATGGTGTCGGTACGCCTTTGGAATCCAGCCTTTGATCTTGGCGTCGGTAAGTGAGCATCCGACAAGGACTTTGCCATCGTCACTAACGCAAATGAGTGTCGGCTCGGATTTGCTAAGGTATTCACAAGGTTTGGGAGCCGTCCGGATGGTAAGATTACCTTTTACCAAAGAATAAGAACATCGAATTGATATTCCAGAACCTAGATCTAACTCTGGTCGCTTCCAAAGATCTTTACTCCCTAATAAAAATTAGAATCCTTACTAGGGGCTCGCCAAATACTGACACACATCCGGAACACTTTCCAGCCGCCTCCTCTCCAGGACCCTACGTTTCAAACAAATATCCAGATGGGTGCCAGATGGACATCAGAAAAGTTCTTCATTGGCCAGTAGGCGTTCTCTTCTTCCACGGCTATTGATTGTCCGAATTGCTTGCAGTAAGTATTGCTTCCTTAGTCTTACACTACACTTCCCGCGACTTTTCCTTGCCTTGCCTTGTCTTGCTTTGCCACAGACTTCTCAGCACACATCTTTTCATTTGACTCTACTATTAAACTCCTTTCCTTTCCTATGTACATTATTTCCCTTTCGAAATTGTCTTGCTTGTCTGGCATACGCAGCGGTCTTTGAATATCTTTCGCATTTATCCCGCGCTGGGTTCTTTGTTTGGAGATGTACTCAATCGCCTTAATCGCACTAATTGCGCTCCCAATTTACTGGATCTATACAAATGTCGCTGGTCTTCGAAAGAATCTTGCTGCTGCAAAGCGCTCTGGCCTGCCATACGTGGTGGTTCGTAAGTCTAATTACCCGAATTCGAAGTCCTCGAGCTAACCAATTGATAGCTATCTGTCACTACAATACGTTCTGGCTTACGACTAACATGTTATGGCTGCCTTTACTGCAGCGTCTACCAAAGTCATTGACTAGAGACTGGATCGAGTATGTACTTCGGCGGGAGTGGCCCATCAGCGCTGATCGTTTCTAGTTTTATGCAGCCCGACTGGTGTTGGACTTTGCTGTATGAGCCTTTCAAGAGATATGGGGATGTTGTAATTGCAGTTTCTCCAGGGAAAAACTTTGTGTTTGTGACGAATGCCGAGTAAGTCCCATTTCTTTCAATCGCAGAAAAGAGGGGTGACTACCTGCGTTTTACAAGGAATAAATGCTGACATGATAATTGTATAGAGCAGTCACTCAAATTACTTCCAGAAGGGAAGCTTTCCCCAAACCCCTCGAATCATATGGCCTTCTCGATGTATTCGGTCGGAATATGGTGTCCACAGAGGGCGTCGAATGGAGGAAACACCGCAAAGTCTCATCACCGAGTTTCAATGAAAAGAATAATGCGTTGGCATTTTCGGAGTCTTGCAGTCAAGCACAAGGAATGCTACGGAAGTGGACAGGTGTTAATGGAGAAGGAAACGTAACGCTTGGGGAAGAGGTGCCTCATGACACCATGCGACTTGCATTACATATAATCAGCAGAATTGGGTTTGGGGTACGGTTATTATGGCTAGGGGAACAATCAACGGTGAAGCAAAATGCGCATGATACTGTTTATAGCAGCAATGAGGCCTCTGAGGGGCACACCATGAGTTTTGAAGGTTCGCTGAGCGTACTATTAGAAAACTTGTTTTTCGTATTATTGCTGCCAAAGTGGTTATTGAGTAAGTGATGTCTACGAGAATTTTTGAGACTCAGCTAATCTTTGTCAAGAACGACTTCCATTCAAAAATGCCCAAAAAGCTTATGAATCTTGTACCAATTGGGAGAAGTACATGCATGACTTATTCGCTCAAAAGAAGAAAGAGGCTCTAGAGGGTAAAGAAACTGAGGGGATGGATATCATGGGCTCACTCGTCAAGAGCTCATATAGTCCGAAGAACACCAAAACGTCCCCATGCGGAATTGAAAGGGGAGAAGTCACTGAGCCAGTGCTTTCCGACTCAGACATCTTCGGCAATTGCTTCGTTATTTTCTTAGCTGGTCACGAGACAACAGCGAACTCTATTCACTTTTCTGTCATTGAGCTTGCCAAAAGTGCTACGCATCAAAGACAGCTTCAAGCAGAGGTGCAGCGGATATTCGGAAATTCAGACCCCACAACATGGGACTACGACTCCAAGATCAATCCTCTACTAGGGAGCTTCGTTGGTGCTGTAATGAACGAACAATTACGGCTCATGCCTCCTGTAGTCAACATTCCCAAGTCAGTTACCAAAGGACGAGACCAAGAGATCACAATAGATGGGAAGAAGTTCACGCTTCCAGCAGGAGCTGAGATGGGTCTTAATACAATTGGTCTGCATAGAAATCCTCGATATTGGCCGACCCAACCATCCAAAATCACTGGCAAAGAGGACGACCTAGATGATTTCAATCCAGAACGATGGGTTCTAAAACGAGGCGATGGCATGAAGCAGGCTGAACTATCAGCTGAATCCTCTGAAGATGAGTACGGATGTGCTACAGGCCGAACTACATCTGCAGACCTATACCGCCCCGTCCGAGGATCATACATACCTTTCTCGGACGGTGCTCGCTCTTGCCTTGGTAGGAGGTTAGCCCAAATAGAGATATCCGCATGTCTCGCTGTCATTTTCCAGAAGTACTCGGTTGAGCTTGCTGTTGATGAATGGGCAAGTGATGAGGAGGTTGCGAAAATGTCAGTGGGAGAGAAGAAAGCATTATATCAAAAGGCCTCAGACAAGGCTCAAGAGATTATGAGAGGGGCTACCTCTGTGATTACGTTGAAGTTGCACCCTGGTCATATTCCAATCAGGATTGTGCCGAAGGGAGAGGAACGATTTATAAATTTGTTAGAGTAATGCTTCTATGATACCAGCTCCGTTAAGCAGAGAATCTTATCAGTTCAAGTAAGGTACAAATGACAAGAAATTTGACTTGGAATATAACAACTGTGCAGCAATAATTCCAACGCCTTGAGAACTTAGCTCTTGAGCACCTATGCAATAATCGAGGTAAAGTTTCCAAGGTTTCCAAGCGTTCCTTTCCTTCCAAGCTACTGTAGAGCCTTATAAAAACTACTCTGATAGGTTCCAAGTGAAATAGTAGACAATATGGCTCTCAATTAAGAGTGTGGCGTAAACTTGTCCAAGAGTCACATCTGCCGACAAGTGATGCCTGTCCAATTTAGCTTGTTGTTGACATGAACCTAATTCATCCTAGGTAAATACGCGCCTTGTCTCCCCCCCCCGCAGATCATCACAACATCACTCTATACAAACTTCAAGTCAGATTCTGTTTTAAATATTTACTATCGTGGTCGCATAACTGCATCGATCATCCCCTCCTCATCATACTCACCATATTCAAAATCTGACCTGCGCTGAACTCTCCCCACTTCAACCCCCCCATCCCACCTCTACCTACACATTCATCATGTCGGGCGCATCAAATTGGCTTAAAGCCCAACGCAAAGCAGAGCTCATCGAATTAGCGGATTCTGTGGGTTTGGAGGAGTAAGACTTCCCCGCATATTTGGAGACTTCAAGGAAATAGGGCTGACATTCCTTATAGCTATGATGGAATGAAGAAGATGGAGCTCGAGGTCGCGCTGGACGATTACCTTTCTGAGAACTCTTCGCGCTTTTCAAGCGATTCGCGCTTTATACCATTCTACAAAAGGCGGTCCGATAGCTCTCCCATCAAGAAGGAAGTTTCTGCCGCTGTCTCCGAAACTGAGGGCAAGGTCAAGCAGTTGAAGCGTAGAACTACAAGACTCGCAGAGGAGATGTCTAATTCTATTGCTGGTGCAACCTCGTATGTAAACTCACGCGTCACTATGCGCGCAAACCTAACTGCCTTCCAGAGATGAATCCGAGCCCGAACCAGTAACCACGCGATCACGCTCAGCGTTAACTCGTACTCCGCGCGCAAGTGCTTTAACATTCGCATCAAATGTCCCTCTTCCACCAAGTCCAAGCGTTGTGGCAGATGCGATTACGCACCAAACGAATATTCTGACCACCAAAGTGAGTCGCGCCTACGAGGAATCTGGAATCATCGAGAAGACACAAGCAGTGCGTGAGGTACTCTCAACCATTGTCGCGGTCGAGTTCCTGATCTCAGCATTTGAAGCATACCAACTTCGTAAAGAGATTCTTCCGGATAGATACGCGTTTACGATTCCGGCATTTCCGTTGCTGCACACTTCAGCTCACCCCGTGAAGCTTCCGGATCTGTTTTTATTATTAACAGCCTCTTTCTGGGGTCCTGCTGCTTTGTGGGCCTTTACGAGTCTCTTTATCCCATTGACTGCTGCTTATTTCTTCAACTTGACGAGCAAGCCAAAGACCCGCTCAAACACTTCCAGCTTCAATTACACCTTTGATCCTCTGACATTCAATATTGTCAAGGCGCTCTTGGCAGCAGTTGTTTATGGCCAAGATTATACATTTGGCGGACTTGTAGACTTGGAAAATGTTGCCAAGATCAATTCGGCTCTTTACGGAGGCTATCAAAGCATTCTCGTTGGCACAGGAATCGGGACTCTTATTACCTTGTATGAAGCTGCTCTCAAGAAGTAAGGAGACCTTTGAAAGCTAGTAGAATGTCTGCAAGTGCTGATATTTTATTACAAATGTGGAGGAATGAGCTGTAAATGAGAACACGATATATGGCTGTTCTTATTGCGAATCTATAATTCTACTGAAAGAGAGCGATGGGAGGAATTGATAATTGAACATGGAGTGTCTGGTTCTGTCGATAAATGGAACTATGGGAGTAGAGTGCTTTGTTGTCCTCCTCGATTTTGGCCTGACACAAAGGTCTTCATCAGAGGTTCGAAGGAAAGGCGTTGAGTGGCTATTGGGATACCTATTTTGCTTTTTGTCTTTTCAGGATTTTTCACCGCCATGTGTGTATATGAGGGATGGGATAGGAAGGGTTGAGGCAGGCGCGATTTCTTCATTCTTCCGGATATCAATAGGAAATTATTATGTTATTACTGTTCATTCATCTAGGCCTAGCTCACCACCCCTGACAACTCCGAACACGAAAAACCTCTCTTAACAAATCTTGATCCAGATGACATCAGATTGATGATATTCTGAGAAAGACAAATGATAGTCATTCTTACTATTGCAATGTTAGAGGAACAACAGCATTGTTAGAAACAGGCAGCGATGAAAGTCAGTGAATACATCATCAATCAGTTGCTCAAGGTCTCACCACCTCGGCGACTACCTCAGCTCAAGAAAAAGCTCTAGAGAGTAGAGCTTGGCAATTCAAGCGGCATTGAGCTATCTTTGCGATTGTGTGTCGTCAAACACAAGCCAACTTTGATTATTGCACCTCCATTACACTCTCGTAGACAATGTTCCGAGACTGTGAATTTGTTTCTTTGAGAATGCGTTTCAGTAAAACAAAATTCTCTTTTTATATTTTAATTTTTGGATGCTCTTGAACAAGTCACGAGTCGAAACCCCTTTTCGCTTCAGCCGTTGCGGATAAATGAGCACTTCATCTACGTTCAGGCTCAAATAAACAGCAATATTCCATCAATCCGGTAAAATAACACTTCTTGCGACTTCACACGTTACGACTAAGATGCGCTTCAAACTCCATTACTTTTGCACATCTTTTAAAAATGACACCAAACAATTACACACCTGTAACGCCCGAAGACAACGATCATGATGTGGAAACTTTCATCCCACAAAAAGGTTTATCAAAAACAGAGCGATTGAGGATAATTTTGGCTGGAATGATTTTGGGAGCAGTATGTTTTGTAATCGGCTTCCAAGCTGGCGGAGTTCGTGCTCGTATGACAAAAGGGCAAGCACAGCCAAAAATAAATGGACTGTTGAGCCAACAGGCATTTATTGGCCAAAGTCTGTTCCATAGTAGGCGTAATATTGAATAATGGGCTAATTTAGTTACCAAGTCCCGACTAGAGAGGTTGCCTTTGAATTCCCATCTGCTTTTGGAGATACAGGAGAGGAGGGGGACAGGGCTTGGAACGATTTGATGCCTCGTTGGTTTTTGGTTCTTTTAGAGGCTTCAATGAGACTAATGTTGAATTATAGTGGGAGCTGGATTCGTTCGTATTCCATATCCAAGAAAGTATGATATGCCACTGGGTAAACCGATCGCAAATGACAGCGAAGAGGCAGAAGTATATTCGGTCTCTATGACCCATCAACTCCACTGTCTGGTAAGAGGAGAGACACTCTTGTGTTGAAGAATTTCTGACTGCTAATAGGCTGTTGCGAGAGATGTGATAATCAAGTACGAAGCAGGTAGCAAGTCGAGATTTGCAGGAGCTGGGCATGAATATCATTGTCTGGACTATAGTGAGTTGTCGATTTAGTCGGAGAGAGATGAAAATTCAGCTGATACCCAGTACAGTAAGGCAAGGTATTCTTTGCGCAGGAGATACAACCTTGGATCATGCAAAATTTAGTTATGATGAGGATGGAACGGTGCTTGGCGGCGTGTTCACTGGAGCAGGCTCAATACATCAATGTCGAGATTGGGATGCCATCAAAGGTTTCCTAGTCGATCATCGATCAAGTGATAAAAAGGGGATATTACTTTAGTTGATCCGATCTCAGTGGGAGCTAGCTGGTCATAAATCTTTAATGATATTTTGAATATGACTTGTACCTCTGCTGTTGATAGGTCTACTGAATACTTTCAGCATTTTAATGAACCGCCGAGATATCCTCTGCAAATGAGACTGTAAGCCCAAAGGACTGCACCATCAGAAGATGCAACAGAGTTAAAAGGTAATACAATTACTTTCAAAGAATAAAAAGTCATTGATTGACAGTGAGATGTCCTGCATTTGACTCAAAACTTCGAGAGTCTACCGTTAGTTTCTAACTTCTAAGTAGAAATCGCAGCAGGAATGCAGCTAATACTCTGTGAAGGTACTAGTAGGCGATGTCAATCTGTTGACAGAACTAATGCTCCAAAGCAAGTCTTATACACTACAGATCTATCAATCAATAGTAACGAGACGACCGGTGAATTGGAGAGAAGGGATCATAATTTCCAACATACGATTAATGATGCTGAGCAAGTACTCGATAGAATTGAAATAGTGAAGAGAACAACTTGCTAGAAACCAGCAAGTCCGTGGTTTTTCAGGCGAGGATAGTAACTCTTCTTCATCTTCTTGTATTATTGACGTTGCCTATTTTATGATTGTTTGTTTCGAGATGTAACTAGTACTCGTACCTTAATTCACTAAGCTTAGGAGAAGTAGGTGAGCCATCTTCTCATCAGTTTAGATGAGTTGTATGTACATGTACATTGATAACTCCACGAAATGGCTTCCAGTGATTGAAAACGTCTAACCTTTTGCAATAACTAACCATGCTATAACGACTCCTCACTCTCAATTCTTGTCGCAGCCGGAGTCATGCGAACGACTCATACCGAGCGAGAGCTCACATTCGTTTATATCTTCTCAATCTGCCTTATAGTAGACCTCAATACCCACTTACTACTGATATCAAAGTTCCATAATCTATTTCCAGTTTAAATATGAACTACTCTTAATATTTTTTGAGGCTTTAAACTCGTGATATAGAATCAAATTGCGGAATTAATAAGCCTTTCAAAGTTTTTGACTACGTATATTAAGCCTTATCTGAGCCGAGTAGTATAAGTCCGATTCAGACTTTGAATTCTTAAGATGGTAAGCAACCATATTGTAGTCGGGAGGTGCGGCTGTACATCAGATGTACTTTGATGATTGGATTATAAGTCGCAAGACGACATGCGAGTATCTTAGTCTAATAATCTTAAGCTGTTACATTACTGCGTAGCTGGAGAGTGACTTGTAAAAGTGAAGCATTCTCAATGGTCTGAACCTATGTTGGGAATGAATCACAGCTATAGATGCTCTAAATAATTTGAGTGATTCAATATCCCATATTCCAATTACTATGATAAGAATTGCATCTAGATGGAAAAAAAAAAAAGCCAATTCAAGAATGGTATAAATTCCAAATAAAATAATAAGATTGATACATTGAATTGGAGCGGATTGAGAACCGATACCTAGACTCCTCGCTCCCTGATATGTTCATACAAAGGCTCCACGCCTAACAAAAGTACATGGGTACCATCCCAAATGAGCGTCCCGAATATCTCATCACATCTCCCATCATTCTCTTTTCCAAACCCCTTCTCCACCCACTAATTCCCTATCCCTCCTCATCCCATCTAAAACACCCACCAGACCACCACTCCTAAGCCTCTCCAAAACAACCATCATCCCCTCCTTACTCTTCCCCAACTGGTTCTCCGTCCTCCTACTAGCAATCGCCTCAATACTCCTCTGAATTCCACTCGTACTCCAACTCTTCAACCAACCCTCCTTCTCCTCTCCCTCCTCCTTCCTCAACCCCATCCCCCTCGCTCTCGCCCTAATATTCTCTCCCAACCGGCTCCTAAAACTAACTTGTGTAACGACCCCGGTATTCCCCATTCCCAAACTGAAATCGTCGCCCTCATCTCTTGGTATCTCTCTCCTATACTCCTGTTTCTCAACTACGCTCAAGATGCCCGTCCAATCCAGATTCCTGCTTTCCGTCCGCATCCATCCTTCTCGCACATCCACTTCACTCGTCTCTAAGATGTAGGATTCGCTACGTCCGCTGCGGACATTGCCAAGTACGGATTTGGGGAGGAGTTTGAGGACGCCTGAAGGGAGGCGAGAGGATTTGCGGTGGATACGGAGGATGGATAAGCGGCCTGTGGAGGGGTCGATGGAGGAGGAGATGGTGTCGGTACTGAGGACGTGGGTGCTGTAGGGATTGGGGTATCGTAGGTAGTAGGCAAGGGTTACGGCGGGGAAGGAGTAATTGTAGGTGAAGTTTGATTCATAGAATTTTACCATCGTGGTGTATATGGTCTGGTTGGTTGGGGGGGGGGAAACATATGAGAAGGTTTGTGTCTTTGGTTTGTTTTGGATAGAGATAGGCAAAGATGGCAAGAGAGAGGGATTGTAGTGGTGTAAGAGAGGGGAAGGGAGGATCGAAAGATATGATGATAAATGGCTAGACAAAAACACGCTTCGATTGCTTCGATTTGCTCGCTTGAGATTACCCCGGATTTAAGTTCAAGGCTACTTGATTGGCTCAAGGGAGTACCCGCACACGGCCTAAATGTTTGAAATCTATTTCAATGTTCCCAATGATTTGATGGCTTATTGTGATGATTTGAGAGCTTCCGACATATTTCGAAGATCAATTGCAATTGGCTCGAAAGACCCTTGGTCACGTGCCTGTGACTCACCGCCGGCAGAATACAGATTTCAAAATACACGACCCCTCCAAAATAACCCCTCCTCCTCTCAAGCATCCTCTTTCCTTGAAATCTCAAGACCATAACCATGACAGACCCCGAGCCTACTGCGACTGCAGCATTAGCCACAGATTCATCAGCAACCAAGCAGACCATCGACCCTTGGAATGTTTCCGGCGAGGTTGGCGCAGACGGAATCACAAAAGCCATCAACTATCTAACTTTAGTCGATGAATTCGGAACAAAACTGATTACGCCAGAAGATTTAATCAGGTTCGAGAAGGTGACAGGGCATAGACCACATAGGTTTATGAGGAGAGGCATTGTCTTCAGCCACAGAGATTTGAATCTTATGTTGGATAGACATGAAAATGGGGAGCCTTTCTTTTTATACACCGGGCGTGGGCCGTCCAGTGATAGTATGCATATTGGCCACAGTATTCCTTTCGAATTTACCAAGTAAGTAAATTTTTGCTTTTCTGCGGTGTCGATTGTAGCTTTTAAAGGTGGGTGTTCTTTCGAATTGTGCTGATGAGTCACAGGTGGCTACAAGATGTATTCGATGTCCCTCTCATAATTATGCTTACGGATGATGAGAAATACCTTTTTTCAGAGAAAAGAACGATTGAGGAGGTTAAGGGCTATACTTGGGATAATACAAAGGATATCATTGCTGTTGGATTCGACCCCAAGAAGACATTCATATTCAGCGATTATGACTATATGGGAGGAGCATTTTACAGAAATGTAACTCGGATCTCTAAGCACGTAACTTTGAATGTTGCTCGAGCGGTCTTTGGCTTCAATGACAGGTAAGACTCTCGCCCCTAACGCAGGAACTCCAAATTGACCCTGTCCAGTTCAAACATAGGAAAAATCCACTTCGGAGCCGTCCAAGGCGCGACTTCATTCGCTTCTTCATTCCCACATATCTTCGGCACAGATGAATCAAAAACGAACCTTATACCCTCTTTCATACCCTGTGCCATCGATCAAGACCCCTATTTCCGCATGACCCGCGATGTAGCAGCCCGTCTACACTTTGCTAAACCCGCTCTAATCCATGCCCGGTTCCTTGACGCTCTCCAAGGGCCTGGGTCCAAGATGTCCGCTTCGATTGATGTTTCTGCTATTTTCATGAAAGACGATCCGAATAAGATCAAGAACAAGATCAACAAATATGCGTTTAGTGGAGGGCAAATTACGGAGCAGGAGCAGAGAGAGAAAGGTGGTGATACGGATAAGGATGTTAGTTTTCAGTATTTGACATTCTTTTTGGAGGATGATGATGAATTGGAGAGGATTAGAGTTTCGTATAGAACGGGGAAGATGTTGACCGGAGAATTGAAGGCGAAATGTATTGCTGAGTTACAAGCATATGTTAAGGGATTTCAAGAGCGGAGAGCGAAAGTTACAGATGATTCGGTCAGGGATTTCATGGCATTGAAGAAATTGGAGTGGAAGGGGAATCCAAATCCGATTAAGAAGGAGGGTGATGTGGAAGTTGGTGCTGCTGGCAAGAAAGAGAATGAAGGAGGGGATGGGAAGTTAACGAAGAATCAGGAGAAAAAGCTGGCTAAGCAGAAGCTAATTGATGAAAAGAAGGCGGCTGCTAAGAAGGTACCTGCGTGATTTGGATAGCTTCTATGAATGAATACCCTGTCTTTTCCTAAATATTTCAAGAACTACTCTTATTCTGCGTGGTTTGATTTCTCCATCTAAATCTAATATTTGAAATGAGAAGACATTGACAGTTCTCCCAAACAACATATTTATACATAGATAGAGGCATAGAAAAGTAGAGTGAAGACAACACCAAAAATTACCCCTATACCATCTATCCTCACTCAACAATTTAGTTCCCCTCTTATTCCAGTATTCACTCACACCCTGCAGAATGCAACGGCCGATATCTCTTCCGGAATCAATGATTCACAGTCCACTGAATCATCAAAAATCCTTGTACTATGCAGCGTACTCTTGATGCACACGTCAAGTTCTCCAACACCTCCTCATCCTCGTGCCTTTCCTCTCCAGCAGTTCATATCAACATCCACATATCCTGTCTGCTTGTACATCGTCCATCCTCTTAAACACTCTTACAAAGCTTTCCCTTCCATCTAGCTACTCTAACGATATTGTATCTCGCACCCTCCTTACACCAACAATGGCGAAAAATAACAATCACCATCACCATCACCATCACCACCATGCCTCGAAACGGGAAATCATCCTCCTAACCGTCCTCCTCCGTCTCCGCATTTCACCATCTGTCCCCTACCAAATTATAGCAACCATCCTACTCACCCTACTCTACCCCGAATCCCTACGACTCATCCGGAACTCCATCATGAATCCCAAATCCACATCGACAAGCAACTCAGCAGCCGGAAGTACGTCTCCTTCGACCAACAACTTGTTGTCGGATTTAAACTCTTCTTCTTCTCGCAGTAATGCTTTACCAAACACGAACAATCATACTTTTCCAGAAGGGGAAATTCTATATAGGAGTTTAACAAAGGAGGGGAGGATCGATTATTTAGCGAGCCTTTTAGAGGACTTGTTTTGTGAGGCTGAGGAGAGATGCACAGGAAGATGTGGGTATAACTGTTGTTTCTTGTTTTACGATCCCCGATTTTACATTCCTCTCCAGATCGTCTGTATTAGGCAAATGCTAACTCTCCGATTATTAAAAGGGGTCGCAGCCGTAAACTGGGAATGCTATAGGGTAGAGAGAATTCTTTGGTTGATGGATTTGGGGTATGTCGATTCCCCTTATTTGCGGCTCGGGTTTCTTGAGAGAGAAGGGCGTTGAGACTATTTCAAGCAACTACTAACTTCTCCATGTTCTGCAGCGGGAAAGAATATAAAGTCTTGGAGGGGGATGAAGAGATGAGGCAACAGGTCACGTGGAGGAAATTGCGAGATTGGAAGGCCGGCAGTGAGTGAAACACCCTTACTCCCTTCCGTTGCTGTCTTTTGTGATTGAAGTTCATTTGGTGTTTAAATCGGGGGATCGACGCCAACGCCCCTTCGGGACGTAATACTGATAGAACTCATAGGCACGCCACTGGGACGACCTTTCCGAGTTTCTATTGCCTCAGAAACCACACAAGCCATTGCTGTGGGCAGTGCGAAACGCCTATCGACCACCTCAAGCACTTCCTTCGTTTCTGGTTCGGGATCAGCCTTTAAGCCTCGACCAAAGGAGGTTATCTGGCAAAAGAGCCTCAGACCCCAAGCGCAGCTCTTGACTGAAAAGCCCGCTGAAGATATACCAGGATTTGGCCGCAACCCCCAAGCCCAGCCTTTCACCAAACAACCTGTTTCTTTCACAAGAAAGCCGTGCTACAGACATGATCCTGCCTCAGGAGGTGATCGAATCCCATGGACCAACCAGCTTGGTTGAGATGACAGTATTTTGAGAGAGGAATATTTCATACAGGATATGAAATGATGTAAGACTATGTGGTGACGAGCAGCTTCTGCGAATACTTTTCCTTTTGCATCTCAACGACGTGGAGAGAATAGAGAATAGAATACATACTTCTTTGTGGAGTTTATGGGGATGGGCTACTACTAGGATTTGTTCAGAAAGAAATGAAGGGGGGCGGTGGACGTTTTACAAGGAACGACAATATCGTTCTTTCCTTAACCAATTGGAAAATCTTCCAGACTATATTGAAATCTTGTGAAACCGATTTGCTATAAAAAGAGGCAAATGAAACGCATGGCGTTAAATGAAGCAATCCAGTGCCATTGCCGCCAAGTTGACTAAGGCCCAATAGCCTGTCAAGGTTGATAAAAGGAAATATACAGCCAATGATCTAACGATCGAATGGTCGAATGGTCGAATGATCTAATGATCCAAAGATCTCACTGAGACGGACATCGTGGGATATAAATTAAGGGTCTGGTGAATACCTTTAATGTTGCTTGATGACACTTTCAACTCTCCAAAACGGTTAGATGAAGCATTGCAATTGGCCTCGCTAGAGACCAAGAGAGAAAACAGGGGCCTACACTTCCCCTCATCACGGCTGATCACAAAGAAAGAGCCATCTTACTGTATGGCACTATACAGCTACATGACGAAATAATAGTGTAAAACAGAAAAGGGGCCGGGTTTCTTGCTTACAGCCTACGTATTATTATTCCCTATTTTCAGCCCTTATCCTCAACGGCCTCCACTCGACAGCTCCAGCTCAGCATTACGACCTTTGTGCAGGCTCTGGTAGTATTACATAGTTGGAACACTCCCTCTATCCTTCCGAGACCATAGGATTACCAACAGCTCCTCTTGTGTCTATCCCAATCCACTCCTGTGCTGTGCCTCGTCACCAACTTCAACAGACATCTGCCTTTCCGAGCGGCTATCACAGGCTTCAAACGCGCCACAACCTGCCCAACCTTCCAACAGCTCGTTCTTCCTCCCCTATTTAAACTCCCCCCTTCAAGAAACCCGGGACTCACACATACAAACAACACTCGTTGCGCAAACACCACGATTCCAGGAGCCATGTCAGATCTACAGGGAAGAAAGGTCTTCAAGGTCTTCAACCAAGACTTCATTGTCGACGAGAGATACACGGTTACAAAGGAGCTGGGCCAAGGAGCTTATGGTATAGTCTGGTACGATGTTACTTCTCACCTGCAGAAGCTCATGCGCATGGCCGATGATCATTTGTTGGAATACCCCGCTGACGTTTCTTCTCGTTACAGTGCCGCTACGAATACCCAGACCAACGAAGGAGTTGCCATCAAGAAGGTCACCAATGTCTTCAGCAAGAAAATCTTGGCCAAGCGTGCGCTGCGAGAGATAAAGTTGTTGCAACACTTCAGAGGGCATCGTAACGTATGCCATTCTTTTCGCACCATAGCGGGGTACATCTAATACGGCCAGATTACGTGTCTCTATGATATGGACATCCCTCGACCAGATAACTTCAATGAGACCTATCTCTATGAGGGTGAGATTCTTCAAGTCCCTTTCAATTCACAGCTAATCTGTGGCAGAACTCATGGAATGTGATCTTGCAGCGATCGTCCGATCAGGTCAACCCCTCACTGATGCGCATTTCCAATCCTTCATCTACCAAATTCTCTGCGGTCTCAAGTATATCCACTCTGCCAACGTCCTTCATCGTGATTTGAAGCCGGGTAATCTGTTGGTCAATGCCGACTGCGAGCTGAAGATTTGCGACTTTGGTCTTGCCAGAGGTTTCTCGGTGGATCCGGAGGAGAACGCAGGCTATATGACGGAATATGTTGCTACAAGATGGTATCGTGCCCCAGAAATCATGTTGAGTTTCCAGAGCTACACAAAAGCTAGTGGGTTTCCTAGGAACGATTTTGGAGATGTACGCTGACCAAAACAAGTCGATGTGTGGTCAGTAGGATGTATCCTCGCAGAACTGCTTGGAGGACGCCCATTCTTCAAAGGCAGGGATTATGTTGACCAGCTGAACCAAATCCTTCATATCCTTGGCACACCCAACGAAGAGACGCTATCCCGTATTGGATCCCCCCGAGCTCAGGAATATGTTCGCAACCTCCCATTCATGGCCAAACGACCCTTCCCCAGCCTCTTCCCCAACGCCAATCCCGACGCCCTCGATCTCCTCGACCACATGTTAGCATTTGATCCCTCTTCCCGAATCGACGTCGAGACCGCTCTCGAACATCCCTACCTCCACATCTGGCACGATGCCTCTGACGAACCCGGCTGTCCTACAACCTTCAATTTCGACTTCGAGGTTGTTGAAGATGTGATTGAAATCCGAAAATTGATCTTGGATGAGGTTCATCGATTCAGACAACATGTACGGATCCAACCAGGACAACAAGTCCAAAATCCAGGACCAGCAGTCCCAATCCCACAAGGCGGTGGCCAATGGAGAGCTGAAGACCCAAGACCCCAGGAAACATATGGTCATGGAGCTGGAGGATTGGAACAGGATCTACAAGGAGGATTGGATGCAATGCATGGGTAGATATGGAATTAAACGGAAGGGTTTGAATTTTGCTTTTACGGATAGGATACTGCTCGCGATTATATGATTATATTTCTGCAGTGCCCCGCAAAGCAACTTATTTTGAGAGCAAGAGAAAAAGGATCTAATTGAAAATATCAAGCCACTTTTCGTCATGCTTTTGTTTATGCTTATCAGGACAAAAAAGTACCTTTTGAGTTTCTATACCTTTGCAGAGCAAATAGATCAATCAATTCCAAGTTCATGAATTTTCAATAGCAGAAACCTAGTTGTTGAAAGGGCAATGAATGAATAGTAGCTTTAGAGGTTCGTTTGTGCTAGGCTAGCGATGCCATTCATTAGCTAGGACGAACACCTAGGTCATTACATCCACTTGACATGGCGAACAACCCCCGTTACTTCTCCATTCTTTCTTTCCCTCTCCCCTTCTCTTAAGGAAAAGTCTTCTTCTCTCTTCTCTATTCAATACCCAATACCCCAATCTAATATCTAAAACTCTCTTTAAATTACCCATCTCAACTCAAACCAGTTCAAAATGTCTCACAACGACAAAGATCTCGCAATAGTCAAACAAGCCGAACGAGAAGCTAATTCCCACTCATCTAAATATGGGTCTTGTAATACTTCTGATTCTGGCTCGTTTTCTCCCTACTCTCTCCTCTCTCTCTCTTTATTCACACCTATCTATCCCTTTCCATTCTCTCTTCCCTCCCCCTACCACCTTCCTGCAACCCATCCACAAACCTTGAAACTAAATGCCAGCCGCGTACTGACATGTATGTCAAGAGACATCTCTCTCAGATGAGAACAACCGATGAAGTAAGTATCTGGAGTAAAAACCCCAGTTAGCAATTCTACTCTCGTTTCCTTGGGCTGAGTGCTCCCCAAGCATCCAAGACTCGGAAGCCTTCTATCCATGGATTTGTGGCCTACGAGCAGAAGTACACTTTGGAAGATATTCAAAACTCCAAGCTACAGCCTTTCATATCACGGCTCCTCAAAAACTAATCATCAACATTCCCTGGAAACAGTTCTCCGATGCGTCTCCCCCCCCCCCCCCCCCCCCCCCCCCCCCCCCATCAGACTTTCAAGTGAGGGCTTAGCAAAGTTTAAATAAGGAGTTTTTCTTTGCATCACAATGGCTTTATCGGTCGTTACAGCTCATCGGCATTATTATGATTTTGCTTGTTTTCGGATTTGTATCTTTTCTTTTCTTAAGCAAGGGGATATGCGGACTAAAAGAAGAAGCGAGAATCTGACTATGCGTTAAAAGGGGGCCACGAGTAAGAGTAACAAGGTCTCACAAAGCACATGGACGAATGAATAGGATAAAAAGAATCTATTCTAAACTAACCCTCCAAATACTTTTATCTTACTCTATCAACCAGTATAGGGTATCCCCAATCAAGAAAAGAATACTAAAAATATATCTACAAAATACAGTACAACCCATTTTGAATTTTGTCAGAGATCATGCCGATTCCCAATATTAATTCATTACATCTCAAAAGAAAATAGGAAGTCAAGAAACCAAACTGTGGTAGCCTAATCATAGAACCAGTACTCGGCCGAATACGGCACAGTGATGACACCCGCTCCCGTACAAGCAGTAGCACTTCCCCCGGCCGTCTCAACACGATACGCCTCAGTCAAGCCCACAGAAGTATAGCCCGTGTGGGCAGTCAAATACAACCACACCACAGCCGCAGTATCATCCGGTCCTACACTTGAATCCGTGGGCGCCGTGATGGAATCCGTTTTTAGGCCATAAAGAACCATTCTCACAGCCGTCAATTCGAAGGTTGGCGTGCCGGCCGAATCGAAGAAATGGTTGCCGAGTGGGTGGAAGGTGTTACCAGAAACAGTAAGGGGTGCACCGGTTGCTGGAAGAGCCTCGAAGACGGCAAGCGCGGGGATGGTGTGTAGAGTGGCTTCGTTAGACATGGCGAGGAATGTAGCGTCGTAGAGGGTTGCGATAGCGCCTATTGCGACGCCGGTTGCATTTGCGGCGGCGCAGGTATAGTTTTGGATACCTCGGCCGACGGCTACAAACCTCAAAGTACGGTTTGTGGTTGGGAGGTCGCTGACGGCTAGAAGGAGGGGTTAGGTTACGGGAAAGATAAATGGGGATGATGGTACGAACCTCCTGCTACGGGAACTGTAGGTGTGACGACGTCGGTGGGGAGGCAGTCATCACCAGCCGGATCAGGAAGAGCTCGAGGTCCCACTGGGGTTGGAATGGCAGAAGTAACTTGAAGAAGGGTTGTGAGAGCGAGGCCCACGAATGGGAGAAGGGATCGAATAGAGGGCATTTTGAAAGGCTGTGACTGGGAGATCTGATTCGGATATCCTGAAGGGAGGTGTTGTAATGGCAGATGGAGAATTAAGGAATGTTGAATGAATGACCAGCACACAGATGACGAGAGATAGAGAGAGGAAGTGGAAGTGAATGGATTATGATCTTATTGATTGGATACTTCCATGAAAAGAGGCTGTCAGAGAGATCTTATACTTCTCCCGCGAGTTCATCAAAAGCTATCTCGATAGCAGAACAAGCACCCTTACCTTCGATACAACCCACAGACATCCTAGTCTGAATGGTTAAACCAAAGCTTACATACCTTACTTCATACCTTCCCATGTTGTCCACCCAAAATCTGGTGGAAATCTAAAATTGCCTAGACGTGCAGATGAAAATACTGTGTGTACCGGGATATTGCAGCCCCTGGATTGGCGCCTTCCCTTATTCATTCCACCCACCGTTGCGCCGCAAATGAACATCATCCACTAACAGGGACTTGCAGATGGACCCTGTTCTCGATGCTTCGCGTCGAAGCCTTCGATATCTTCATTGATGGAAGTTTTTTTTTGTACCACCAAAACATTATCCGAGCGGTAAAAGGGCTCATGTTATGGGGAGTTACCCGACTTGCAGATTGAAGGTAATCTAGATGCGACTGACTTGTCCATCTGGAATCATGACTATCTATCTAGAATCATGAGTTATCCATCTAGAATCATGACCGTCGACCTGCAGAAGTTCATATTCCTTCCTGGAGCCTGAGCATCCCACTCTTCACAAGCCTCGACCTCGTGTAACCCAAGAATCATTAGTTGCTGATCTTGAAACAAGGAAGCGAGTACTGGGAGAAAAAGAAACATTATAGGAGTTGGAGCGGAAAGAAGGTTGAAAACACGCGATGTTTGATCTTCCAAGACACCAGCAAAGACTTGGGAAACCTTTTCTTGACCCTTCTTAATTTTCCCCCTACCTCCTTCTCCACTCCAATTGTTCAGCATCTACTAGATAAAGCTAGCTTGAGCTGTGGCCTTCAAGACTTGTCGGCTTGGAATAAAACGCGGAGGGTCCATTATCAGATGGGGGATTTGCGTTTCAAAAAAAAAAGAGAGTTTTGAAATGCTTATCAGCGTCCGCCTTGTACAACCGGTAAAATCAAAGGATCTGGCAGGGTGAAGGATTTAAACTTTGATTCATGATTTCAGCTGCCGTTAATCTAGACTGTTTGGAGTGCCTCACATAGAGTGAGTTATTGAGCAAGGATTCGTGGGCTCACAACCTTCTCCATACATCCAATTTGGATGAATATGGAGAACTAATATTGGTTATCGAAGAAGTGTAACTGACCGTTGAGAATAGAAGCGTACAGTAAAATTGCAGAGCCACTAACGGCTTCTTACGATGCTCCGAACCATGTAAACATCTGCAAGTCAACGATAATTCCACGAGGACGGAGCGATACCCGCAAGGTAGGATTCCCGGGGCTAAGGGGAAAGTAGTTCGTCCAAAGAAATGTTTTGACTTCGCGTCAACCTCCCCAGGAAAGTCCCTATTGTCAGTGCGGTGCAGATTGGTATATTGCTAAGACCATTCAATGATCTACTCGGTCCCCGCAAAAAAGGTGCGCTTCAGCCATATTGATCGCTAATCACCCCAAGAATAGATTTCCGCTGCATTGGCCTTTACTATATAGGGACAATTAGGTGGCATTATGAGCCATCAATTTGAAAAAAGATCCTTGAATCGGTAAACGGACTCGCAGCCGAAATTTGGGAGTCTGAGGTGAGGTGAGAACTTTGTAGTAGGAGAAACTTTCAGACAAGATACGAGGACGATGTTGACATCTCGCCTCGGGAATACATTCATTTCAACTAGGGCTATTGTGCTATTGAAAAAAGTGAGATTTAATCTAGGAAGGCGCTTCAGCGCCTGTTGAATGATCGGTTCCGTGAAGTTATTGGAAGGCGCCTATTTAGGAATGTCGATGAGATTAGATCGTGGTAGCGTCGATATTTTGGAAGAGGGCGCTTACTTTCAAGGCATTGGCCATGGACCGTCTCATAATGCTAAATATCTTAAGGAGGCTGTGTAAAGTAGTCGCTCGAGTGCCGCCGTGGCACGATAGAGAATGGCTAGGCGCCGGGATCTATTATGAGCGGGAGCGATCGATTGGGCCGGATTGAACAGTATTCCATGGCGACGTTCCATCTGCAAAATCATGCCGTCAATGCTGTTCACATGTTCCTTGCCAATATTGGCTATCATGAAAAGGTGTGTTTTCATCTTTACTGTACACACTCCTTCATCCTTTGAGTGGAATATAGTTACATGTTTTGTGCAGCCTACTACTGCCACGAGCGGTAACCGTTTCCCTATGTGTTACGATACCTCTCACTCCCCAGACTCGCCTCCCTGGTTGCCATGGCTTGCTTTAGCGCATTGCACCTCCAAAGCCTCCGCTCATCCCTTGCAGCCTAGAAGCAAGTTGTGGGTACTTCTCTTGGACCTCTAGCTGTGTTCGTGTTGCTTCAGCATACGAGAGTGCATTGATGATCTCGCCCTCTGTTCTGGAAAGCTCGGCAGCACGCTCGAAATATGTCAAAGCCTCTGTGACTTTACCTTGCTGCAATAACAGCTGAGCCATGGTCGCAACGGCGATATCACACTCGGGATCAACTTTGAAAAGTTAGACAATTCCAATTTTTTTGATTATTAGAGACAACTTACTGATAAGGGCCGTTTGACAAAGTCTCTCCGCCTCAGCAAAATCAGACTTCCATTGGAAAAGAGCCAAGGCTTTGTTGATGATAGGTAGGACATTCATGCCAAATGGCTTTTGCTGCTTCTCCATTTCAACTGCAGTGTCGAATTTCTCAATAGCTTCTTGGTACTTTTGCTGATCTAACAACAGTTCTCCGTAATAGTTGTATACATCAGGCACCTTGTCGAAATTCTTGATACATCTTCTGAAAGTAGCCATCGATGATGCGATAGATCCCATCTTATATTGTGTCACACCAAGCTGAATGTGAGAGAAGATGAATTCTCGGTCGAGATCAATGGACTTTTGATAATCCTTCGCCGCGTCCGCGAACTCTCCAACAATAAAGTGCAACTGAGCACGGTGGTAGTAGATGTCTGGATCATCGTCGTTTTGTGCCATAGCCTTCTCGAAGTCATCTGCAGCGGCGTCCTTATTTCCTAAAACCAAGTTAGCTAAGCTAAGCAATTACTCATGCCGTCAAATGATACCTACCAAGCTCCAAATACATGCTTGCACGTTTGATAAAGCTCTGTGTCAGAGACGGCTGTAGCCCAATACTCTTCGTCAAATCAAGCAATGCCTCTTGCTGTGTACCACGGAGATACCTGAACGTTCCACGCATATTGTACGCAAAGGCCTCATGCTCTCCGAGATCATCCAGCTCCAATGCCTTGTCAAACGCAGCTGCCGCCTCCTCGTAGCCAGGAGCAGTTTTCTTTTGCATTGCGTGTAAACCGAGCTGCAGTTGACCCTTTCCAGTGTCTTCCGAAAGTTCGATACTATCTTCCAAACCTGCGGGCGAAGGTCGGGCTCGGAAACTTTGCAGGTAGTTGGTAACAAATCCAGCACTGGGCAGCTTATTCTGTTTGTCGACCAGGATAGCTTTGGCTTTTGACTCTGCGACCTTCTTGAGCAATCTTTCCACAGCTTGCGCGCTAGCCTCATTTCGAAATCCATCAATTATGCAACTGGCTGTGAAGTCGAGGAGAGCCTCGCTATATTTCTCAAGGTGTTCGTATGCGTTTGCCCTCCGGTTCAAAGCCTTAACGTACTCGCTGTCCAGGTTGATGGCTGCTGTGGTATCCTCAATAACCTTCTCCCACTGGCCAAGAGCATTGTAGCATGCGGCACGA
Organism: Chlorencoelia australis; assembly: GCA_003988815.1. NCBI lineage: Eukaryota > Fungi > Ascomycota > Leotiomycetes > Helotiales > Cenangiaceae > Chlorencoelia > Chlorencoelia australis. The sequence goes on from QYAN01000006.1 coordinate 1,414,423, forward strand.
TTAGAATAGAAAATGGGATCCGGCTTGCACAAGATAGCTTTGCCGTATAGGTCAATGGCTTTATTGTAGTCCTTGCTTCCGTATGCGGTATTACCAGCAGCCTTCAACTTTGCTGCATAATCTTTTCGTTGCTGCTCGGATAGGGTTCCCACGATGCTTTCGTCAACTTCGGGAAGCTCCTCAACAGCTTCGACCGTTGGTGCCTTTGACTTTGTTTCTTGTGGTATCGCTGCTCCCTTCTCCAGATCTGCCTTCTTCTCCTCATCCTTCTTCCGTCGTTTTTCCTTTTTGCTCGATTTCTTCGGTAACTCTCGTGGAGTCGCAATCTATTTCCATCTATCAGTCCCCACGCTGGTTGGATTGAAGATGTCTTCTAAAATGACCTACCGAATCAGTCAAATAATATGCCACTCCAGCTCCTGTGACAATTACAGCCACGCCCGCAATTGTGTACACAACTGCCTTGTTTTCTGATGCCCAAGTTGTTATTCGATCCCAGACTGATGATTGTAGAGCGGGCGAGGTAAATTCGGGAATGATCCTCCCGGCAGGAATTGAGGGAGGGGTAGACATTTGAAAAGGAATATGTTATTAGAAGAAGAATTAATACGAAGCGGCGAAGAAAGAATGTAGAAAAGAAGCTCTACGTGAAGAGTTGGAGACTTGGAAAAGTTGTAATGTCAATTCGCAATACAGCTCTAAAAATTCACGCGATAATCGGGCTACGTACTTAAAAACCAGGCTTCCACACCCCCTTTTCCGAAAATGAGACTTATCAACTTCATTTCCATCTATTAGATATAGACGACGCTCAATAGGCCTACATGTAGAAGAATTCCTTTACGGGTCCCCAGCGTACATTGATGAACAAAAATATATACTACGGCTTCAACCAATTCGTTCCTTATTGTTGATCTTTGATTTAAAATCTGCTGATTCTAGTTAATCAAGCTCGATATAAAATTAGAACGAAAATAATCTTACATTTTGGCTGTGAAAGTCCAAAAGTCTGTACACTGCCTTATCCATCCAAGCAAAGCTCCAAGTAGAGCAAGCCATTATCCTTCTCATCCTTCATGACTCTATGAACTTCCCATCACCAAGTGCTTTGCAAATATCATCACCTTCGGCTGCATTTCCACTATCTCCAAGTCTTTCCCAGTGGTTCACCTTGAGTTGGCTTCCAAGTTGAGGCTGAAGTCCCCATTAGATGGTAGTCTAGTTTAGATATAATGCCGCCGCTGCCTCGACTCCGATCGCGAATCTGTTCATCAAAGATCCCATTTCATCAACGAAGCCACCCTGAGCCTCGCGATATATTGATTGCGAGGGATAAACTTAGGCCTGCGTGCTGTTTGCAACCGAAGACAAACTGTAATCTTGAAGAGGGGATGACATTAGGAGCCATTTGTCGTAGACTAATACTAACCTCCTGGGCTGGATTGCTCGCGCTGAGAGCGTAGTCGATATGTATTAGAGGCCTCGAAAGCGTAAACGGTACGACAGCCATCGCCGCCTACCAAGCTGTTCGTAAAGACAGTTAACTGTTGAATTCCAACAACAGTTGGTAGTGATACGTTGAAAGTCGCCCCGCTTGCATTCGTTGAAACAATTAAGTTTCTAGAAGTCCCATTCTCTCCATCGATGACGGGCCAGCTTTCTATCAAAATCCTGAAGTCAGTATCGCCAAATTAGGGAAGAGGGGAGGAGAATGAAAAGGAGGTAAAGAAAAGGAAGTGAAAGAGAAAGACAATATTGAAAATGCAAGAGCTCCAAGACATCGAGCTTCTAAATGTCTTCGTTCCATGGACAACTACTTCCCAGAGCCTGAAAAGCAAACCAGCTCATAGAACTGATCACTTACGGCAAATGGATGTAGAAATTCTTCTCCGATTTGTCAATATGAACGCAGTGCCCCACAACCCATTTGGGGGAGAAGTCGATAAAGACAAACTCCCAACTCTTGAAGTCATCGGCTTGCTAAATTGTATACCCATCAGGCGTCCGAAGCATAGTGAGGGAAATTTGAGAGGATGAGCCCCGGCAAAAGCCTAAAGCCATAATTCCGAGACTGTAGTTTCTTAAGTCAAATGTCAAAATTGTGTACAGTGTAATTAGGCTTTTGAGAGTATGTACTGTACCTATTAGCGGTGCAATGCTGGGCAGCAAGATAATTATCTGTGTTTGAGCTGAATGATTGAGGAAGTACTAGCAACATGTTGGGATAAAGGACATTGCCAGGCAGACGCATTTCAACCAACTTTCCCGGAGTCTGCTAAGTGGTCAAGCCAATCAAAGCCGCAACAATTTAGGCAATCTATGTGTATTAGAGCGGTTGCCAACAGTGTCGTAAGGTAACCTAGAAGGTTCGGGAGAAGCTAGAAAACACATCCTACGATGAGCTTTCAATGCCATTCCAAGGAGCTTCGCCTGATGTTTTCACGAATGTAAGAATCCATAAGCCCAGCACAGCAATCAGCTTTAGAAAATGTCCGAGGGAATATATCCAAGGGTGGAATACTTCAATTCAACCCTGGAACCCTCCCTGGGCCCTCTCTTTGATTTTCTAATTTGACAATACTAGCTTCGAAAACTTACACCAAGTAATGACCTTTGCTGCTGACTCAACAGCCACGATCTTAGATCTATAGCCATGCAACACTCAAACTTAAGGCTAGAGAAACCCCAGCAACTAGAGCATTAAGCCAGCGCTTCCTGTTATTGCCTGTGATATTTTCCCGTGAAAACCCGTATATGGCGAGAAAGAGAAGAGCTTCTAGTGTAAATGTAATAAGAAACCGGAAGGCATCTAGTCTTGGGGGAAGGTTGACTAAGGCAACATCATGGTTTGCATGAATAATGTCTTCGTCGTCGTCGCCGCCGGCTTGGGCTTAAGGGACAGATCTATAATTTGTGAATATCACCATTTTCATCCCGAGTACAAAGCAACTATATAAGTTTTACGAAGGACTGGTATTGTTATTTAGGTGGCATACTCCAATGCGGCAGATACAATTAAGAATCATATGAACAATTCCAAAAAAAAAAATCTTCTTTTCTGATACCTCCCTAGCTCAATCATGTCCTCCCCAGACTTTCAACTCTTCACCTCCACCCGCTACGATCCTCTCCTTCTCCAAATCTCCGCCAATACATCCTACTGGCCAATTCCAGATGCCTCTCCATCACCATTCTACATGCTTCCCTATCACCGAGACCGGATGCTCCAAGCCGCCGAACACTTCCAGTGGACCAAAGCTATTACTTCCATCTCAGGGCCCTCAGGATTTTCCTTTCTCCTCCAAAAGCTAAAGGAAAAAATTGACACTACTTCAAGCACTCGATTAAGGATCAAAATCTTACTAAGTCACGAAGGAGAAATCACCGTCGAAACACGCCCCACGCCCCCCATCCCTCGCGAGAACCTCTTCCCCTCCCGCCTCCCAGCCCCAACATCAGCCCCAAGTAACTTCCAGCCCTCACCCCTCACAGGCGGTGCTCTAACCCTGGACCCCAACGAGTCTCTCCCAGGCGACCCCATCAAAGGTTCTTCTCCCTGGCCCATCCTCCCCGACACGACGAAAACCCCTCCCTCATCATATACATCCTTCAAAACAACCAGGAGAGATACGTATTTGCTGGCACGAGAAAGAGTGGGCATTGATATGGGTGAGGAGAAAGAAGTGTTGATTTTGAGTGAGAGGAATGGTGAGATTATGGAAGGCAGTTTGACGAGTGTGTTTTTTTGGAGGGGGGAGAAATGGGTTACGCCTGAGGCGGGAAGTGGTGGTCAGACTGGGACGACGAGGAGGTGGGGGATGGAGAAGGAGTAAGTGCATCATTTCTTTTGATGGAGCAAAGAAGGCTAATGGGAAATAGACTTTGTGTTGAGGGTGTAGTGAGAGTGGATGAATTGGTTGATGGGGAGGAATGCTGGATAAGTAATGGAGTGAGGGGATTTACTTGGGGAAAAGTCCAGCTTTCCTGATGGGACTGGAGGTCTGGAATTTGAAATAATTGGCATGCCCGTGCGAATTTTGGAAAGTGTAGCCCGTCTACTAGCATTCTGGAGTAATTTACATTCAGTCCAGAAGCTAGAAATTGCTATCATTAGGACGATCTGCCACATAGCTCATGCGAGTGATTCTTCAGTAAAGTCCTCAGCCTCCCAGAGTGCTTCAATGTCTTAGAAATCCCCGAATATCGAGGGGAGAATACTTCGAGCCTTGAAAATATCCTCGTCCAACTTCACTCCCACTACTACTTCCCCATATAGTGATAGGACCCCGAGATTCTGAACCTTAGAGAAATTAAACAAACCATACTAATGATAATGATTGTCAGATCATCTTGACCCACCTTCTAAAGGGCTTTGAGTGGTCGTTCTTGTTTTAGAATATTGAGATCTGAACGTTCAAAGACATAGAACATTTAGAAATGTACAGTACATACAATAACTTAGCGATCGAGAACACTACTTGTGGTTGCTCTCCTCCTCTTATCCCTAAATTGCTATCTCTTATACAGACAACTCTCCAGCGCCCCTCTTAACTCTCTTCTAAAACCTCCTTCCTAATCTATCTCATCGCCTTCCAGTGTCACTCTCAGCTCTCTCACAAAATATCCTTTCTCCCTTGACCAATCTATCTCATCACCTTCTATCACCAGTAAACTCCCACGCAATAAACCCAACATATAATCCCATCAGTCCCCAGCCCATCCATCTCCTTCCCCCAAACATCACTATCCCCGCTAAAATCACCGAACTCCCCCACATAGTCCCAATCTCAGTGAGACTCACACTCCCCTTTAAACTCGCTAGATCACCCCCTACAAACAACACTCCGGCACAGAGCGTAATCAAAAAGATATTCGAGCCCGCGGTATTGGCAATCAACAGCCCCGGTTGTTTCTTATTGGAAGAAAGCGCGCAAATCAATTTCTCCGGCAAGGTAGTAGCGAACGAGAGAAGAGTAGTGCCTAGAATTGTACTCGACAAGTCGAATGAAGCTGAAAGTGTAGAAACACTATGACTCAAAATATACCCTGACAACGAAAGGGAAAGCAAGCTGAAAAGCAGACGAGAGAGGTGGTAAAGAGTAGAATGAGGGGCTTTCTTACGTCCAGAATTTGTTTTGAGAGGTGAAGATTCGAGATCAATGTCTGAAACAAATTCTTTAGCGAGAGGAATTGTTTCTTCTTCTGATGAGGAGATGGGTTTGGATGTTTGGAGGGGAAAGGAGGAGGAACTGTCGCCTTGGAGAGTGATGGTGCTGCTTTCTCTGCTTCGAGAATGGAGAGCTTTTTCTTCGTCATCGTCGTCTGAATCTGAATCACCATCTTCGTCAACAGGAGGGGAAACAATCCCTCGGTATATTGCATAAGCAATAGAAGCAATATGTATGATGAAAGTAGTTAAGAGAAGCACTCCTCCTATCCTTCCCAAAGACTCGAAGAATAAGATGAAGATGGCGAAGGCGGTTGTAAGTCCTAGCAATACTGTAGCATATATTTTAGGACTTCGATCGAAGACGATAGTTTCGGATGTGAAAATTAGACCTAAGGAGAAAGCCCCTAGGATGTTGGAGATGGAGGAGCCGAGGATGTTTCCCATGGCAAGAGGGGATTGGGATTGTGAGATTGCGGCTATGACTACGATGAGCTGTGAAAGTTATTAGTATAAGCTATGGAAGCTGGGTGATGATAAAGGGACACAGTACCTCTTCCCATTCTGCTCCGCTAGTAAGTAAAGTGATTAAAGTAGGCGGTACATTGAGCCGACTAGCCACTTTGACCGTATGGTCAATGAATTGATCTGCCCCAAACTCTAAGACGAAGAGAGAAGCTATAAAGGCTGCCGCATTATAGCAGATAACATCGTAGTCCACCATTTTGAGATCTGTCTTTGTCGATGGTAAGAGGTACGAGTTTTGCAGGTAGTAAGAAATAGAGGTTCGATAAAAGAATGTAACAAAGTACAGAATCAACTTGACCACAAAAGAGAACTAAGTGAAACAACAACGGGATCTAAATCAGCCGGACACTAGCAAGAAGGAGAAAACTTGACGGGAGAGAGAAGACAAAAAGGCTCCGGCCGTGAAGAACAACGAAAAAGATAAAGAATCAAGAAATTATCTCCTACTAAGAATGCCACCCCGTCCCATCAAGCCATAAAACAAGCCAATTTTGGGAAATTGAACCACGTATTTGAAACTAATTCATTAATATCATTTGGAAATTCCACAAATTAATATATAGAAAGTTTACATGAACAGTGATATCCGACGTGCCCAGTATCCGGATTGTTTCGAAACAGATAGGTGCTTCGCGGGGTTGTGGAAGGCTTGAGTGACGTTTTTCGTGAAAAACCCAATCATATTTAATGCCCTCAACTCAGGTCATGTGTTATCCCATCTTGAAGAATCTAGACATTCAAGTTGGGTAGGGTGAATCAGTCATGAAATTGAAAAGTTGAAAAGCACTACGGGTTGCTGTTGAGAAAGGTGGTTACCCAGGTGGTCAACGATAATCAGATAGTAATATGTATTTCAGGTATACTTGAGAACTTCAATCTAAGACAAAGACTAACCCACTCACACATCCTGTTTCCCCAATTCCCATTCCAAACCGATTCATTATCATTACAACTGTCTAAGAAGGTGGAGCAGAAACGTTTTGTGTAGCCTCGGTTCTTTGAACAGCCCCAAAGCGGGTGTTGCCCTGGTCAAAAATCTAAGTCTAGTATTAGTGATGCCGCGAGAATAGCAGAATGTGACAAGCTTACAGCGTAGATACTTTTTAAGAAAGTATCACCGAGGATATCAAATGTCATTGTACCTCTCGACTGAATGCCACCGTAGACCATGTTGTTACCTGGTTCAGAGAGTTAGTTGATGTTTAAACTCTTGTTAATCAACCTACCAGCATCCGCGAAGCCGAGATCTTCCTTTTGGACTGCAAATTGAGTGTCACCAACGGCAAAGGTAACGACAGGAAGTTGATCAGCGGTAAGGTTATTCGGGAAGATATAACCTTGCTGAGTGCTATCATAAGTAGCACCAGGAATCGCAGCATAGATAGCCTTGCAGGTTGCATCAGAAACAAGAGCAAGTGTGGTGCCGGTATCAGCAATTGCCGTATTTCCGCTCTGATCAACAGTAGTTCCATTTACTGTAGCAGAGGTAGAGCTGAATTGCCAAAAACCCTGCGAGTTGTCGACGGGTGTGTAGGAAATCTCCTGTCCAGAAGCCTTCACGATGTCTTGGTCAATGTAGCCGAAAGTGTAGAAACTGGCTCCCTTATCGGGGTCTTCAGCATCACGCCAGCTGCCAAGATTGGCCGTGAATAATTCTGCAGTTTGAGGAATATCTTGTTGAGTAATCATGTTCTCCACGGGAGTTTGAACTTGAGTCGGCTGCACAGTATTGATGCTGCCCCAAGCAAGTCCAAGGAGTCCATCACCAGCACCCGAGGCGAATTGAGTAGACATAGTCTTGGCTAATTCAATAGCCTGTCTTTTTATGGTAAGTCCGCCAACCGTAACGTTGTCTGTGCCGACAGTGCCTGAAGCACTTGAGGAGTCTCCATAGGAGATTTGCCATGACGATCCGCTTTGGGTCTTGAAAGTCGATGAATTTTTGGGGTTAAAGATGGTATGTCCCGATCCAGCTGTCTGGGTAGCTTTGGGGAGCTCTGTAGACCAGACCTGACAACAAAATTAGTATTGTCTATCAAGATATATGGTGAAAAGACGGCTTACCCACAGGTCTGATGACCCTGTATCGAAGTCGAGCAAGAGATTTTGAGCAGGCGTGCCGATAGAGACTGAGCAGAGGTACTCAGAATCATTTTGCTGGTCTTCAGCTGTGACCTCGCCAGTCTCTCCCGTAGCAGGGTCCTTCTTTCCGAGGGTTTTATGGGTCTTTGCCTTGCCTCCCCTCTTGTGGAAACCATGGTGACCATGAGTTACTTTTGTCTGTTGGAAGTAGGGGCCTTCCAAGGTGGGCTCAAATCCCCATTTCTGGAGAAGGTATACGTAGGATTTAGGACCGGATCTCTTGTAAGCATGATTGGGAACGAGCTTGATCTTGCTAAGACCTTGAAGGGTAGCCATGATGAAGTTATTCTAAAGGATAAGTTGGTAGTAAGGATAATAAGGATAGTAAGGTGGATGTTTAAGGTGTGAGTGTTATGGAAAAGAAACAAGAAGAGAGGAAGGAAGGCCGTCTCTTATACGTGCCTACCCGACCTGGTAAGTATTAGCCCAAAGCCATCGCAGCTGGACTAAACATGAGCAACAGGCATGACCGATGATACACTACCATCCCTTTCAAAGCTGGCTGTGTTTCTGCTTGAATCTGAGTTCAAGGAAGAGGCGGCCCCACAGAAGAAAGCTTGGATTGCGGTAACACTACACCCCCGTTTGTGAACGAAATTGTGGAACCTACCGGCCTGAAGTACGATCGATCCAGAAATGAAGCTTAGCAAACGATGGTTCGACAACCATAGCTTGCTTATTGCAGCCTGCAAGCTTGCAACCATCTTGATCGGTGCTGAACTCTCCGTCACTTGCGGCAAACCAACCTTGAAGTGAGATTGATTGCGTGCGATTCGGGAATTTCTTTCCTTCGTCACACCCGAGACAAGGTTCGCATCGCCAGGAGGACAGGAACTCTGCGTAGTGGGGGACCGGCACAGTGTAACTGTCAACCCCCTCACCGGCATGTAGCTCGTGATTTCGATGCACGACAATGTCTGATTGCCATCCTTGCTCTTGATAACATCGTTCGAATATTGAATTGTACGTCATTCCATGTTACAGCGGAAGTCGTCGTAACCACATATCAATGGGCTGGGTGTGTGCTAGCTGTGATCCTATCAAGCTCTCGGTCCGCATGAAGAACGGAGCGAGCAAGGAAATCCAGCTTCCGTTTTAAGATATGCCCTCTTTTATTGAAACGCCCCTCTTCCAGTGGTTAATGATGGCTGATCTCGCCTTGAGATCAACAAGATTCAAGTATCCTCTGAATTTGGATATTTTCAGGTCCTTTGACTTCTATTTTGAGACATGTCTTGTCTGCGAATAAATGACGTTCCGTTTGATGAAGATGTTGAAGTCAACTCCACTACCTAGTATACAGTACGCTGGCATAAGTGTTTCGTGGGGGTGGCTCAGCCGGTACTTGTACGGTAAAAAAGTATGGTGACATCGTTCAAGTACAAGTTTGACCATTGTTTTTCTCCGCACGCGATCTTAGCGTGGAAGACCAAGTAGGACAATCGAGCGCAAGCACAAGCACAAAGCAAAAGATATCGACATGGGTCCTGGAGACTGGTTTTGGATCTCGACATAGCAAAGTATATGTTTGCACAAAGCTGCCAAAGACCGAAGTGTGAGGGTGTGGAACGGAATCAGGCTCAGAGCGATTGAGAAGCCGATGTAAAAAGCCTTGTCTGCCAAGCAATAGGGAGATGTGGTTCTGGCTTGTGCAGAAATGCAGTCTTGCTAGGATAGTACCGGAATGGTTGCAACGCTGCAGATTTCGAAGTCGGCTTGGAAGAAGAGCTTCTTTGGAGGGTCGACGCTTTAGATATGTGGTTTTGAGGTCGTCTAATTAGGAGCTGAAAGAGCTTAAAGAGCTGAAAGCTCAAGCTCTGTACCGTAAGCTTAGTAGCTCGTTTCTGAGCAAGCCATTATCGTGGGGCAGCTTCAATGAAACCTGCTACATGCATATCTTATCTTTCGAGAGAAGTCATTCAGGTTTTTGCCTTTCTTTGAGAATAGCGGCCTATGTCCGTAAGCCTTGATAACATTCTTAGTTAAGTTTCGTAACATCGATTCTAACAGTCGGTAACTGCAATGAATCTACGTCAGATAACGTTATTACTAGTGCTAGAATAATATTCTTTGGTTTTTGAATGCTCTACTGATTATGGGCGATTCTGTTATGGGCAGAGGCTTCCAATCGAGTTTGTTGAGTATTTTGAACCTCAGACATTCAATTCTCCATCAACTTCCTATGCCTACAACTCCAACGCTGTCTAGATGTTCCACTGATTATGAGTAATTGCAGGAATTAGGATTAATTAGACAACTAAGTCCGAAGACTTTTGAATTAAATTTGGCTTTTTGATTTGGGTATCTATACTAGCAGGATAAGTGATTGATTATAGACAGACTATGTATACAATTCTCACTTCTTAGAGTGAGCTGCTTCCTCCTCAGCCAGCAACCCCTCAATCTCCTGCTCTGCAAGCCAAGATTTCACACTATCAATGACTTTTTCAAGCTCATCCCCACCCTCCATCACATCATCAAGATTATGAACACTAAATCCACTCCTATGATCCGTGACTCTCTGCTGTCCAAAATTATACGTCCTAACTTTATCACCTCTTCCCATCTTAGCCACACCCATCACACTCCTCCTTAACTTCATGATCTCCTCCTCTCTAGCTTCTCTCCTGGCTTGAGCCAACCTCGCTCGAAGTAATGCCCACGCTTTTTCCCTATTCTGATGCTGAGATCTTGATTCCTGCATCGACACAACCGTATTCGTAGGTATATGCGTCAATCTAACTGCCGAATCTGTAGTATTGACATGTTGACCTCCCGCTCCTCTAGCTCTCATAACATCGGTCCTCACATCCGTAACATCAATATAATAATCACTCGTCGGATCATTCAAATCTGCTTCCCAAATATCCTGACCCTCCGTTCCCTTCGTCGGAAACTTCGGTAAAACCAACACACTCACAGCACTAGTATGAGTCCTCCCTTTCGCCTCCGTAGCAGGCACACGTTGTACCCTATGCACTCCTGCTTCACTCCTCAAATCATCATATGAGCCCGGAGCTTCGACTTCAAGGACAGCTTCTGCAAGAGGCGGCTCACTACTATCTGTCATTCCAGGCGCCGTCTCGTATTTCAGCAGTGTAGCTCGCATATTCTTCCGTGAACAATAAGCTCGATACATCCTCAACAAATCATTGGCAAAAATCGCTGCTTCGCCTCCTCCAGCACCAGGTCTTATTTCCACCATACACGGTAAATCTGCGAACGGATGCCTAGGCGTAAGACTCGTGGTTAAATTCTTCGACAGTTCTTCCAATTTAGCAGTCGTGGATCCCATATCTTCCAAAGCCAATTCTCGAAGTTCTTCGTCGGTAGAAGGATCTTTAAGGATACCGTCGAGCTCGGAAAGAGCTTCTTGTGTGGTTTCCCATTCTTTCAATGCGTGTGATACACCCTGTAATTCTCCTATTCGTCGAGCGATTTTGGGATTGAATGATTCCGAGGTTTCCGCACGAAGTCGATCGTGTTCTTGAGCCATGTTGCGCGCTCGTGTGAGTAGTGCTGGTGAAAAGGAGCCATGTGTAGTAGCTATGCCAGGTCAGATCTGCGGTAATTGAATGAGGGTAATAGAGATTTACTTGTGCTGCTAAACCGAAACAGGCGTCTTCTATTGGATTTTAATGATATGTTTAAACATCTACGACAAATTAAGGGTTCTCCGAACATTCTTGGTCGAAATAATTAATGGGTGAGTTCTCCCTCAGACAATGAAGCTTCAAAAGCGGTCAGTTATTCTGCCACTGTCTTCGTTCGAAACGGGAATGAAATGCCGAGGTTGGAATGCACTGCATCAACCCAACCTTCTCTAATCTATGACTATGATAATAGCCTATTGCTTACTCATTACTGTTGTGTGTCAATTGAACTACCGTAGCCAAGGACCTCAGATGTAAACAATATAGGGGAACTGTAGATTTCATTCAACTCCTCACTCTTCCACCTCCACGCTTACCTCCTCACTATGGCTAAAACATTGCAGAAGCTCAGCAGAGCATCTAGCAATGCATCTACTGATTTCCCGTTTAACAGTCGAAGAAGTGTGATTCACAGTACTGACGGCATCGTTGCTTGCTCTCAACCTTTAGCAGCAAGATGTGGTATCAAGATCTTGCACCAAGGTGGAAATGCTGCTGTAAGCCATGTCACCTGACCTGATCTGAATCAATTCAATTGACATTTTACAGGATGCAGCCGTTGCTGTTGGTATGCGGATCATCTAAATAATTGATACATTCTAACATTTCCAAGCCGCTGGCCTGAATATGACAGAGCCAGCTTCCACTGGTATCGGTGGCGACATGTTTTGTCTATTCTACAATGCCAAAACTAAGAAGGTAGAAGCTATGAATGGCTCAGGAAGAGCACCTTTGAATAGCTCCCTTGAAAAAGTCCGCGGAGAACTTGGTTTGAAAGAGGGAGAGTCTGGAACAATACCACTGACAAGTGTTCATTGTGTTACTGTACCTGGTGCAGCTGCTGGATGGGTCGATACTGTAGAACGGTTTGGGAGTGGCAAAGTTACCATGGAACAAATTTTAGCTCCTGCAATTGAATTGGGAGAGAAAGGTTTTCCTGTTTCCGAGATTTCGTCAAAAATGGTAAATACCATCACGCCCTTTTTCTGTTTCGGTAATTAATATTGAATCAAGTGGACACATAACTCGAAAAGGCTTCGTGAAGCATCACCCAACTATGCCGAGTTATTAAAATATAATCCTGTTACTGGTCGTCTGGAAGCCCCTTATGCTGGCCAGCTATTTAAGAACGCTCATCTAGCAGAGGTATTCCGAGCACTTGGAAAGAACGGCAAGAAGGGATTTTACACCGGTCCTATTGCCAATGAAATTGTCAAGGTCGTGAAGAATCTTGGTGGATTCCTAGAACTTGAAGATTTGAAATATCATCTCGAAATAGGAACTGAGGAAACTACTCCCATCTCGTTAATCTTCAAAGGCCAATCTCAGGGAACAATTCTCGGACCATTCAACAATGGACAGTCCGGTCAAGGCGAGAATGAAGAAAAAGATGGTGTTGAAATATGGGAGCATCCCCCTAACGGCCAAGGAATCGTAGCTCTCATGGCCCTCGGAATCCTCGAAGAACTCGAGCTCACTGGAAAAATCCCACATTTCAACCCCTCAGATCACAACTCCGCTCCATACTTACACGCACTTATCGAATCTCTTCGAATTGCCTTCGCCGACGCCAAATGGTTCGTCGCTGATCCCCAAAAGTCTAAAGTTCCTTCCACGGATCTAATCTCGAAATCCTATCTGGCAGAAAGAGCCAAACTCTTCGACCCCTCAAAATCCAACCCCCAAATTTACGACCACGGCAGTCCAGCCCACACGCACAGCGACACCGTCTATTTCGCTGTTACTGACTCAGAAGGAAACGGAATCTCCTTTATTAATTCCAACTTCTACGGCTTTGGCTCTGGAATCATCCCTAAAAACTGCGGATTCGTGCTTCAAAACCGAGGTGGGAATTTCTCTCTTGAACCTGGGCATGCGAATGCTTTAGCTCCAGGAAAGAGACCTTACCATACGATTATTCCTGCTATGATTACCAATCCAAGTGATGGCTCATTGCACAGTGTGTATGGGGTTATGGGAGGCTTCATGCAACCGCAGGGACACGTACAAGTTCTACTAAACATGATTGGATTTAAACTTGATCCGCAAAGAGCACTTGATGCTCCCAGGTTTCTGATTGGTGCAGAAGGCGTACCGGGGGATTTGAATGGGAGAAAGGTTTTTCTAGAGGATGGGATTAGTGAGGAGGTTTGTGAGACGTTGAGGAAGATGGGGCATGATACACAGATTTTAACGGGGTTTGAGAGAGAGGCTTTTGGGAGGGGACAGTTGATTAGATGTCATGTGCAGGAGGGGATTATGGTGTTCTCGGCGGGAAGCGATCCGAGGGGGGATGGGGCCGCTTATCCTGCGTGAGTGTGGATGAGTTTTCTTGAGGAGAATTTGAATATCTTGATGAGATGCTAGCATTGATTGTAGCTAGTTGATTGGTAATGATAATAGTCAGTAAAGGGTGAAGCACAGGATGAAAACTACTAGTGTACATGCAGAGAAGACTCTGAAAGGTTTTCAAACATCCAGACTCAAACACTATAAAGATATATTGTCTCGAGGGGAAAGGGAATATGCAAAAACAGCGTTATGCTGACAAAGAGACATTTACAAAATTTCCTTCTCCAAAACATATCCAACAACAAATGTCTCATCTCCTTCCTTAAATATCCATCTCAAGCGTTTGCTCCATCTCCATCCATCCATCTACCAAAACGATCCAAGTCGAAGCCGAAAGAAAAGAGATTCGTTAAGAGATCGTATGGGGTTGTTGCAGTACAGTACTGTACGAAGTTGAAAGAAGATGTTATTGCTGTCAATATGCGATTTTTGAGAGAGGAAAAGGACCCAAAAGCTGGAGAGACTTGGTTGAGGGGACCTCTTTCCTTCACAAATCGTCCTTAGAATTGGCCTTTCATATCCACCAATTCCATCTCGCACCCCATTACTTATTATACACCTTTCCTTCTTCCCATCTTTCCCAAGCAAAAACCGCTTCACCATCATCTTCATATCCATTACACCGACATGCTAGGGCCAGGACCTTTATTCGTATATATTTGTATGAGGGACACAACTGTATTCAGGTTAGCCATTTATACCTTAATTTCTCACAGTTTTCTAATCAATATTGGAAAAGATAATGCAGTCTGTCTTGGAGAGGAGAAGAGAGAGGAAAAGAAAGGGGAAAACACACGACCAATGGTAAAAATGACAGCCGTCAAAGCACAGAGCACAATAGTCAATGTGGTAATCATATTTCCTCCGTGCTTTCTTCTCTTTTCGTCTCGCTCCAGTCAATCCGGGGTTTCCTTCTTTTCCTAGTATCGATTCTAACTAGAGACTGAATCAAGATGTACGAGAGGAGCGAGAGTGTAGATAAATATCGATTTCCGTAAAGAGCGTTTTCTTCAACAAATCTTGCTTTCAATGCAATTTAAGAAACTTCGAAAAGAAAGAAAAGAGATCCTTCCTTATCTTTATATGCATTCCATTTCAATCTCAATCCCATAAATAGCCTTGCCTCTCTACTTTACCATCCTTACCAATGCTGGTAAACCAAATCCTTCTTTCATGCTTGCATACCGAAAACCCCATCCCCAAGAAATATGCGAATCCGAAACCCTTAACCAATAACAAGCAGCCCTATCTGAAGCGAGTTGATCTGCCAGATAAAGGGGGCGGCTTATTTTGAACAAGCGCAGGGTTAAACTCGTAAAGGACCCTGCAACGAATATAAAGACATCGGATTAGACCTACGTTTCCACTCCAGCTGTAAATCGTAAATAAATCATAAAAAGTAAATACTTCGTATATATCCTCCAAACATTACTGGCAGCGCTTAAGGCAATTCTAACATATAACTCTACTGCATCTAGGTAAGATTACTCTCTACCTTATAATCCCCATGTGGCCAACCCTCCCGTCTTTACTATACCGTACATTCTTAAACCATCAGGTCGTAGGACTAGGAGACTGCCGCCAAAGTAGCGGCGAACTATTTATCCCTATTAGAAGATTGGAAGGAAGCTAAGGAAAGGAAAGAAAAGCAGGCTGAGCAAAGTAATAACTGCGGCACGGTGTTAAAAGGACCTTGTACTTCCGTCTCCATTATTTTAAATCATTTGCGATAAAGGACAGGGCTGGGCTGGAACTCAACTTGGATGACTTGAGAGAAGTTTGAAAGGACTATTATCTGAAAATTCTTCACATTTTGTGGTATATCACAATCAAAAACCTTGTATGAAACTCATCCATGCTATTTAATGTCTTTGTTTATTTATTGATCTAATGTACACCAGCAAGGCAATTCTGATACGCCAAGCTTTTGCGAAAAGATATCTCCTCTCCACTTTTCAACACCCTCACTCTCTCCATCATGAGAAGAGACATGATCAAAGCCCATCGTTAATGACCCTCCCCTTGTTCTGCTGAAGTATCGTTCTTAATAATCTTACACAAAGCAAAGATAATCGATCAGAAGAAGATCCGTGCTTTCGTACCCACTTTATGCCACTACCTAGTAGCTTGTTGAATACAGCGGAAAAAGAAATATAAAGTCGAAGAATCTTTTTGTTGGGTATATCGGATCATCCTTCTTCCACTCCCAAAACACCTAAACGCCATGCCATGTAAGAACAAATGTATAATTTGATGTGTGTTGCCCAAGTCCGAAGTCCATGGTGAAGTCCTGTTCAGTCGTGGAGAATGGTGCATTTAGCTCCCTATTTTGGGGCGCTTCTAATGGAGAAAAGTACAGGCGGTACCTTTTGCACATTTGCCTTCGCGCCAAAACCGACACGGTTTCTTCTTTCCCTTATATTCACCATTCTCATCAAGAGGTCCATCTGTAAAACCTCCCTTCCACTTCTTTCCCTGTTTGTGATTGGATGTCGACTTATCTTGGTTTCCTTTCGCACGACTGTTCTCTTCGCTTCGATCCCATCGAGCGTATTGGTTGACATCAGAGTAGTTTGGATTTTGGTTTTGGTCGGGATAGTCTTGATTCTGCTCGGGGGTTTGCCAATTCTTCAAGTCGAATTGAGGAGGGAAATTCTTGTCGCTCTCACCGTTGCCCATACTCGCCAAGAAGCTCTGAACCTGTTGATTGAGATCTGAACGAGGAGCTTGGTAGGACATATCAGGCTGTGCCATTTGGGGTTGATATTCCGGCATCTGGATCGTAGGAGCTGTCGCCATTGGAGTGGTCATTTGTAGAGGTTGAATATGAGCGGTTTGCTTTGTGGCAGCAGCAGCAGCTTGATCTCTGTTGTAACCCTCCAACCATTCTTGCTTCGCCACTGGACTCATCCACTCGGGGGGTTCGCGCGGAGGATATGGCTTGCCTATCAAAAGTTGGGTAGCCTCAAGTAATCTTGCATACTCGTCGGGATCCATGTGAGGAGGTTTGTATTGGTTTAGAGTCAGGTGTGTTGAAGGTGATGTTGAGAAATTTTCGCGATCGCGGTTGATGAGTTGGGCTTGGAAATAATACGTAGCTTGTTCTGGACCGTAAAGATGAATTGTTTGAAGTCTTTGAAGTAGCCAAGAAGATGTAGGCTCTTTCAAAGGGTATGCTTGTTGGTCTGGTTCGCCACTCGAGACTGGTGCTTCCTTTGGTGAAGGTGGAATATCTTCGGGATCGTTGTAGACAACAAGAAGCTCCAAAGCCTCTCTTCTTTCTTGCGTTCTTTGTTCAGCTGTAGTGAATGTCACGTTTCCACCACGAGTGACATAGGCTGGTCCACGTCTGCTTGATTTGTCCATTTCGCTGAAGTTGACCTCCTTTAACTCAGGGTACGGACGGCCATCAATGTTTTCAGAAACAGTATCATCATCTTCAAGATTTCCATCCATGGTCTCCAAAACACGTTGCTTGTGCATCATACCCTCTGAACGATCGTCATGAGCATCTCTAATCATATTATCTTGACGACCCTCATCTTCCGCCTCCTCGTGCTTGAAAAGTCTGATCTGCTCAAGCTCTGGACTATCTTTGAACTTGACTCTCAAGTGACGCCTGCTTTCCTTCCGCTCCCGGCGAGCTTTTTCTTCTGGTGTTTCTGGAGGTCGAGCTGGAGCTTCTGGAGCCTTAGGAGCTTCAGGAGGCTTGGCTATGCTGGCTAGCAATGCTCCTAATTTTGACTCGGTAGGGGGTGAAGGCTCTCGCTTCTTCGGGACCGGCTTCGGTGTTGGTTTAGATGAGATACCTAGCAGGTTGTTTGCAAGGAGATTGGTAGGGCGCTTGGGTGGGGTGGGTTTAGACAAGGCGGGTATACCTGCAACATCGGCGGCAAACTTTTTGTTTGGCATACCACCGCTGCCATCACCTTCGTGTGGCCTCTTTGTAGAATTAGAATTGGATGCACTTTTCACAGATTCGGTAGACCGTTTGGTTTGCTCTATCTTCTCCAATAATTTCTTGCCCTCTTCAGCCTTTTGTACCTCGGCCCCTCTCTTCTTCTCATCAACGGTGTTGGCGCGAATGGCCGTGATGTATTCTTTAGTTTCAGCATCACCCTTTTTGGTCCAGCGCTTTTGAATGCCAGGAAATTTGCATCTCTCAAGTAAATCATTAGTCAAAGTCTGAATCCTCGCCAACAAGCGAAAGACTGCCTTTGGAAGCTTGCCAGTAAAATCCTCGGATTTGTTGCAATCAATCAAAATTGTCATCAGTCCATTTATTAATTTTTGATGACCCCCCAAATTTTCCACAATTGCCCCATATCCCAGCTTATCAGCTGTATCGATAGTTTGGTATAATGCTTCGAGTTGATCCTTGCGAGTATCTTTAAGCGTTTGAAGTGTTGATGCACCGGCTTTAGATTTTGTGGCTGCTTCGAGTTGTGTCGAAGTTGTCTTCATCTGGGCGCGAAGACCGCTCACAAAATTAGCGTAGTCCTCAATGGCTGTTTTGATGACATCTGGACTTGGACTAGAGTTTGGATCCTTCCAAACTATTCCTATCGTATCCCATTTAACTCCTGTTACGTAGTCCGTTGGACGCGTCACAGAGCGAACCTAATCGGATGTTAGCCTGCTATTGAAATATTGGATGGCGATCGATCTGACATGGCAAAGCCCAAATGCAGTATAAGTCATACGATCTGTGCCTCGCGATGGAAGGTATTCACTTGAAAAGGGGAGGAAGAGACGGAGGAGTTCTTACTGTACTGATATCTATTGGGGTAGGTATTTCATCGTCGTCTTCGTAATCCGAGTCTTCTTCAGAGCTGGACTCTTCTTCTGAACTTGTTTCGGTTGGTGTGGAAGACTTTGGACTTGACGCATCATCACGGAGATTTGTTGGCTTGTCAAGCGTAGAGCGACCTTGGCTAGTGCCTTTGTATGTGCTCTCTTGGACCTTTTTCTCTTTTGGTTCTCGTATCTTGGCGATTTTGGCGGGTTTTGCTGATACTTCTAAAACATTAACGCGGTCACCACAGGCAAATAAGCGAGCAAAAACTTACTTGATATGTCCAATCCAGGGACAAGCTCTTTTCCACTCCGAGATTTTCGAGCACGATATTTTGGAGTCGTGTCTAATTACGTTAGATCGAGGTGAAATCTTGAAGGGGATATACTGACTTTTCAAGCCCGGTACGACCTGGATAGGGTCATCAGTCCAAGCTACGTAAGGGGCATACTCAAATCGGGGAAGAGACGAAGTATTCGTTGCAGCAACAAGATCAGGATGGGTAATTCTTAACGGATTTTGCGGAGAAGTTTGGACTTGTTGAACACGAGGAGAGTTTGAAGCCGAATTGACTTCTACAAATCTTTTCACAGGTTGCTTCGGTGCAAGATCTAACGCCCCATTGGCCTGGTAAGTACCACTACCACTCCCCAAGTTCTGTTGCATAACACGATTCTGAGGTTCACTACTGAAATAACTAGCAGGGGTTTCTTGCGGTCTTTGGCTTTGAAAGCCATAGTTCGGCTTGTTGCCTATTCCGTTTTGAGGCTGCTGGTACACAGGATTAGAAGCACGATGCGGTTGCGGAAGAGGAGAGTCGCTGTATTGTAATGACTGTGGAGAGATAGTTGCATTCTGAGTTGCAACTGCTGGAGAGAAGGAGCTTTGGGCTCCATAATAGACAGTGGGATCTTGCAAGGAAGGATCGACATAGGGAGCGAAAACGTCCGACGACCTGGATTGCTGATATTGGGGATATGGAGAGGTCGAAAAGGTCACTGGAGTGTAGGAGGGTTGTTGAGATAGGTCGTACTGTTGCTGTTGATAGACATGGTTTTGGGTGTACCGGTAAGGATCTTGCAATGCTGGGTTTGTTTGTTGGTATTGGCCATATGGATCTGCGTGAGAAGCAGGCCATCCAGCATGGTTCATCAAATCATCGAAGCCCACATCATCTGGCATATAGCCATGGGTGTTATGATTATGATTATTTCCATCCATCTTCGACGGCTGAAGATCACGTGTTGGTTAAAGGAGTGACTTGGGGGGCGGGTGTGGGACGATGAAGGCGTCGGCTGAGGCTATTGGAGTTGAGTGGGGTTTGTGCCGTGTGATTGGGAGTGTGTGGATAACTGAACGAGAGAAATTAATTAGCATTTTTACACTAAGACGAACTCGGGTTTGATCGGGCCTGAATTGAAGGAACACCAAGGAAAATGCTTCTGTGTAGGAGGAAGAGGTTGTGATTGTAGGTGTGATTGTGATTGTGACTCTGATTCTGATAGCATCTGCCCTGCCACGGGAAAGCGTGCTGGTGATAGACCATAGTTGCTTGACTTGACACACTAACACCACAATAGGCTTTTGAATGACCGCATCACGCTTTGTTGCTTATTGTAGTAGGTTGTAGGGGTTGTAGGTAAGGTAAGGTAAGGTATACTGGTGATGCGCTGCGACGGCGCCCCCATCCAAAGTTCCGGAGGCGGACAGCACAAGACCGCCACACAAGACAGTAGCCAAGGAAGAGAGATGTAAAATGTATGGTATAAAAGCAGGCCGCAACAAAAACGTCACAAGCCCTTTTCGCAGTATCGCGATCTTCCTGGTTTGCTTTGCTATACGGGCAGTCTTATGTCCCAGTCCCAGTCTTTGTATTGTAACAGCAGCATGCATGCGAATCACCGTGGGCCTCCAAGTGCAAAGCAAAAGCGCGATAGCTTAATGTCTAGGCAGGTTGAGGACTCCAAGAATGATTTGCAGCCCATTATTGTAGGAGTGTATATGCCAGGCGACCAGCTTTCAAGGGCAGGGCAGGGCGATCAGAGGAATAGAATAGTTAAGGTGTTACCGTACCCTTTTGGTATCTCTTTTTCTAATGGCAACCTGAAGTACTCTCGCGGGAGCAAACGCAGCCCTGTTTTCAATCCTGCCTGTCACTTTTTGGGGGGTTCAGTTCATTTGTACGATCATTTGATTCTGTTAAATGGCGAATCCATGATGAGGCGAGAAAAAGATCTGTGAAGTGGTTTGTGGGGGGATTAGAATTGAGATTGAGACTTGATGGATAAAGCGGTTGATGGTTGATGGATTGGAAATGGGGAGAGAGAAAGGGAAAGATTGATGAGGGAGAGAATAATAAATAAGGCACGGCAAGGCCAGGTAGGCGAGACGAGGCGAGGTCACCAATTTTAGGCTAGCGTTATTCACACTACATGATACATACTTACATACCTTACTGGAGATGCCAATGCCGATACCTATGCCTTGAGGAAAACACCAATCCGTCCGGAGAAGGCTCTACAAAGTCTGCTACACTTACAACTCTTGAAGCTGCTCGAAGACCTACATGATACGATTTCCGCAATCTGGCTGATACGCAGCTCTCGCAATCATGGCATCAAGCTTGAATTCCCTGCGGGACCGTCAGATCAGTAAGGACATATCATATAGTCATCCTTCCATACCATTCAGTGCTGACACTTTCTATTCAGGGTCTATCGAGCGCATGTTAAATTTGAACCACGAGTCTGAAGAACCTGCCAATGGCCAACAAGAACAAAGCACGAATGGGCTCGGAGTCCCCTCTGCGCCAATATTAAATTCGGATGGGGATCCAATATGGAAGGTACTGGTTTTCGATGACCTTGGACGAGATGTTATAAGCAGTGTTCTACGAGTCAACGATCTGCGGACATGGGGAGTCACTGTGCATATGTACGTTGCAGGTGGGAGGGACTTTGGGTGTTTTGAAAAGTGCTGATGAAGTTAGGCACATAGCATCTACACGGCATCCTATACCAGACGTTCCTGTAATCTATTTGGTGGAACCTACGGCTAAAAATCTCCAAGCTATAACCAGCGACCTGTCCCGCGGTCTTTACTCCCCCGCCTACATCAACTTCCTTTCCTCGATACCTAGGGCATTGCTCGAAGATTTCGCCCGACAGACGGCTGAGGCTGGGACTTCGGAAAGTATAGCACAGTTTTATGACCAGTATCTCAATTTCATTGTTGGTGAACCAGATCTATTTAGTTTGCGAATGAAAAAGGAGAATACATATTGGGCTCTAAACAGCGCGAGGACGAAGGACGAGGAATTAGACAGTGTGGTTGATAGGATTGTCAGCGGACTTTTCAGTGTGATGGTCACTATGGGTAAGATCTATGCTTGCAAATTCCTAGCTAGCCACTAACATAATCCAGGTGTTATGCCCATAATACGTTGTCCACCTGGAGCTGCTGCAGAAATGATATCTGCAAAGCTGGATCGAAAACTACGGGATCACATCCTGAATTCGAAAGATAACCTCTTCTCTGCCCCAAGTAATCGGCCATCGACTTCCGCCGGAGCTTCTTCATCACGACCTGTTTTGATAATTTTGGACAGAAACGTGGACCTGATACCTATGCTTTCACACTCATGGACGTATCAATCACTTGTTCACGATGTTCTGAAGATGAACCTGAATCGAATAACTGTTGAAACACTAATTGACGAAGAAAATCCTAGCAAAGGAACTACGAAGAAAGCATATGACCTGACTTCGAACGACTTCTTCTGG
Source organism: Chlorencoelia australis (assembly GCA_003988815.1). NCBI lineage: Eukaryota > Fungi > Ascomycota > Leotiomycetes > Helotiales > Cenangiaceae > Chlorencoelia > Chlorencoelia australis. The sequence continues at coordinate 1,436,842 of QYAN01000006.1, forward strand.
AGTAAGAATGCAGGTGTACCGTTTCCCCAAGTTGCAGAAGACATCGACACCGAGTTGTTGCGATATAAGGAGGATGCGAATGATATAACCAAGAAGACTGGGGCTTCTTCGATAGAAGATCTTCAAAATGATACAAGCGCATCTGCACAACATCTGAAAGCTGCCATCACCTTACTTCCCGAATTGAGAGAACGGAAAGCAGTACTGGATATGCATATGAACATTTTAGCAGGCTTATTAACAGGCATCAAGGGTCGACAATTAGACAATTACTTCCAAATGGAGGAGAACATCATGAAGCAAACCAAAGCACAGATTCTCGAAATCTTGAATGATAAAGATAAGGGGAAGGAACCTATGGATAAATTGAGGCTATTCATTATATGGTTCTTGAGCACCGAGCAAGAAGTTTTAAGAGCAGATATAGAAAAATTCGAAGAATCGTTAAAAGCTGCAGGAGCTGACACTACGTCCCTCGCATATGTCAAGCAGTAAGCAATTTTCTTCCCCCTTTTCAAAATTGTTCCTAATCTCTTCTCCAGAGTCCGAGCCACAACACGCATGACAATGATGACCTCCGCGCCCTCCACCACCCCCGCGCAAGCCTCCACCTCCGCTGAGCTCTTCCGCGGCTTCAGCAGCATCTCCTCACGACTCACCACTTCCCTTAAGGAATCCGGCGTGGGCGCTAACTTCGACACCCTAATTTCCGGCGTCAAGAATTTCTTGCCCGCAAACCGCGATCTGACCGTAACCAAAATCACCGAATCGATCATGGATCCCGCTTCTGCGTCTAGTTCGGCCATCGCCAAAACGGAAAACTACTTGTATTTTGATCCACGAAGTGCCAATGCACGAGGAACATTCCCGCCTCTTAGTCAAGCGAGGAAGAGTGATCAGATGCCAGGAGGCATTTCAGGCACACCGGGGATCACAGCCACGTTTGGACAAAGACGACAGGGATTTAGTGAGGCGATTGTATTTACAGTTGGCGGAGGAAGTATGGATGAATATGGCAATCTGCAAGAATGGGCGAAGAGGACGGGAGCGGGGGGTAGTGGGGCGGAGAAGGGAGCGGGCAGGAGGAGAGTTGTGTATGGGAGTACGGAGCTGGTCAATGCGGAGGAGTTTTTGAAACTGGAGTTGGAGAAGTTGGGCGTTGAGGCTGCTTCATAGTAGTAGCTGTAGGGTTTGTTAGATATAACATGAAATGTGAGGGAGGTATTAAGCTGATTTATTCGATGGATTTCCTCCCCTTATAATTCAAGAGCAAATGAACGCTTTGGGTGACAAAGATGTGATTTTTAAAAGTGAGTCACTTTAGTAAAATTCCAATTCATAGCAAGATATAATTTTTTTTTTAAAAAAAAAGCATTGATTGGTATATCAGAATCCCGCTGGAGTGTATTCATGTCCGAGCTTTCATACAGACTAATGTAGCTACCTAGTTAATTCCCCAAACTCCTATCCGCAAATATGATATCAAAAAGAGGTTTGAGATAATCCTCGAAAGCTTTACAAGAAAAAAGATAACGAATATAACTTAACAACCCCCACTTTCCCCTTTACCACTCAATTATGATCAACATAATGACACTTCCTTCCTGCTGTCCTTCCCCTATGGATCCCCGAAACTAAACACCTCTAAACATCCTGACGATTAAGAACCACATCGCTCCGATGAATTTGAAGAATGAGAGACCGGCTACAGACCACAATACTACGGCCATGTAGATGGTACTCTTAGTCGTATCATTGGTGCTCGTATCAATTCTTTCCAGACCAGCAGTCGAGAGAACAACACTGACGAGAGCGAAATTGCAAACGAGCCAGAAGAGAACGACAGAGGAACGGAACCATTTGTAATAATCTTCTTGGATTTCTGATGGCGTTTGCTCGCGTTTCTCAGGAGGTGCTTTGATGGCGATTTTGCGCATTTCGGCCTCGTATTGGTGATTCAGATCCCCGTCATCAGTGGGGATGTTGACATCTACTTTACCTCCGGCTTTGAGGACTGCGGAAGGTAGTTTCTCTGCTTTGTCATCTCCTTTGGTTCCCCATGTTATATCATGGGTATTACAGAAGGCGTAGACGTTCAGAATGTTGATGTAGGTGGGTGTGAGGAGGAGGTATTGGATGAAGGAGGTGAACATGTGCCACGGGTCGAAGAATAGGAATGATACTACGAACCAGAGGACGTAGGTCGCACAGAGGGAAATGATTAGGGTGTAGAAGATCTGGTTTTTGATAATGTCGATAATCTTGAAATCTACTACCTTGAGCTCAGTCTCTATAGACTTCACCGTAATGAAAATCGAGGCGAACATCAGGTAGCTATGGAACGTTAGTTCAAGGTTCTCATAAACCAGTGCAGTTCCACTTACACCATAATAAAGACCCAGAAATATACCATAGCCATGTAGACTTTGTTGGTACCTTGTGGTCGATTGCCCAAAGCCAGTATAAAGCAGGTTAAGAGCGTAAACAGGTAGAGCCATTCGAACACCACTCCAAGGATTTCTCCAACCTTACCAAGTAAGTCGGAGTTGCCAAGAGAAGTCGTCAAGATGTGGAAGACCAGGAAGAAGTTGCCAAGTGCAAACCATGCAAAGATCATGTTAATGGTTTGATATGTGAACTCAACCAAGAACATGATCTTTCGCAAGAAACTGTGGTCACTTCGGAAAAGTTGATAGAAATGTGCCAGGGAATAGATAGCAGCGAAGAAACTTCCGTTCAGCCATCTTCTTCGTTGCAAGATCAACTCAGCCATCGTATCCGGTACATCGGTTTCCCCAGTTGCAGATTTAACGTATTGTAAAATCCAATGGCAATTTCGTTTCGAGACCAGTTCGAAGCATAAAATTCGATCCTCGGCAAGATACATATTTGCAGTAAAGATGCCAGCATTAGCACCATGCATCTTTTCACCAGCAAAATATTTCTCTAGAGGCCCATTTCCGGCTTTGTCATTCTGTAAAGCAACGAATCGATATGCTGAAAAGGCACCCGGCAAGACGGAAATGAAACCAAAAGCTGATTCAAGCGGCTTGTCAAGAATGTTGCTCATCTTGTACTCGAAGTTTTGTGTTGCAACAAGAGGATTGAGCAGATTCTTTCCTCCAGGGCCCAACATAGCTTTGATCTCACCACAAGCTCCAGCGCACATTGGTTCCAAATCGAAAGCTTTCCATAAATGGTAAATTGAGTCCTTCCCAGGTTTAGTACCGGCGTCAATGAGCACACAAATATTTGGGTCCAATACTCGTCCGAAAGCTTGGAAAAACCATCTGTGTGAGTTGATCTTCTTTTGATTCTTCTCCTTCAAGCAGAAAAGCAGTTGTACAGGCTGTTGTTTTGGGCGGAGCTCAACAATATCCTTTTTAAGGGAGATTCCAACTTGAGTTGTGTATTCGTAGATGTGTGCTGTGACGTCCTTCCCATTAACTTGCTGCTTGGCAATCCCATCTTGATAAACACCCAATCCAGCTAAAACAGCCCTCGTTCTCGGATTGATCTTAGCACGTCCATCACTGACAACGCAAACAACAATCTTCTTCCAAGCATCCTTTCCCCATGTTTTGCTATCTTTTCGAGAGCACATAAATTCGATGTTCTTAAAAACACCGATCATGGTACGTGCAAAAAGTACATCATCCTCGTTGTACATCGTAACAACAATGAAAAGTTCGGTATGCCGGGGTTTTGCAAACAGCTTTTGTCGAAGTGTGAATCGCTCCTCAAAGAACTCACTAGGATCACACGTTGCCGCAGAATACCTCATATGCGTAAACTCATCTCTCTCTGGTGGCTGAGCATGAGGTATGGCATTCAAGAGCTTCGGTGGGATCGGACAGTCGAGAACAAGATTTCCATTGAATAGTTGCACTTCCTTCACTGTCTTATATCTCTTGAGAGTGGGTATTGGTGTTGGAGAGGGTGATATTCCAGGAGGAGGGTGGGGAGCTCCATCATAATCTTTGTATTCAGTGCTACGAGGATCTGGACCATACGGTTCATGCGACTGAAGAATTGGGCGGTGGTCATCATCATTATCGAAGTAATTCCCCTCAGGGTTTGTAGGAAAGTTCGTCAAAGGGTGCTCTTCTGGGGTTGGTTGATAGGGGGCTTGGTAGTAGGCATCGTGGTGTGCTTGAGGGTTCAGCGAATAATCGGTATTATAGCTCTGGCTTGGGTGATTGAGGGGATAACGCTGGTCGTATTCTTGGTGTGGTTGGCCGTAATCTAAATGCTCGACAGAGTACTGTGCTGCCAGTTAGCAATTTCTCACAGTGAAGTATTCCAAGATCAAACTCACACTTGGTTGGTCCTGCAACCTATCACTGGGGGTTCCGAGTCGTCCAGGACCAGGACCCATGGGTATCTCTAAGTTGGGGCCAGGAGAGCCAGTTGGCTGTCGTCCATATGGCGCATCTTCAAGTTGGTAGCCACGATGGCCAGGCGACGGTGTTCGTTGATCCATATTGTAGTACTCGTCGTGGCCTTGGCCAGTATGGTCTGTATCGAGAGAAGAGGTGTTAGAAGATTTGTTGCGCGCAAAGATCAGATGTTGTTAAATCTTCGCGGCACAGCACAGAAGAAGGAATATGATACTCCTAGACTAGTAGAAGGATGTATTTGAAGCTCTTTTTGATATCCTATCGAGGAATTATGTTGCGCAACTTTCCACCCTGCAAGCTTTATATACGCAAAAGATAGGTTCGAGGTGAGTGGAAGTTGTCGAGCTGACTGGAGCCAACAGAATAACGCCGTGTTCGCAGAAAGCTTTACTGGAAAGGTGTGAATGGGCCAAGATCGAGGACACTCACCTAAACGATTATACGACATGGTTCGCTCTTGAATAAGGACCAATGTGATCAATATGTGTGGATTCTTGCGAGGGGCGCAAGAGGAATGCTGGTGCGGATTTCTGTAGCCCCTTTTTGTTCGAAGTATCGTTACGCTTTAAACTTCCCGCAGTGACAAGTAGAAAGCATAGAAAGTAACGATCCTCGGTGTGTTGAGATGGGAAGATTGGGGTTCGCACGGTGAGTTATCGGTTTCAAGTTGAATGAAGGGGTAGGGGAGGATCAGACGCCAAGTGACATGGATATAAAAGCGTGTTTTAGGAGCATGTACATGTATGTACGGATTTCGTACAGATTCCCCACGTTTTCGTCGACAAACTGGAATAATTTCTGTATGAAAATTTATTACATAATTGCGAACATTCTTATTCAAACCCAAAGGTCCACTGCTTGCTACATTGCTCCTTCTAAGGCAATTTCTATCTTTAGCACTGCATGATCGTCTATGCCTTGCCTATGCTAGCAATAGCTTAGAAAAAAAAGTTTGGTCTCAGCACAGCACAGCCTCATTGATGATAAGTTCTTCACCGAAACATTCATACTATTGGTTAAAGTCGTTAGCCCTCTTGTGGCAGTGCAGGCTTTTCTTCGTATCGTTGAGGTTTATCTACTTCGCCTTCTCACCTATTCGTTTATCCTTAAGCAGTTACACGTGAGACAAACCGCTAAGAGAACTCGCCATGCCCTCGAGATGATACTATGATTCTTTCACAGGCTTGCGTTTGGTGCACAGCATGAGGCTGATTGGAGCTCTCTCAATGAGCCTTTCCGGGTGTCTACTGCTTCACGTCAATGTCTATAAATAATATACTTTGGTTGGTTGGCGGGACTCTGCTAGTGATCACAGAGCCTCGAAAGGATCCTAAGTCCTTATTAAGGTTTAGTATGTAGACGTCAGTTCTTGACCGCATGTAAGACATTGAGAAGGATAGAAAGCTGAAAGGCTCTTTCTCAGAGGGTAGGTCAAAGGGTTCATGTTCGACTCGTGATGTTGTAGCAAGCCTCGTAGTCTCCCGGTATCTCGCCCCTCAAAAAACCATCATATAGCCCCTAGTCAATCTCAAGTCCAATAGCATCGTAACCCCTCTCCCTTCCCCAACCCTCCACATGCGGAAACGTCTCTTTCAGAAAATTATTCGAAAACTTCACACATTGCTCATAGGCAATCTCAAAACCGTCCCTCCCCCCATAGTAAGGATCATCAATCTCCTCTTTCTTTCCACTCTCCGAGAACTCTCCAAACAGCATAACTTTAGCATCTCCTCCATGTTTCCGATGCAATCGTTGAAGATCTCCCATATTATCTCCATCCATTGCAAAAATGAAATCGAAATTCTTGAAATCTGAGCCATGAACCTAGTCTAGTTATCAACAACTATTCCAAAATACGAAAACTGTGAGAAAGAGGGAAACGACCTTTCTAGCAGCATGAACATAGTCACAAATCCCATTATTCTCTAACGTTGACATAGTTCTCGAATCCGGCGAACTGCCTATATGATATGCACCCGTTCCACATGAATCAACCTTTTTGATAAGGGAATTGTAGGGATGTTTTGAGGTGAGTGAGCGGAAGATTCCTTCGGCCATGGTGGATCGACAGATATTGCCTAGACAGACGAAGAGAACGGAGATAGATGCTGGGCCTTCTGAGGGTAGTGCCATAATGTTGCGTATGAGAGGAGGCTTTTATTTTTTGGATTCGTTGGTGGAGGTTTGGCAGGTAGGGTAGGTAGTAGGTAGAGACGGGAAGATTATTCGGCAATCTAAGGTTAGCGAACGGAGCCGCTATTCACAGAATCGACCATAGACTTGAAATCGCACCTCACTCTGAATTCCGTTCTTTGAAGAATATCAACTTGATACCGTGAGCTATACGGATTCAAACTGATTTATCTTCAAAATCAAGCTGCATCGTCACCACTTATCCCCCGCTCCGCCCCTGAAATTCAAGCAGGACCCCTGACGATCTCATTCTTCTTGCCTGACAATCAGATTATGTTCCTCGGCGGCACACGTCAGCGGCTCAAAATTCTCAGCTGAGAATAACAAAAGTATTTCTGTTAAAGTCTGTCGAATACACACAAGCTACTAGCCGTCAAAGAGAATATCTTTGGGGGAGCAAACCCACATCTGGATCCTGTCCACTATTGCTCAAGTTCAAATCCAAGTGTAAGCAAATATTCTTTCACTGTCCAAGGATTTCGGGGCACCACGAAGCCTCAAAGGTGCCGTAGTAAGTGTGTTTCAACTCAGCCATTTTCAAATCGAGCTATTGCAAAATCTCTTGTCTCCAGGATCTTTCATGCACTCGCTACTACAAAGTCTTGGATACAAAAGACGTAATCCTCAGCTCGAGGAGGGATCATTCAATCATTCAAAAACAGCAGGTGGGTGACTGTCTTTGGATGTGAGGTAAATATTCTCTGTCTAATTCTCAGTCTAACTGTACCCATCACTTACCAAACTCACACCCACTTCATGCATATTATGCTCCGTCTCCATTTTCCCTCCTTGTACTGCTTCTTCATGCGGTTCAAATCGTTCTGGCTAAGACTGCTCGGAAGGCTTCACGTCTACCCCGTGCAATTCTGACCCCCCCCCAAGCTTTATCTTCTTACGTACTAAGGATTTAGCTCACATCGTCTTCTAGGCCCGAATCAATACAATTTATGTACTGCTGATTGCAGATAATGGTTGGGACGGTAGGCTCGTAACGGCCATATCCGGAGAGAATCCGTTGACGCATATGCGACAGTGTGTGTGGTTATCCTGTCTTTGCATCAATTCAGGATTGCCAGGAAGAGGAGAATTGGATTAGTGGAACGCAAGTATTGACTACAGAAGTACCAATCATACCCGTGAATGCGCAAACTAAGGGGCAGGTTTGTATTTCGTCACACTATGCCGCTGACGGTCAAGCTTTAGCTTTTGCGATATCTGGAGTGCAGTTTGAAGGAGTCGCTTTGTGCAAGAATAGGAGGTAAAAATATTGCTCAAAGAGCATATAAAAGAGCGCGCCGAGATATAGAAAACTGAAGATGATATGACATAGCTGGGGAAAATTGTATACAAAAGATGAAATTAACACGCAGCTCAAGATTCATGTTGACATCTGTCAAAGATATAAGCAATCAATACTTCAGGGGGAATGGGTTGCGCCATATAATAATGGGAAGGATGTACTAGGGTTTATTAGAGATATAACACCGCAGCAACCGAATGGGCTATGAGCTTTTTGTAGATCTCTGGAAATGCATCCAAGTATAACCTGATTTCTCCCATTAATCAAGGTCTAGAAAAAGGTGTCTCCTATGAGATACCTATCTCCAGGCATAAAATGATTCCACTATTGAACCTAAGTGCTCTTTGCCGGATTTAATGGCAAAGTACAAATTGGGGCTTCTAAATATCTCTCAGATCCAGAACGTTGTGGTTAAGCATGACAGTCAAACGTAGGAGCAAAAGACCTGTAATGCATATAGCAGATGGCTTACACCGTGGTCAAAGAAGGCAACGCTCATCTAGTACCAGGTATATTTACGATCTTTCTGTTTTCCAAGGCGCAGCAATTAGCATTCTTTAATATTGCAGGTAGCTTTGGAATCGTCGATGGCTCCTTATTCAAACTCCCCACTTGAGGATAATGAGCTGAGGACGTTACGTAGTCAAGGACGGATTAAAAGTAGCTATCCAAACATTCGACCTCTGAAGATTTGGTACTTTTGTGACCGTGGCGTCTCCCATCACTTCCTGTCTCACCAAGAGGCCCTTATGCAAAGCCACAAGGCCATTTTAGCTGTAATTCGAATAACTCCCGCTGGAGTTGAATTATAACAAGAACTTCCTCAGAAATGGGGATTCCAGGGTGAGTTCTGCCCACAGCAATTTGTATAAGGCTATATTAATAATTGTCGTAGTTTTTGGGAGACCACCGGTGACGGGGAGGTTACTGAAATTGCTGCGAAGCATTTTGAGCAGACAAAAAGGCCATTGCGTATTGCTGTTGATGAGGCTTCTGGCGTTTTAATTGCTATCAATCTGCCCAGCAAGTTGCCTATATCAGAAACAGTGAGTTCTGAAAAATGCATCTCCAGACTACTTCTATCCAACTCGACCAGAATACACACCATCCGCCAATCCCAACGAAAAGAATATACTGTACAAAGTTCTGCAGTTACTACGACTAAACATACAATTGATATTTGTGGCTGCTGGACTAAAGAGACCTAGGAAGAGGGGCAAGATTGCGAGGATGAGACCTGAGAAGGAGACTGAGCTATTGCGGAATACTCTAAATCATTTAGGGATTCCGTGGCATCAAGCTCCTGCTGAAGCAGAGGCCGAATGTGCTGAAATGCAACGCCTTGGCGTCGTTGATGTAGTCTGGACTGATGATGGAGATTGCTTAATGTTTGGGTGTGAGGTTGTGATCCGATTCTGCTACGGCAATGATAATACAGAAGCTAAAAAACAAACTGATTTGTCGAAAGTCAGAATATACAGGGCAAATACTCTAGCAGAGAGGTTTCCTGGCTTGGACCGAGAAGAATTAGTATTGTGGGCGGTAGTTGGGGGAGCAGATTACGAGAAATCTTGCTTGAAAGGGTGTGGGCTGGTTCGTATTCTCGAGCTGATGAAGAATGGCTTAGGCAAGTCCCTTTGCAAAGCGTTCGAATCCAAAACACTTCCGAGTTGGCGGAAAGAACTTGAAGAGCAGCTGCGAAAAGCGGGAATTCTTGTCCCTGAGCAGTAAGTTATCTACTTTATTGAAGCCATTTCCTTTGTTTAGCAGCTTTGAAAGCTATCGAATGTCTGAAGAAATCCTAAGGCATTTCAGAAGTTGAATGCTTTGAAATCATTAAAGTATTTAACTCCTCTCAATCCCTGAGAATTCTTGGAGCACCCTCTTTCTTCTACCTCTCCCGCTTCGGAGGTGGTGCCTTCGGATATCTAAAACACATTTCTTTTCCGCTTCTTCCTACTTTGCCAATGCTTACTCCTATCTGCTTAGATTTCCCAATCCCGCGCATGTTAAGGACTACTGCAAGCCCTTAGTGTCTTCATCAAATCTTCTAAAGGGCCTAGCAAACGGCTGGACAGTACCTCTAGATGAAGAAGAATTATGGAAGCACCTCGGCAGATATTTTAATATATGGGTCAAGGGATATATCGAACTGGTAATTTCTATCCTACTTATACGCGCTCTTGCACATACAGAATCTAGCAGAGAGACTGCAAATGGAAAATACAAACTGAAGCATGTGGCTAAAAAGTCGGGTAATACCGTCTATTACACAACAGTTGAAGCCTCCCTAGCAGCGATCACATCTCTCAATATCAGAGCCTGGGTGAATGAGGCAAACTCATCATTCAATGATATCAAGCTCATTCATGAACCCCCTTACTACGGGCGATGATGACGGTGATCAGCGCCTTCCTACAGTTAGGCTAGCCCTAAGAAGCGCGGAAAACCAGCTTCTGCTCGTCAAACCATTACCCCTAAGGAAAAATCGCTGACGAAAGTTAAGAATGTTAAATCTACTACTCAAGAATATTCAAGACGGCAATCGAGCTCACCAGGTAAGGCTCGGCTTCTCAGGATGTTTTTGCCCTTTCGGATGTAAATGTCTCAGAATTTCTGAGACATTGAGAAGTCAAATGCTTCAAGCTTCTTGAAACATCTTCCCCCTTCGCTCCATCCCAGTGCAGTAATATAATAATAACTCCGAGATTCTGACTTAGTCTTCCGTATGCCAAGCCTCCCGCCTAACGATTTCAACCTAGAGGTTCGACCTAAATATCAGCCTCTCATGAGCAAGGAAGTCGTACCAATGCCAGAGTTACCTCTTCCTAAACCTACTGCAACGACCCAAGAGAAGAATAATAGAGATTTCATCAAATGACGATGACGATGATATAGATGATCCCATCTTGATATCAAATCTATTTTCCAAGACATCGAAGCCACGTTCACCACATATCACTACAGAGCTATTAGCACATGACATGGGGGGAAATAAGCTGATTGAAAAAGCGTTATCGAGCTTTGTTAAGACGCCTACTCAGGGAGAGAAGAAGCCTATCGAGGATAAGAAGCCCTAAAGCTCGCTAGGCCATCCATCCCCAGAAATGCTTCGACAAATCCGTTTGCATCGTTTCGCAATTCCATAGGAGTTAGGCTGTTTCTAAAAGCACATTGTGATCAAGTATCCGAAATCTTGCACCCTTTAGCAACATCACTGCATTTTTTTAACCAAAATGCTTTGAATTTACTAAGTTCTATAAAACTGCTAAATGTATCATATTATTCATACTAATTATAAGTATAAGGCTTTTACTTTATATTAAATTACCTAAACTGTAGGTATCACCGGTAATTGCAATTACGAAAAACAAGGATGACAAGGGAATAGTAGTAACAAGTTGGGTTCAGATGTAGTTCTATTCTCTACGTGCTTGCCTCGATGAGTCATGAGCTAGTCCCAATCCGGTAAATAGGCGAAGGAAGGCGAACTGAGAATATCCCAACATAAACCCTTATTTAAAATAATATTAATAATTAATAATTAACGAAAATCATATACAATAGCTAATATTTTATTACTTGCTATTTTCGATGATACTATTCATTGACTCTATTGTGGATTTCCATGTGATTAGCCCGTATCATAGTCCCGGTATATATTTTATAGGTGTGACAACACGTCATATTCTCCCTTTCCAAAATCTCTACTAATACCCTTCAACAGCTCTTGATCAATCCTAAGATACACAATCTCAATCCTAATAGGAAGACTTGCCACCCACAATCTATCAACAATGGCCCTTCCAACCACCCAATCCCCAACCCCACCACCACCTAACTCCCTAATCCTCGTCTGCTGCCACGCAATCTACATCTCCCCTTCCCCTTCCCCTTTCCCTACCCAGCCTAACTACGGGGCCTCTCCCTCAGAATGGCTTCTCTCCCCTTTTCAACTCTCAGACTTCACGCTCTATTCAACCTACATTCAACACATGCAACTCGGCCTTTCCCTCTTGACATCCTCTTCTTCTTCCCTTCTTATTTTCTCTGGGGGAAAGACTAGAAAAGAGAAGGATTTGAGTGAGGCGAGGAGTTACTTGGATTGTTGTGAGGATAATGGATTTTGGGGGTTGTTGGGGAACGGAGAAGGGTTAAAAGAGAGAGTGAGGTGTGAGGAGATGGCTTTGGATAGTTTTGCGAACTTGGTGTATTCAGTTATTACCTTTTGGAGAGAAACTGGGAGATGGCCTGAGAGTATTGTTATTGTGAGTATTTCCTAGAAATAATATTTTCATATTTAGCGCTTTGGGTGTAAATGTTTTTCTTTTCTTTTTTAGAAATATGAGACGTTGAACATTTGGATGTTCTAGAAGTTATGAAGCATTCTTTATTTTTCTTTCTTCCACCCCTTATTCCCTAATTTTGAAATATTAACACTGAGATCTTGAATAGATAAGTCATGAATTTAAGCGAGCTAGATTTCTAGATTTACATGTCAAGGCGATGAGGTGGCCAAAGGAGAAAGTAAGGTTCGAAGGGATTGATCCGGCGTTTATGGTGGAGGGGAGTGGGGCTTTTGATAAGGAGAAGGCGGCGGGTGTTAGGAGGGGGGAGAGGGAAAGGGGGTATAAGCCTTGGGAGATGGATTTATACGGGGTGGGAGAGGTACTGAAGAACAAGAGGAAGGAGAGGAATTTCTGGAGAGGGGATGGGAAATTATTTGCGAATGAGGGGGAGAGAAGGAGGAGTGGAGTGGTTACGTGGGTGGACGAGGAAAGTGGAGAGGAGGGGTTAGTTCCTGGGGCTAGACAGCCTTGGGAGGAGAGTTAGGAGAATGATTAAAGGCATTCATGAAGATTTTTTTTGTGATAGGAGTGCTAGAGGTGGTACGGAATATTGTCTTGTATCTAAATCCAAGCTGACAGACCATCATTACCCCTTCATTCTGCTAAATATTTTAAAATCCTTGGAAGATTTAGAGCTGGAGGCTCCAAGTATCTAAGTGATCCGTCGATTAAATCCATCATTAATGATGCTTCCGCAGTTTATGTGCATTCTGTAGTGATGAGTCTCGTTCGAACGTGTTTAATTTAAAACACGCTCTTATTTGATTCATATCTCACATGTGATAAATCACAGAAGAACTGGTTCTTTTCCTCGCTTAATTTGAGACCCCCCTGAATACAATAGGAAGCAAAATGGCAACAATAGATACTTAGCTAGCAGTGCATCTTGAAATCTATTACTACATAAGAATCTTATGACGTGTAACTACCCAACAGTGTGTAATCAATAAATTCTCGATGAGCCTCTGTGTCTTGATGAAGTTGCTAGACACTAAGCTGTCCTTATTACTCTTTTACATGATTCATTGTAAAGGAGCTGCATAATTATTTTGACATCATTCAATAGAAATTCACACCTATTCGCTGTATTGTGACAAATTGCTTAGCTCAAGCCGGGCCTTATTTTATTGGTAAACACAAAAAATATGAGCAGAAAAAAAATCCAAGCAGTTCTCGGCACGCCGTGAGCAGTCTATAAAATTACAACCTTGAGCCTTTTGATCTTCTTTTCTCTCTTCCTCTTCATACTCAAAGCATCGTTCTTCGTTCTGCATTGTATTTGCTTTGCAACTTCTTTCACAGAAACATTCAAACTTACATGGACTGCTTTTGACATCCATTCCTTTCTTCTTCTACTATCAACCATGTTATCGTCCAACGGCAAGGGCAAGCAACAAGTTGTCATTGACAACATCAACTTTGGTTCAGACATCTCTAGAACCTACCACCCCTCCCTCCCTCACCCGTCCCACTCAATACTATTATTGTAGAGGTCCCATACAACGCCACTCGTGTCCTTCCTGCCAACTTAGTCATGGCTACTTCCTCCTCCTCAACAACTATCAAGAAAAAAGCAGCCCTAACAAAGAAGCGCAAGGTCGCAGCACCCTCTGCTTCCCCTCTACGTCTGGCTCCTGCTCCGACAAAGACAAAGACGAAGCTCACCCTAGCAGCACCAAAGCTCAACCCTGCTGCCAAGAAACTTGCCGTTCCCCGCGCACCCACACCAGCCCCGACTCGTCACTCTACAAGGGTTACAAAGCTCGCTGCGAAAGGAGCGCTGCGCCTGCGGCTTCGGTTTTAGTCCCTGTTGTTGCCTTCTCTCCTTCCTCTTCTGCCATCAGCCCTCCCGCTTCTGAGATTCGCGACCTCAGTCGTATAGAAGACTAGGTCGCTCCTGGTAAGATTCCCTCTCCCAGCGCTGACTTGTCGGTGTCTGGTCCCTCCTCCTCTTCTCATACCATCAATTCCGCCCCCGCTTCTAAGAGTAGCGCTCTTGGCCGTATAGAATGCCAGGTCGCTCCTAGTATGATTTCCTCGACCACCGTTGGATTGTCTTCTTCTATTTCTTTCTCTTCCTCTTCCTCGGAGACCGCTGCTACCGTCGAAAACCGCGGGCCCGGCAAGCTCATCAAATTCCTGGCCGTCGACAAGGACATGAGCATCTCGTGGATGGAGAAGACTTTTGGTGGAGCCGTCCGTTTTGTCGGCTTGGCGAAGCTTGAGGGATGGAAGTGGACTGCTGGTGGAAGGCTAGGGGTTGAGTACGTTGGAGACTCAATGGGTAGTGCCGGTGTCGTGTTTGGAATGTTGTGGGAGGTAGAGGAGGGTGTAGTGGAGAGTCTGAAGGGTGACAGGGGGACGGAGGTAGTAAGGGTAATTGGCCTAGAGGAGGAGCGGGGAGTTGGAGGAGTTGCAGGAGTTGGGAGAGTTTGATGGTGTGCTTGTGCTCTGGGGAGGAGAGGATGGGAATTTGGAGGAGGGAGATATCCTGAGAATGAACCGGGGAATTGTGGAGGCCCTTGCGGCCGTATTGAGCCCAATGGGTGTCTTCTGGTGAACTCCTTGCTCTTTTTCCTATTCTTTTTCGAGATTACCAACAGAAGCTGATTTGATGCCATTCGGAGTACCAATGAATCAGTTACTTGCTTTGAGATTCTTTGAACATAAATGAGCGAGAATAGTGATGACTGTAATTGATGGACTACTGCACAGTCAACTCTCTTTCGATTTGATAAACTACTTTTGAAAATGTTCTGTAACTATTCGAAGCATTGAGCTTTGTATATTCTTTATAATCAAATGGAAGATGCTCCCATTTAATATTCCAAATAATTTAGAGAATTGAAATCTGAAAGTACAGAGATATTCAGGGCACCAGATCAGAGCTGAACGCCGACTGTAAGTGTCACAGCCAGGAGTCAGCACCGTGTAGAGGGGGAATTTAGTTGACTGGCCATTATTGCGTATACTTATAGCGTTAGAATATTCATTTCTGGATGTTGCAAGATATTTGAAGTATTTAAAAGGGAAAACGACATACATTTTGACCCGCCTACTTGCTAGTCCACGACTATTAAGTTTTCTCTCGGCATACTTTCAGATGAAATCATATTGTGAAGTCATCACTGTTGTGAGTCCCTCGAACACGACTCAAAGTGCCATTTCTTCAGCTAACTTTAGCAAAGACTATACTGTTACAACCAATGTTCTTGAATTAAGTAAGCCTCTAAGAGACACTCTTTCACATTCTTCGTACCTGTTCTAAGGACACTGGCCCCAGCTCCTACTGTACGTTTGAACTTGACGATCGTTATTAACTGCCTGTCAAGCTCGTCAAGTCTGCAATTAGAGAATCCAATACCTATGTTCCTTGGACACTAAGCTTTCAGTGTATGATGTTATATAGAACATCCACTGTTCAAATTTTCTGTGACTCGAAGTAGAGTATTCAATTGTTCATTGTTCATTGTTCATTGTTCACGGTGGTGGATCCAGTTGATGTGGGACCAATCAACGGGATCGATCCATTTTAGGCTTTGGTTCCGAACGATGTCATGGCTGGTGTCAACAAAAAATCAGGCCCATACCATCGTACCGTTATTGACCATAACATCTGCCACAACTGCTGCAACTTCTGCAACTTGAACCTCGTAACATATCTCACTGCTTGTTTTCCCATCATGAAAGCCGCAAAAGACACATAACCTTCCTCAATCCTAACGTCACAAAACGTTGAAGGCGCTATAGGAGCCCAGCATGGAGCAAGTCGAATCAATTTCGCCGATGACACAAAGTCCTGTTTCCGAATCCCCTGTACACGGTGCCTCGAGTGCCGGAGGGCCTGTTGTACGACTGTCAGGCCTCCGAACTGAATTGAGTCCTGAGAACCTCCAATCATACAATTCGGCAGCCACTGCTTCTAATAGCAATGCTGTTAAACTCTCGAATGCGAATGAAGCAGAGGACTACATAAATGCCGGAATGGCACACAATGGACCTAGATCACCTATGCGTAACGGCTTTGCAAATACTCGCGCCCGTTCGAAAAGTCCTCACAGGATGCCTCCTCCGTCACTGAAATTCGTTTCTACATCTCCTACTCAAGAGGCTAACGGCACTATTACTCCTGATAGACGGAGTGTACAATTTGTTGGAGAAGCTGGCTCAGAGGCACTAGGTCATACCAGATCTGATTCATGGGGGTTTGAAGATAAAGATCGGTCGAAGGGGCAGTCTTTGATGTCAAAGTTAAAAGCATTGGCTACGACTAGTGGGTTACAGACACACACCAGGAGTCAAAGTTATACACCGGGCTTCTTCGAAGATTCAGCAGGAGCTTCCGGGTTCCCACATACTTTACACGAAGAGGGTTCCGATGCAGATGCTGAAGAGACAGCCGACGAAGAAGGAAATACTACGGATGTGGCTCGGGTCAAGAAAAAGCGCCGCATAAGAAGAGCTTTAAGAAATGAGTTTGGAAACAACACCGTCCCAAATACCCCAAGAGGGCACGTTGCGGATTCCCCAGGTGGCAGCAGTCGACCGAACTTTTTTCCCATCCACAGACGAGCTACCGATGGATCTCTAGAACAACGGGGCCACGTCTCTGAAGGGGAGGGTCAAGATAGATTGCACGGCGCGTGGAGGCGTGGAAGCGCCTGGATGACGAGTGGGCGAGGAGTCAGTACTGCTGGCTCACCTCAAGGACTGGATGGCACTCAGTCAAGAAGGCCTAGTAACTTTCGGCGAATAACAGGCTTTGGAGGTGGGCATAGCGAGGGCGAAGGTCAAACTCCACAGACTCCACGGCGGCCCTTTTTCGGAGGTGAACGATCTAGCACTTTTGCTGCCCAAAGATGGCGCATGCTGAAGCATGGTCTTAGGATGCTAGCGACTAAAAAGGAAGAACATAAGGTAGACTACCTAAAGTCGGCTGAACTCATGGCTGAGCTACGTGCTGGAGCTCCTGCGGCACTTATGCTAGCTAGCATGATTCAGAGAGACGAGCACGGTAACAAGCGCATTCCGGTTCTTTTGGAGCAGCTTAAGCTACAGGTGACCGATAGCAAACCGATGGATGAGGATGATAGCGAAAGGCATCTCGTCTTCCGAATTGAACTAGAGTATGGAAGCGGCTTGAATCGTATGAAATGGGTTATTCATCGTTCTCTTCGAGATTTTGCCAATTTGCATGTCCGGTACAAGATTCAAGGTAGTAGCGACAAATATATTCAACTCAGAAGTGATGTAGATTCTAGGCCAAAGCAGCCACGGTTTCCCAAATCAGCTTTTCCTTACTTCAGAGGTGTTCGAGGCCTTGGTGAAAGCGAAGAGGATGAAGCAGATAATATAAGAGCTGATGAAACCGTGGGAGAAGCAACACACAGCGAGACAGACCAACGGAAACGCAAAAAGCGACGTCCGTCCTTTACATCACGGCGAAAGTCTAGTGCTGTAGTTGATCCTAGCACTGGAGCTATGGTAGCAGGAGCAGCTTCATCAGCAGGGCAGCCGAAGAAAATCTACAATGAGAGGCAGCGGAGAAGGTTGGAGCAATACCTCCAGGAGATGATTCGATGGCTCATCTTTCGAGCCGACAGCAATCGCCTATGTAGATTCTTAGAACTCTCTGCATTAGGAGTACGTTTAGCTGCTGAAGGTAGCTACCATGGGAAAGAAGGTTTCCTCGTAATCCAATCAGCAAAGGGGCTAGATTTTAGGAGAATGCTTACACCAAAGAACGTATTCTCTAGACACTCACCAAAGTGGTTTTTGGTCAGACACAGCTATATTGTGTGCGTCGATTCACCGGAGAATATGCACATATACGATGTCTACCTAGCGGATTCAAAGTTTGAGATTCAAAAGAAACGACGAAAGTTCTCTGAGATGGGTAAAAAAGATATCCTCGAACAAGCTGAAAGATCTGCCAAGCACCCTCAGCACCACAGTCTCAAATTGCAGAACTCGGAGCGCAAGATCAAGCTTCTTGCCAAGAACGAGCGTCAGCTGAGGCAATTTGAGGATTCCATAAACTTCATGTTAGATAACACGCCATGGGCAAAGCCTAATCGATTTGGCAGTTTTGCCCCTGTGCGGACTGGTGTTTACGCGCAATGGCTTGTTGATGGCCGAGACTACATGTGGAATGTATCTCGAGCTATCAACATGGCCAAAGATGTCATTTATATCCATGACTGGTGGTTGAGTCCGCAGTTGTACATGCGAAGACCTGCAGCGATCAGCCAGAAATGGCGTCTTGACCGTTTGCTACAAAGGAAGGCACGAGAGGGCGTCAAGATATTCATCATCATCTACCGAAACGTTGAGGCTGCTATTCCTATTGACTCTGAGTTCACGAAATTCTCAATGCTAGACTTACATCCAAATATCTTTGTGCAGAGATCGCCCAATCAGTTCAAGAAAAACCAATTCTTTTTTGCACACCACGAAAAGATATGTGTCGTCGATCACACAGTAGCCTTTGTCGGAGGCATTGACCTCTGCTTCGGTCGCTGGGACACTCCACAACATTCGGTTGTAGATGACAAGCCTACTGGATTTGAGCAATCTGAAATGCCGAAAGATGCGGATCACTGCCAACTGTGGCCTGGCAAAGACTATTCTAATCCTCGTGTTCAAGATTTCTACAAGCTATCGGAACCTTATGCGGAGATGTATGATCGTTCAAAGACGCCTCGAATGCCTTGGCACGACGTTGCAATGCAAGTAGTCGGCCAACCGGCAAGGGATCTGACTCGTCACTTCGTGCAACGATGGAACTACGTTCTTCGAGGCCGCAAGCCTACGAGGCCAACCCCGTTCCTTCTTCCCCCACCTGATTACGTTCCTGCTGATCTTGAAGCTCTCGGACTCACAGGTACCTGTGAGGTTCAGATACTGCGATCTGCAAGCGACTGGTCTTTAGGACTCATAGACACCGAACATAGTATCATGAATGCTTACTGTAAAATGATCGAGGAGTCAGAGCACTTCGTCTATATCGAAAACCAATTCTTCATCACAAGTTGTGAAACTATGAATGTGAAGATTGTCAACAAGATTGGAGATGCTATTGTCGAACGCGCACTTCGTGCCCACAGGGAGGGTGACAACTGGCGATGCGTCATTGTCATTCCACTTATGCCTGGGTTTCAAAATACAGTAGACGAGCCTGAGGGGACAAGCGTTCGATTGATCATGCAATGCCAGTTCCGTAGCATTTGTCGGGGCGATGGATCTATATTTGGCCGACTGAGAGGTTCGGGTCTCGAGCCAGAGGATTATGTCAATTTTTATAGTCTCAGAGCTTGGGGGAAGATAGGCTCAAAGAAGATGCTTGTTACTGAGCAATTATATATCCACGCAAAGGTTATCATTGTCGACGATAGAATTGCTTTGATAGGTTCTGCAAATATCAATGAGCGGTCTATGCTAGGGGTTAGAGACTCAGAATGTGCTGCGGTGGTTCGAGACACCGACATGCTATGGTCTACTATGGATGGCAAGCCATATCTTGTTGGACGTTTTGCTCATACTTTACGTATGCGCCTAATGAGAGAGCACCTAGGCCTCGATGTGGATGAGGTGATGGAAGAGGAAAGGCGCACGGAACTGGATAGAGAAGAGGACTATCATGTGAAGATGAATGAAATCTATTCCAAACCCGGCAATTCAGAATCAGATCGATCAGAGGCCGGACCTTTGAAAACTGTATCTCCAGCAGTTGCCATCCGCTTAGCAAACCAGGAACGCCTTCGCAGCTTTAATCACGATGTTGACTGGGAGGAGGAAGATAACCCCAATCTTCAATCCGAAAGATTTAAGTCTGTCACTACCGATAAGAGAGTCATGGGCAATGCACAGCATGCGGCTGAGGTTGAAGGCGAAGGCGAAGATAACATGAAGGCCGCTGAACTAACTGGACAAGTAAGAGGGAGAGATTCTGTTCTTGTGGATGGAGTCCGTGAGGTATTGATTGTAAATATTGCATCGGAGGGCAAAGGTACCATTGATTCCCCAAGGAAGCCTCATGTCCGTCCATCGTCATTACCGAACGATGACAATAGTTCCGGAAATATTGGTTTCCCTCCGCCACCTGCTTTATTAAGGAGAACAACCGAGCAACTTGGATTGACCCAGCTTTCTCAACTTCCTCCTCTACCACCTCTCGACGATACAGATATTGGTGGCCCTTCAGTTATCTTAGATGAATCTGGGAACGCAGTTTCTAAACCGTTCAACTCTATGACGGCCGATATCAGGACGGTTCCTATAGACAAGGATTGCATGCGAGATCCGCTGAATTTCAGCTTCATCGAAGAGACTTGGCGTCAAATTGCAGATAATAATACGAAGATCTTCCGGCGGGTCTTCAGGTGTAATCCTGATAGCGAAGTGGGCAATTGGCATGATTACACACAGTACCTCGCCTATGCTGAAAGGTTTGCGCAAGCTCAAGGAGGTGCAAGGAGCACTGAACGCCAAGGTCAGGAGGCTTCTGGAAAGAGCGGGCCTCCGGGGGCTGCAACACCAGCGGATAGTGTAGCCCAGGGACTGAGCAGTATTTCGGAAAAGATCATACCGAATAAAAGCAACACAGGCTCTCTTGGTGCAGTAGAGGAATGGACCAGAAGTGCCGAAGAAGAACATGAGTCACGTCTTGACACCTCTGCAACTGACGCAAGTAGGGTTGGAGTTCAACTTGATGGAACGGACGAGAAACAAGCTCTGCGCCAGTCCAGTGACACCCCTCCGTCTGGTGCGCACCCAGCTCTTCCACCTCTTGACACGACAGTCAACACTTCGACCGTAGATCCGGAGAAGACGGCACAAACCACTGCTCGCAAAACTACCTTCTCAGCGACTTCAACGACGGCTGAGAAGACAAATGGCAGCACACCAAATCAAGGTTCTGTCAAGAGACGGCGCCGTGGAACGACTAAGGGAAGTCGTAAAGGATTCTTAGCTAGTGATGACTTGCTTAGTCAAGAGACTGTCGAGGAACTCTTGGGATTGATTCAGGGGCATCTCGTTACATTTCCTTACGACTGGCTCAGTAAGGAAGAGCTGAACTCCAACTGGCTCTACCAGGTGGATCAAGTGGCACCTCTGCAAATCTAGTAAGTCCAGAGTATGCCCCCTAATCCAAATCATTGCTGACCAATCTTTAGCGACTAAATGTATCTGTAAGATATGGTGAGTCATGTATGTTTGGATTTTGTTATTAGTAAGGGGTAGGAAAGGGAGCATTATCATGGACGGAGGGCGTTCTTCACACTTTCAGCGTAAAGAACTTTCAGCATAAGAGCGGAGTACTTTTCCAGCATGTAATACATCATAAATGAAATAACATTCAGATCCTCTTGCTAATCTCAATCGCACCTCTACACCCCATTCTGATGAGGCCCACCAATAACTCATGTGGAACAGCTAACTTTGCATCATTTTGGACCGCATGATCCAAATGCTCCAACTCTTCGTCTCTAATCCTCCTAGTCGTTTTCAACAATTCCTCTAGCTCAGGACCTAATTCCTCTCCTGATTTTTGCATTTCCTCAGCGATTTCGGAAAGCATATTAACTTGCTCATTATAATGATTTCCAATCTCTGTTTCCACAGCTTCTGTACAAGCCATTGCTGCCTCTCGTCCCATCATAGCTGTTCCCCATCCCAAAGCTGTGGCTGCTAGTGACCATATTGGATACATAGCTGTAGGTCTTATACGATGTTTTACGAGGAGATGGTTGAAAGTCTTGAAATGTCCAGCTTCTTGATCATACATGTGTTTCATTAGTGGCCGTAGATGTGGATGTGCTGCCACAATTGGGGGGGTTTGGGCGGCATATATGAGGGTTGCTGCTAGTTCTCCGGTTTGATTTACTCGTAGCTGGAGGGAGTGTTATAAGGGGAGTAATAGAGGGGGAAGGAGTAGGCTGGAGCTTACGGCACTAGTGAGATAGTCACTTTGGGCTTGAGTTAGAGGCTTAGGGGAGGAAGCTGTTTTCGAAGCGTCTGCACCGGATTTCGGAATCTGCGACTGTTCATGATGCGTAGCGGTAGACAACTTTTGACTGCTTGAGAGTTGTCTAGCTGTACGGAGAGTTCTTGGGGACTGAAAAAGACCTGGAGCTAGGAAGTCATAGATACGAAGTTGGACTGTAGTGAAACGTGTGGTAATTGTATTAATCCCCATAATTTCTCTTCCTCTACTGAATTGAAAGTCTTCCTAAAACTCTGATGCTATATTATGACGATGTCGGTGCTAAATTATTCCGCTCCGGCACTAGAACTAACTTTAGTTGGTTAGTGAAAGGGAATGCCTCCTATTGTGCTTTGTAGTTCGTACTACCTTTCATTAATTCTACCACAAGCAGCCTTCTTCCACTTTAGATCTGATTCTAAGTACTTTCTAATTTTCTTTCTCACGAACTTGTGCACCATACTTTACTCCCTCCTCATGCTTTCCGCAATCTAAATTCCACCAAATTCAACTACAAGTGCAGGAATATACTCATACAGCTTTTCACATCTAGAAAGTCTGATTCTTTGCACATTCAAAACTTTCTGCACATAATTATAATATCAACAACGCCCCTACAAAATGGCAGATATTGAATCCGAGCTCTTAGCTCTCGCAGGCGAAGCTTCCTCTGATGAGGAATCAGTGGTTGAAGACAATATAGCACCCACCACTAGCAAGCAAAAATCCGTTTCCCCTCCTGGTGGAGGCTCCAAACCCCCGCGCAAGTCTGGAGGCAAGAATCAGGCTAGAAAGAATGATGAATCAGAAGAAGAGGGAGAGGCGTAAGTTTCCTTACCTGTTCGCCCAGAAGCTAATTCAACGCCTACCTTCCCTTTATTCCGCGCAATTCATCTATCCGTCCTTATACAGTCATTTTCAATATGAACTTACACGGTTATAGCTCATCCGGAAACTCCTCACCGCATTCCCAGCGATCCGCGCCCATGGACGAATCTGATTCAGAGTCAGATGCTCCCGCTGTCTTCAATGACGATGGTGACAGATACCCTCTTGACGGGAAATTCAAGAACACTAGCGACAAGGCAGATATCATGGCTATGCCTGAAATCGACCGTGAACAGGTTCTTGCTGAGCGTGCTGCAGAAGTCGAGCGAGATAGGCAAAACAGAGCTTTGCGCCAACTTTTGAACGCTCGTGAAGCCGAGCAAAAGACCAAGGATAAGAAGCGTAAAGCTGCTACTGCGGATTTGGATGAGAACCAGCGCAAGACCTCCCGTCAACGAACAAAGCTTGGTGGTGGAAAGGTTGGAGAGGCAAGCACTGGAATCGACAGTCTCAAGCGAGCAAGAGCTGAGAAGACTGACCGCCAACGTCGTCGTGATGAAGACAAGGAGCGAAACAAGGATCGCAGAGGCAATGCTCACGAAGAGTACTCTGATGCAGATGCTGATGGCGACAGCGAGGTTGACTGGGATGAGGGCAAGAAGAACAAGAAATCTGCTTCTCCTGATTACCGTGGGGCTGAGCCTGCCACTCTTCATGATATTGAGCGAGTTCGAGTCGGACGGTCACGATTCGCTATGGTCTGCTTCTATCCTGGCTTTGATGAGGCAATCACGGGATGTTTCGTTCGTATTAGCATTGGTGTCGATAAGGAGACAGGTCAAAATATCTATCGAATGGCCATTATCAAAGGTACGTTGAATTATTAGACAATTTAAGGAAATGCTAATATTGGAATAGGATTTGTTGAAGATAGGCCTTACGCCATTGAAAACGCAAACGGGAAGCTTTTCAAAACCACTCAATACATTAGAGCTGCTCATGGCAAAGCGGAGCGCAATTGGCCATTCATTACTTGCTCTGATTCTCCATTTACGGAGGTTTGTTGAATGACATCCTGAAATGCATCTTCTTACTAACGATAGTTAGGCTGAATGGAACCGCTACAAGCAAACTTGCCAACATGAGGGTGTTACTCTTCCGACAAAGCCAAAGCTCATCAGCAAGATTACTGATATCAACAACCTTGTCAACAGATCCTGGACCGAGGCTGAACTTCAAGAGAAGCTCACAAAATCAGGTGCTCTTGTTAATAAATATATTCCAATCGAGCGAAACCGTCTTACCAATCTCATCAAAGAGGCTAAGTCCCGCGGAGACATTCAAAAAGTTGAGCAACTTCAAGCTGAACTCGTAGCACTTGATGGCCCAAAGTTAGCTTACAGCACCTCATTGCAACCATCACTCAAAAAGAGCTCTGTCCCAGGCTCGAGCCAACAAGAGCGCCTAGCAAAGCTCAACCGCGAGAACCGCCGCAAGAACGCAGAAGATGTACGACAAGCCCAAATCAACGAGCGACGAGCCGCAAAAGCTATGGAAGCTGCTCTCGCTCGAGGTGAACCCGTCACAGAAGACCATTCCCGACGAGTCAAAACCCGCGCCAAATTCAAGCATGATGTCGCTGATAGCTACAATGCTAAGAAGACGGAAAGCGATGCTAGTGGCACAACTACTCCTGCTTTTGGGACCCCTAACTTGGCGCCAAAGAAAAATACAGTGCTTCCTCATATTGCCAGATTGCAAGCTGCGAGTGTGGATAAGAAGGGCATTCCGACGATTCGCAGACCACTTATGGATGATGATATTATTGGGGCTTTGGATCTTGGCATCGAATTGGATCTTTGAGATGTGGGTTAAGAAGACGAAGGAAGTTATGAATAGAGTGGCTCATTAAGTTGTGGCTTTTCTCTCTCTCTCTTTCTCGATAGGGAATTCAGAATTGATTTGTTGACGAATAGGGAAGAAAAAGAATCACACCTTGCACTTGCACAGTAGGTGCTTAGCTTACTTGGTGCATATCATAGATGAAATCAATAAAATTGTCTTTGTTTGGGAGTGTTGTGTGCTTGTGCTTGAATTTTCTCAATATATTAATATCAGTGATAATGATAATGATAATGATCAGGTAGTCAGTAAGCAATCAGGTCGTCCGAAGTCATTCGTCATCCGTCATCATTCATGTCGAGTAGAATCCTTTGAACTTTTTTTCCTTCTCTGCATCTTGATTCGTCATGATGGAGTAGAAGGATTGGTATCCCCGCATCGGGTGTTTCCCTGATGGATGTGATGTGATGTGAGATGGAATGTGATTGCATGCACTTCTGTCGAAGTATGTATGCGCATGCATAGAAAGAGCTATATTAAGAGAAGAGATAAGAGTGGGTATTCTAAATGTTTTCTGGGATTTGGAGGCGGCTTTTTGGTGATATGGGTCATAAGGCTAAGGGATGGAAGGGACGTGAGGTGAGGTGAGGTCGTTTATAGTTGGATGGGTACATATAATAGCTTCTGCGCCGGAGTAGGGAAGGTATACGACGGGAAGGATTGATGAGGTTACGGCACATGTAAGAAGCCTCTTTTAGGGCTTATGTGGGATGGGATTCTGAAGGCCGCTGGGGAAGGGAAGGGAAGGGAAGGTGTACGTAGCGTCGAGGTTTTCTGTCGTTCTGGGGTTTTGGGGTGTGATAGATCTTGGAATTATAGTTGTGCTTAGGGGGGGTCACAAGGGGAAGAGGGATGGATGAGATGGGGTGCAAG
Source organism: Chlorencoelia australis (assembly GCA_003988815.1). Classification (NCBI taxonomy): domain Eukaryota; kingdom Fungi; phylum Ascomycota; class Leotiomycetes; order Helotiales; family Cenangiaceae; genus Chlorencoelia; species Chlorencoelia australis. The sequence goes on from QYAN01000006.1 coordinate 1,462,672, forward strand.
ACGACTTGGAAGGTGTTTCAAGTTGCTGATTATTTTGGAAAGGAGGGCTATGCTATGCTATGCTATGCTATGTAATGCTATGCTATTCATCTGTTTAACCCCCCGGAAAGAAGATGGTGACAGGAGGAGAGCAGAGGGATGGAGGGCACGCTGGATATTTTAGAATATTTCAATCCTTAGAATTTGTTCATGCGGCGTGCATAAGGTTTGATCTTCCGAGACATTTTATAAAAGTCGATCCCGAAGACGTGGGTGGAAGCGGCGGGTGCGAGCAAGATGGGATGGAATGGGATGGGATGGGATGGGTAGAGACGATGTTTCCAGGTTTCAATTGCTCGGAAGAACTTCCGTTCACTCTCAATCCGATTTGAACAAATCCCTCCGCGAACGTCGTTCGTATAGGCAGCTAGCTAGCTAGCTAGCTGTCTGTCTTCGGCCCCCTCTTGCCGAATTAGGTCTTATACGTTACACATCCCCAAAAGGATTTGAATATTCAGCGTGACAAGGGGTCGTATGAATGATTTTCCCTAGGGGTGTTCTTTTGAATTCCTATCAGGGCTGATTCGAAAGCGAGGATATGCGTGCCGCGTGTTGTTATCGTAAGGATTGAGGCGCAGTATGAGAAGGGATTGGGTATGGTCTATAGGGCTTCAATTGACGGATATATTTTGTTTTGGTGTGAGGAGAAGGCCCTTCTGGAGGAATAAGGTAAAGATGGGGGCTACAGTAAGGGAAGGGAAGGGAAGGGAAGGGAAGGGAAGGAAGAGAAGCTTAATTCCTGGGTGTCACCTTCAGATGGATGTCTTTCCTTCCTGCTGGAATATGGGATGGAACTGGGAATAGTTTAACGGTTTTGCGGCACGGAGATGGGGAGTGTGATATGAGGTCGTATGGAAGACGGTTGTTATTTTTAAAATATCAAAATCTGTTGTTGTTTATTTTGCCCCCTTGGTATTTCTAGATCTAGGCTTCTCAGCGGCAAAGGACTTGATGATCCTGGGAATTCTTCAAATGCTTACTGCCTATCTTTATTCATGTTCATGAATTGTTTCAGGAATTCTGTCTGATTAGGAAAGTGCCATAGTTTGCTAATACATGGGACTCGATTTTAAGAAGAATTGGCCGGAAGCGAAAGTTGTTCGCTTTACCGCTTCTATTGTGATGCACAGGTATTCACTCATCTATTGCCAGTTTGGGAAGGTACATAGAAGCGAAGAATGTTGGTTGGATCTTAGATGTCTTGAGATTTAGACAACTGCCAATAAAGCAACTCCTCGGGTTGGAACAAGGTCTGCTCAGCAGTCAGTAGTCGCAAGCTCGTGTTCACGAAATCCTCGAATCTTTCTTTTCCTTAACTTTCATGTTCCTTCTCACTCGTGGTAGTTACTCACTACCTTGAAAGATAGCTCAAAGCATGTCCCACTGTTACCAACAACGCTCGGTTAATAAAGGGGGACGTTGTCGTCGCGTCGGATTTGATATCTGACTTACGACTGAGAAATATGGAAATGCTGTAGGACCTTCTTCACCTTTGAGATAAGCAACGCTAATTTAAAGATTGCGAGAATGATATCGACATGTGGAGGTTTCTTGGATTTGACAGCCATTGTAGTAACTAAGCGAACTCAAAGGAGAAATTACGGTGGGAGGTTACGAGAATGATTTAAAATGCCCTTTGAAAAGGGTTCCGCCTTGCAGCAAATACCACGATCGTGAATTCTTCGCGTCTAGACTCATTCACAATCGCGAGTGGCACATGCTCTTGATTTTTACCTACCCACTGTTCATTCATCTGACTTCGTTCCTCGACATGTCATAATGCAGCCTATCCATCTTGTACTCACGTGGCTGCGTTGAAGCATGTTTGCCTCAGGCGCGGCATCCGTAGATTGAAAACATCGGATGAAATGGTGTGCACGAACAGTGAGTGGGGTTGGTCATGTCTGATTTTTGAAATGGATCTTGCTTCATCTCACGTCGGAGCAAGCCCTTGCTATGCGTGGACCAGGCCAAATCAGCCATCAGGGTGGAACGGTTGGATCGTCAAGATGCTGGGTGGACCAGCCCTGATGAAGTCTGTGCAGGACGCGAAATCGTTGATTGATCTTCCGGGACTTAAACGGGGTGACGATGAAGAGATGGCGGCATGGAGGCATTGAGGCATTGAGGTTCTCGGACGGACTGCGCCTCGTGAGTGGTGCACCGATGCAGACTGCCTCCTCCTGTACTGAGCTTACTCTACTACCTACCTCCAAGTACAACATATGCACCGTTCAGGCGGGAAGATGACGATGATGATCGAATGGATGGATTGATGGATTGATGATCTCTCTGACTGCATCAGACTTGCTGTGCTTTTTTCCATCTTTAGATCTGGGCCACGGCCTTTCTGCAGGATCCTAGTCAGAGATGAAACAGACTTCGTCGGCCAATCGTATGGCGTGCTTTGCTTGCACTAGTGGCGCTTCGCAGCTCAACAACATACTCCGACACCACCTCACGATTCGTTATTCACTATTCACCATTTATTATTCACGATTCACTATTCGTTATTCACTATTCATTATTCATGCACTATGCACTATGCATGCACTATTCACTTGCACTATGCACTATTCTCTATTCACTATTCACTTATTCACTCCACCTCCACCTCTACCCACTCCGAACGATTCAACTACATACAAACTACATACATACCACCCAATATCCACCCACTCATAACCCTCCGACTCGACTAGAAGACCTGTAGAATCACTCAACTCGTTCTTTCCGATCCCTCTCACCCCCCTCCAATCCAACCGGATCCATCCAGTCGCCTCGATCGTGCTGTCGCGAGCACCCATCATGGAGTTGAGCTGAATGCATTGCATGCCATGCCATGGTAAGAATCGGATGATTGACTTGATTGCTTGCTTGCTGGCTGGCTGGCTGGCTACAATCCCAGCCGGACAAATCCCAATCCTCGCAGCGCCTCTCCCGAGTAAGTCTTAGCCAGCTAAGGGTCTCTAGTCTGCATCTGTCAGAGGGTGCCACGGCAGACAGGAGTCACGATGGTAAGAACCTCCCCTAATACTGCCAGCCTCATGTACCTATGCTAAGCTTTCCGAGGCTACATGCATCGAAGACACCCTCAACTGCTCTCCACCCGATCATGGAGAGACGGGTGAGGAAGTCTTTGTCGTGAGGCATAGCTTTTTCGGACTACCGATGCAACTGCCCGTCAGCGTGTGTTTCCTGTCACCTTCCCGCCTTGACATCAAACAATCCCATCCTAGACTCCATGTGCTGACCTAGCAAACCGCTCCAGTCGAACCTGCCTTCTAAACAGGGCTGGGGAAAAGGGCGGTCCCTTGCCGTGCCTGCCTCGCAAGGATTTCTAGAAATGGTAAGAAGATGGTGATGTGGAAGTGGATATCCTACATGCGGAAAAGGGAGCCGTTGCTGTCTCATCGAACATAGACATGTCTCAGACCATGTACGATCAAAGGGATCTGAGGAATCTGAGGAATCTAAAACGCCGCGGCCATCACTGCCACGAGCTAAAGAGGCGCGCCCGTCTTTCCGCCGAGCTGATGGAAGGGCTCAATCCAGGACCCCTGGACCGATGATATCTAATATGGACAGGGCCACAATGCCCCCCCATCTTCGGCCTCGCTGTGGGTGGGAGGAGCAGGGGGTAAGAAAAGTGTGGGGAGGGGTCCTCTCAACTCAAAACACTCGTCTTCCATGACCATTAATGCGTTCTACATTCTGCCCACAACCGCACCTTACTCGGGCCTGCCATCTGCTCTCCAGCCAAACGTACGTCCAATGTCTTCTCACCCCTCATGTCGCTTCCCACGGCTCCCCTCCTGCTAGCACATGTCCGTTTCCAGTACGTCGATGGCTGCTTGGCTTCATCCTATCTTTTAAGAAGATCTTCTTCACTCTTGAGAGCCCCTTGTTTGCCCGCTTTCCCTCATCCTCTTCCATCCGGTCCAATGAGCTGGACAAAGAAACGTGTGAACTTCACTACACATAGACTGCGGCAGCTCATGACAAAGTGCATCCGCTCTACATGAGAAGTGTTCCTCTACTTTGTCCACTTGTCGGAGTGCCCGCCTGCTTCCCGATATACAAACATCTACACTTGAAGCTGCAAGGCCACAGCTTCGGCAGAGCACAGCCCAACACATCGTATTCTTCCCTCCGGGGCTTCGTCTTTCCGCTGGTCTTGCCGATGACCTGATAAGCCAATTGTTTGGATGATAGCTGCGATACCCCAAGAGCCGTTTCGAAGCTGTCGGATGGAGTCAATGCATTCCTTGTGCCAATCAGGACCTAGCACCCAACTTTGAAAAGCCCTCGGGACTGGACCACTGTGTTTCCACTTCCGTCGAACCTTATCCACCCCGCGAAGTCGCTTGTCAGTAAGATCTCTTATATCAATGAGACCCTTCGAAACACCTTACCTCAGACCATATCCGCAATATCTCTGGAACTTCAGCCAGAAGACTTTATGAACGCCATATCTCCCCCTCAGGACAGCTGTCGATACCTAGTGCTGCGTCTCCGTCTCCGTCTGGATCTGGATCTGGATGCGAAGACAGCTCAACGAAAAGCGGTTGCAAGTGCCTCGTTGAATTTCGAGTCAGGATTGGATTGGACTGGACCAATTCATCAAGATGAATATAACTTCGATGCTCAACGGCAGTCCCGCTGAGCAGCAACGGCGGGCCGAAAATATATCAGTGACGAAGACTCGAACAGTGTGGGATGCAGGTGGATATTCATTGCCGATAAACACGTTAAACATCTCGAATGATGGAGGTTACCGTCGATTATCGGTGGCTGACGTTAATCACATCCATTCACTAAGTGATGCGGACCCGGCAAAACTAAAGGCCCAGTCGGCGCCACCAGGCCATAAATTCTCAGATAGCCGTTCGAGTCTCTCGTCAATCACATCTACATCAACGACTCAATCTCAATCTTCCACGCCACCTTCAAATACACACTCGAGATTCTCGTCTATGTCGACGGTCAACAGTGTCTCAACTGAACATCCATCTATTGGTTATTCAAAGAGTCCTTCCAACGGCGCGCAAGAGGGTCTTACTTCCATCATGGATACCTCACCACGCTCTCCGGTCGATAACGGGCCAAGTACTACTGCTTCTCCAACAGGTTCTCTAGCTGCGCTTGCGCTGATCGCCGAGCATCATCTCTCAGGTCAAGACTCTACCCCGCTCCGTTCTGAGCGTGTCGTACCCTTTGTCACCAGCGAAGCAGCTCAAAATGCTGGTCGCCCAGGCTCTCCATCCGATGCACTCATGATCAAGCGAAGCACCATCCCAACCTTGAGCATCAATACTGACGGCGGAGGAGACTTCATATCTGATGACAATGACCAGTAAGTTTATTCCTGCATTCCGATATTTTTACATCCCTCTGGTAGTAGACCAGCCAATGGTGAGGTTGAACTAAAGTTTGAAGTCCTTATCTTCAACTTCGGCTGTTCTATCTTATTTTGATATGGGACTAGCTGTGGGATGAATCCAGACTAATACTGCCTAGATACTTGAGTGCTCCTGTGGGCATAGAAGCCGCTTTTGCTCGTTCGAAATCACACAAAAGAGCTATTTCCGCACCAGATTTCCCCAGTGGCAGTGATGATCAACACTCCCACCGTCTAGTCAATGAGCCCACGCCACCATCTTCGCAACACCCAGATGCTATGTCGCCCACCCCGACTCAAAACTACCTTCCCCCAGATACCCCACCCACCATGAGCGCTGGAGACAGTAACACTACACCTATCTGCATGTATATCACTAACTGTGATACCGGTTCGCAACCCCGCAAAGCTATCTCACACATCTTTGGTCGAAACAAGATGTGCACACGATTAATTCCCCAATCGGTCTGGGTCCATTATTGCCGCAAGCACTACCAACGAAGCCGTTATAGGAATCCCAAGGAGTATGCTAAGCTTCAGTGTGATCTTGTTCAACAACAAATCAAGCGTGTCCATGCCTGGAGTGAGCAGAACCAGCAAAAGGGAGATGCCGGTGTTGTTCAAGACTGGGGGCTCGCTGTTCGCAAGAGAGAGCAAAAGCGGTTGGAAGATCTTGGTGGTGCAAATAGGAAGAGACGAGCTTCTGCTTTTGATCGAGAGGAGGATGGTGATGTAGATATGGATGAAGGAGGTCGCGGTCCGGTTCCCATCACTGCTGTTCCAGATTGGCTCCTGGCTTTGTGTGGCAAAGGATACACTACCAATGAGATCTTGGAAGTCTTTAATCGTCTTCATCAAGAGATCTTGGATGATCAAATGCCATGTTTCCCTGACATTGAAATTCTTCCCAACATTGTGGTCGACCAAGAGGAACCGAAATCACCAAAGGGCTATGCCAAGAGAAAGCCACTTCCTGCTACACATAAGCGCTCTCAATCCTTGGGTGTTATGAAGCCTGATTACTTCTCTCCAGACCGTCGAATGAGTCAACCTGCTACTATGTGGGACGATGGCATGGATTACGAATCTTCATCACAGAAGCGCCGAAGACCAAATGAGATGAATGGTGAGGCATCGTATGGAATGGGTCCATTTCAACGAGGAAGGTTGGTTGAGCGTCTAGTGGAAGGAAGCAGACGTATCCCTCATCGTCCTGTCTTTTCAAACATTGAGGAGCATGGTGCTGTCCAAGAGTACAATGCCATGAGGAGAGATGAATATGCCCGTTCACCAGCTGGTTATCAAGCACTTCTCCCAGCCTCGACTTATGAAAGAACAAATTCACATTCTATTGATCATTTTGAGAACAATGGAAGTCCTTTCAGTCGCCATCCTAGCCAACACCAACGTACTCGCTCCGATTATGATACATTCAACCGCATTCCTATGCAATCTATGCAATTTCCATCGTTGCCTACTGATCTCATGCAAGATTCTTATCAGCCAAGACCCATAGTCACTGATTACCAAAGCTATGACCCATCCAATGGCTTTGCTGATATACGTCAAGGAGGATATGCCAATGTTGGTGGTATGAGACAAATGCAAGGTGGTCACAGACGTCACCAAAGCAGCCCTATGGCTCAAGGAGGTCCCTACACTCAGAGCGCTCATGATGGCTTCCACGATGCTCAACAAAATAGCCAAGCTCTTCCTCAACTCCCAAGCCATGCTCTCCAGAACCACAACAATAACCATTCCTCTGTCCTGAAGACTTCAACTACTAGGGCTCTCTACAGTGCTAGACGTTAAGTCAAAAACATGTACATTGCTGTATTCGGCTCTTTCTTGCAACCTCTATCAAATTCAGTTGGTATAGACAGTTCACATCTCAAATACGAATATGCTAATTACTTTCTTCGATACCCGGCTATTGCAATTCTCTTCTCTGTGGCTAAATCAGGCAAGAAAAATGCTCTGTTGTTATGACAAGCTTATTCTAGCATGGTTTGGTTCCATGGTCTTATTAATTACTTTGTCCTTTGATTCGGAACTTCATTTTCCTTTCTTGTATGAATCATTAGTGCGAACTGGTCGCACAACACATGGCATGAACAATTTATGAGGGAGGAGGGAGTGGAGTTTACTAAAAGGGGTGACGAATACGATATGATTTTATGGCTTGGCACAATGGCATCAATAACAGGTCTGACTGTCATAAAGATGGTTTCTTCTTGGAAGGATCTTTTGTGTTTTTCTTTTAGCTGACGATCAAAGTTGGCATGAATAAATTACAGGAATGTTCTGCATGTGGTGGGTTTGGGCTGGAGGTTTTTTCCCCCTGCTTGCGACGAACCTTTTGCATGTCATACTAGATCGGGTGATGCGTTTGCAGATAGACAATTTTAATGAATTGAGCAATGATTTCATTTGGTCTCTTCTTACTTTTCCTTCCAGGTGATTTTTTCTGATTTCTTCTGATTTCTTCTAAATACTAGCTGCAATGCTCCTTTCGCCGTAGTTCTCGAGGCTGAGATCCCTTTACCACCTTTGAACATCCCATCCCCTAATCTGATGATAACTGAAAATGTAGTGCTCTTACAATTGTACAATCAATATCAACTCAGCCCTCGCAAGCCTACCCCAAATCCAACTACCCAAGTAGATCATCCCAAACAGCCCGTCCTATCCCAAAGCTGAAACACCCCTCCATCCAACTCCAGCATCCCGTCCGGTTCATCGAATGCCGAAATGAAAGCCTACCCATGTGCCATCCTATCGCAACCAAAAGAACCTGGAATGATCTCCACTCTTCCGCACGCAAACGAGGGATCTTCAGATAGCCTTTTCCGGATTTCCATTGTGTCTGTGGGTCGCTATGAGTATGTGGGTACTTCTGACATCTGTTAGAACTGCTGTCTCCTCCTCCCCGTGTTTCTGTTTTATGCAGGGGTGATAAACGAGGTAACTCCGCCTTCCGGGAGCTGAAGGAGGTTGTCCTGTCTGAGATTTTGATCTTGCAAGATTGAGCAGAGGAAAGTGGGTGAGTTTGTGGGTCCGGTAGTTGGCAGGACACGGAACAAGAACAAGGGCTCAAGCGTTTGGGACGATGAGATGGAGAGATATGATATGGCTTAGACCTCGCCATGAAAGTTGTTGACCAGTCGCATGGACGAGAAGTTCTCAGCTGAAGAAACAGATCTAAGTTCGAGGCTTCAGCCCGGTCGCATACTTATGCTTATCTGGGGAAACAGATGATGTGATGGCAATTCTCTGTTTCAGTCCTTGAGGGGCGTTGACATTGAAGTTCTCTCTCTCAAGTCTCTCGCAAGGGTTTAATTCTTGGGATGGATGATTCAGACTTGTGTTAGAGGTCTGTACCAGTCGGACGGTTTGAGTGGATGTCTTGAACAACGGCAGGAGCTCTTCAGCCGCTATTGTTTCGCTCAAAACGAGACGGCTTTGAAGGGGAAGAGCCCCCGAGACACGGCTCAAGCTTGAGGTTATTGCTAGCTTCTTCTCGATCTCACTCGAATGCAAAACACAACGAAATGGGAGTCCCCTCGGGTTCAATTTCTTGTATTGAGTTTCTTCATCTCTTTCTTCCTTCCGTAGTAGTGATGAGGGTCTCAACACGAACATCTATCTAGTTGAGGTGTGAATTCCTCCCTTGACGACGATAAATGTCTTCATCTTGCATCGAGGAAGGGGTTGAATCCTCGCTGCTGAAAAGCAAAGGCCAAGTCCGACTTGACTTCTTCTTTTCCATTGGGGGCTATGCAGATACTAGATATCTTTCTCTCGCACCTGGATTCAAGAGAGGCAGATTTTGCTCCAATACGTACACAGCCACTCAGATCTTCATCTATCTGCCGGATATGCAACTCCACACAATCTCTTTCAGCCTCTATTACGAAAAGCCGGTAAAAACGGTCCGCTCCGACTTTACAGTGTGATTGATATCTCTGCTGCCTAAGATTATTTCCGAGAAATCTGCTCTTAAAGTCACGAAGCACTCCTTCCTTTCCAACACTTTCACAATTCTCACTCCATCGCTACAGCTGATGACTAGTTCTATTCTTAGAGGGATGATCTAGACTTCCGTGAGCCTAATTATGAGCTACTTTGAGAGAGTTGTCTATGCTTGTTCATTATCATGTATCTTCGGAAGAAGTGTTCCGCAAGGAGAAATCGTTTATACGGGTAAATCTGAAGAAGCACAAGTTGCTCGAATCAAACGATTTGTTTATATGAGAACTTCATATACGGACCGTATAGCCTTGAAATTACATGTCCAGATATGAGATGAGGTTCGGAACCTGTAGTTCAGATGACCTGGATGGCTCTTTTTTCAATTATGGTCGTGAGAATTTGGAGAGACATTTAATACCTCTCTTCCCCCTCTTCTTTTTATCCTGCGCCTAACCTACTTTTCTATTTTTCTCTTCCATACCCTAGTTGTGAGCCTCAATTCATCTCCGTAATCATGCGTTTCTCTTCCACAATTCTTGCTCTTGTTGGGTCTGCTGCCAGTACGATTTTATGGGATGGACGGTTCAATAGTATGAGTTCTTCTACAGATCTGTTGGAATGGTCTTGGAGCGATGAAGTGGGCCCATATCAGTATTATATTGTGAGCAGAAACGCATGTTACAATGATATCTGGGGAAACTGATTCAAGACAGCATGGCAGCGAGAATGTTACTTCATATGTTAATCTTTCGCCTTCGTACAAGAACCCTGCGGATTCGGGGAGTACCCAGGGTGTGAAGATTACGCTGGATAGCACTTCTTATGTATGTTTTTTTATTTTTAAACTTGGATCTGGGAAAAAGGAAAGAGTGGTTGAAAATACGAACTTCCCAGACCTTTCTACAAAATCTGAAGGAAGAAATACTAATTGTGGGTTTTCAGTGGAATGGTCAAACAATGAGAAGAACGGAGTTGATTCCTCAAACAACCGCAGCCATCAATGCGGGAACAGTCTATTATCACTTCAGCATCAGTCAGTAATTCCTTTAGGCTTTCCCATCCTCAAGCTAGTCATGACTGCGATCTGTACAGTCAATATCTCGATGCCTTTCTGACATACTTCCCGTTTTACCAAAATGCTAATCCAATGTATAGTGAGAAGCGCTACAAACCCACCCAGCATATACAGAGAGCATCAAATCTGCTTCTTCGAGTCTCACTTCACGGAACTCAAATACGGTTTGATTGATGGTGAATCAGGGACATCAGATCCTTTACTTCGATGGGATATCAGTAGTAACAGTCAATGGACCACTACTTTTGAAGCTGGTGTTTGGTTAGTCAATCTCTCACCTAGAGTCATGAGACCTCTCGGCTACTTTTCACTCATTCTTCGTACTGGAAACAAAGCTAACATCAAGTTCGTAGGCACAATGTAGCATATGCAATTGTGAGTTCATAGATATTTGTTCCAATGGTCAAATTAACCTTCCATAGAACTTTAGTGGTGGCTCAGTGGCCTTCTACCATTCAACTGGTTCGGATCCCTTGACTCTTACTGTCCCAGCTGTCAGCGTCTCCGCTTCTTCTAATGGAGAGGATTGGCATCTCGGTACGTCTCTCTTCTCCCAAATTACTCGGAATTTTACTTTCCTTCACACCCCCTAAACCCATTTCTCCACACCGGATCTAATAACTACCTCCCAGGCGTCCTCGAACTCCCCGTCTCCGGACAGTCCGATACAACAGAAGATTTATACTTCAGCGGCGTCTACATCGAATCCGGATCTCTTACTACGGATGTAGCGGGACCAGGCGGTGTCGTCGTCTCCGCCTCGTCTTCTTCTGGAGCCTCAAGTCCAACTACTACTTCTGTGGTAGGCACTACGCTTACAACTTCGTCGGTTTCTAGTGCCACGACGACGGCTACTGCTACGGGTACATTGGCTAAGTATTCTCAGTGTGGCGGGGAGAATTGGACGGGCACCGGGACTTGTGTCGCGGGTACAACATGTACGTATAGTAATGCGTATTATTCGCAGTGTTTGTAGGAGGGTTTGACTTGGCACGGGAGGGTTGGTGGAAGGGGATAAGGTTCAAGTTGAAGTGTATATATTGAGCTTGAGTATATATTGAAATTGAGAAATAACTGAGAAAGGAAAGCGCCGTGTGGTGCCAAATTAGTTATTTGCATCTTAAGAGTTCCAACTGCTATTACTTTCAATCACACCAACCCCTTCCTCCTCGTCCCTCGAATCATGCATCTGCCTGACGTAAAACTTTTTTACTTCTCTACTTACCTAAACACGACTTTCAAGGGCGGAGAGCTCTTAGTACCGAAACAAACTGAAAGCGTATCACTTGAATAGGAGAAATCTCGTGTGAGTAAGTGAGACGAGTTGAGAAACAAGCCGGAGAATATGGGGAGGAGTGGGAAGGAGAGTGAGAGTGTTGTTATCTAGCAACGAAGAAGGAATTATGTGTCCTCGGGACTCAACTTGAATGTTGTGATAGGTACGCATTCCTCTGTGTTCTGGAATGGATTCCTCCCTTTTGTCATATCGCTACAATGTCTGTTGACTCCTCAAATCTTTTGAAGGCTAGACTTTCAAGTATGACCCGTTGTGACTTCCGCAGTTATGCTTCCATTAACGTGCTTGTAATAACTACAAAATGAAATAATCACCAAACACGAATGAATACACATCGTAAGTTAAGAATTTCGGCAGAAAGCCGATTGAATTAATTAACTAATACCATTAACCCGAAAAGAAGAAAATTGGACGCACGAAGAAAGCCTGCAATGTTACGCTTCAGAATCAGAGCCAGCCGAGAACTAGGCGATCAATGACTATTGCAAACCCCTATATGCCCTGAATAAAATGCCCTGACGCCAAATCCGTTTTGTTGCCTAGTGTGTGTTTCTTAGATCTCCATGCCCATGAATAGCCATTCGTCACTGGTAACATCCCGAACTGAAGACCACATGTCAAGAGTAATCAAGTCGAATCCAACCCAGCGAAGACTTTTTACGAATGCCTGTCTTTCCGATTCACCTACCGATCGATCGACGCAAAGAACAATCTGCGAGACGGCAAAGACCTCATCCGCAAGTTCGATAAGTTCCATCAGTCTATACTAATTAGCAATAGAAAAAGGAAAGTTGTGTTTGGAAAACGAACCCTTGTTTCAAATCCCTTCCAATAACAGAACCGTCGAAAAATACGAAAAGAGATTTCTTATCGCCATTTCCTCCAACGAAACCGCGGAAACTACAACCAGAAGTATAGTCCCAAATCTCTAACCAAGCATCGATTGCCTGAGTATTGCTGAGATAGCTGAACGCATCCACACTGTCGTCAGGAGGTGAATACGCGTTGTTCGTACCCATCACGATAGAGCCATTACTAGCCATCCTTCCTTCTTCACCAAGGAAAATGGTTTTCATAGTCTCGCAGAAGAGCCTCTCACACTCTTCCCGGATGGTGTACGCTGCCCCCTCTTTACGGCTGATCCTCTTGCCATTGTTGTCGCGCTTCTTCGATGGGTTGCTTCGGATGAGCGCGAGCTCGTTGGCAGAGGTAAGGGCCGCAAGAGGGGGGCTTGACGGAGGGGATATTAACCCTGAGCTGACCTCAGGGAAACCACTTTGCTCTAATTGTACTGTTAGTGACTGAATACGAATGGATGTTGGTGTAAAGAGAGAGAGGACTCGCCCGCCGGCGCCGGTAGTGGAGTAATGGAATCCAGAAAGACGGGAAGAAGTATCGACGACATAAGCGCTGGCGAGGACTGGAGTCTTGCGACCGACAGTCTCGCCATCACAATTATTACTTCTACTATTCTTCATACTGGGCGCCATTGCTCGATAATTGCCAGCTTTGCGATGTTAAAGGGTTGCGTGTGTGGGGCTTGTGGGATTGAACGACGATGGTTTGATTGTAGGTCGTAATTGGTTTTGCTTTGGAGGGGCGTCTTGGTTTTCGTTTTGAGACTTAGGATTTGTTTGTGGTGGTGGTATGGTTGGAGTTGGAAGTTGGAAAGGATAAAGAATGAATGAAAGAAAAGAGCGGGGGCGTTAAGCTACTAACTTAAAAAGGATCTGCCACGTGCACCACCAATTGTAGGTGAACTGAATCAAGGGCACAACTTCGAGACACAACTCCGTAGACTCACAATAGTCCTACTTACTACTCTTTTTAGAGTTGAATTCAAGGTTAATAGCGCGAAACTATTCAGTATTGGCTTTACAACGTTTTCTACTTTTCAAAAGTCTATGGAGTAAGTATATGCCATTCTAGCTACAGGTGTCTTCGACGGAATCCTGATTGGCCTACACAATAGCCAGATGCATATAAGTGGACAGAGACCGACCACCTGATCGTGATTTGGCATCATGATTCTTTAGTGTTGGTGTTACCAGAGTCCTTCAACAAACGTACTATGCAATGCAAGTGGCAGGACTAAGAGCATAAAGCGGTGACAGATCTGTATAGAAAGAGCTATATGGAGAACCGTCAAAGTTCCCACGAGGAGTAAAAGGCATCCTGTAGCGAACCTACAGACTACAAGGATCGACTCCGTTACCGCGATTAGATCGTAGGTAGCTCGGCATTTCTCCAGCACACCACTACCACGAGGTGCAGTAACAGAAATGGCATCATTCAGTTCTGATGTCGGACTTCTTTCTCCGCTATCTACTCGGACAAAGTATTTCGGCTCAAGAGTTCTATAGAATGTTAGACTAGAGCTGCCAAGATTCGAAAAGGTAAGCAAGCGTGAGTGACTAACTAAACCATGTTGCTGTACCTCACTACTTCTAGTCACCTCACATTGCTACCTAGCCTGAGCCTCTCTAACTTTGCACTCCGGAATATAGTAATACTCGAGAACAATCATGTCTCCTCCTAACTTCCCAACCTACCTCCTCCCTTCACTCTCCTTTCCCTTCCGCAAACGTCAAACCTCACTCTCGAGCACCATCTCCGAGTCATCCGCAGTCCCCTCTCTCAGCTACTCCCCCAGATCCTCCACCAGCACATCTCCCAGCTCCTCTCCTACCTCTGCAAACTTCATAACCACCTACCAAAGCCTTGACTATAACAGCAAAAAAGATCTCGACCCTCGAATTGCCCCTCCCTATCCCTTCTCGCCTTCACGCTCAACTCCTCAAACCCCGAACCGCCTATTCCGCGCACAGCCGGATACGTTGAAATGTATATATTGTGCTACAGATATAGCATTCACTTCTCAAATCGTCAGTAAAGGCTTTACGGGCCGTCATGGACGAGCATATCTTGTTTCTCCACCACCACCCGACCCTACTCCCGCCAAAGCCCCCTTCCCACCTATCAAACAGCAAAGCAAAAACCTCATAAATACCCAGGTTGGCAGATCGGTTAGCAGGGACTTGTTGACGGGAGCTCATGTTGTCGCGGATATGAGTTGTTCGATTTGTAATGCGGTTTTAGGGTGGAAATATGTTTCTGCTGCGGAGCCGGCGCAGAGATATAAGATTGGGAAGTTTATATTGGAGACGAGGAGAGTGGTGGGTAGCTGTAGTTGGGAAGATATGGATGTGGACGAGGAAGGGCTGGAGGAGGAAGTTATGAGTAAAGAGGAAGAGGAGAGGAGTGGATATGTGGTTTTTGATTCGGAGGATGAGGATGAATGTGAGGATTTGTTTGCCGGGGTCTGGGATGCTGAGGTTGTTCAGAAGAGGAGGTCCAGGAAGGTTAATAATAGAAGGAAGGATAATACAGATAACTCTTAACGACGTAATGATCGAGGGTAGTGGTTGGGATGGAAGACAGGACTTGATATGACACAACAGATTGGTAAACGAAGGTACAGAGTTTATGAAATAGGGGCATCGTTTAGACTTGGGCAGGGAGATTGCGGTAATTTTTGGGCATTTAAGGGGATCATATTGTTTAATAGATGGGCATAATGGGTACTGGATTTGGTCAACATTATAGATAATACTAAATAATAAATACTTAAGTACACGCTCTTCTCCTTGTAGATGAGGCAACCGAAGACAGTGAAAAGCTCGAGTCAGAAGGCTTCTAAGAGCTTCCTTAGATATGATGTCTATTATTCTGGCAGGATATCACCCCGAAATACTTATCATTTTTGAATCTTTTGCTGAGCCTAGCTTCCTGGATTTCGCCTAGCTAGAGTACCATTCCCTAGCTCTGCTATAAGTTTTACTTGAGATAGAATGCGGACAGTTGTGAAACAAAGAAAACTGGCAGAGTTCTGTCCTTGAAAGACACCTTCAGAGGTTCGAATGCATACTCATATAGCAAAGTCCGATTTGACAGAAGGAAGGCCTAATTTAAAAAGGGAAGTGGGATAATTTGTTTCTGTGAATGGCAGACTTTCACAATAGAAAATCAATTCAAGGATAGTATGATATTCTCGCCAACTTTGAGCTGAGTCAATGGACGAAGGTAATCAAATCTCCGAAGAGTGGAATGATGTATTTCCGAAAGTAGAAACAAAGGAAGTAGCAACCGCGTGATCGAATAAAGAAAAAGGCTTGTGGAAATCGCTCAAGACTTATATAACAAGTACATAGCCACCATTCATTTCATGAGTTGACTGACCAATAAATAAATAAATCTCCAGGCACGTTGAAAATTCACAAAAGCAGTTCTATTCCAACCGCATTGATCACGTGCTTCGCTAGCTCGCTCTTTCCGGTGATTTGTAAACCCAGGCAGCAAGGCCGCCACCGAAGAACAAAGCCCTTCTTTCAAAGTCCGGCTTCTCAACCCAACAACATCAACAACAACATCGAAACCTTCCGATAATTTCGCACCTACAACAGTTTCGAATCAATAGCATATTGCGACGACTTGGCTTTGTTTCTTGCAAATGGGAATAACGGAGGAGAGATAGTCTTGAAGTGGAGAAGAATATCGTGTGATCGCGGGTGGTTCAGCTTCGTGGTCGGGTCGAGGAGGAGTCAATCTCAAAAAAGAACAATCACACACTCGCAGTTCTGCTGCAATCTTGTACTATCATTTCTTTTCAGAGCTTGTTCTGTGTCACGAGAGTCATCTCCAGTGATTGCAATCAGATTTGTTTCCCCCCTCGTTCCTTTGAACGAAAAAAAGAAAAAAAACACAAAAGAGATTGAGTCTTGCAACGGTCGCATTCACGAACCTATTCATCCCCTTCCTTTTCCTTCTACTTACTGATCTCTCAGCACCTGTCTGTTTGAGTACATCCAAATAGCTACACTTACGTCTCCCCTGTTGCATTCGAATAAATTGATCAACATCCTCGACAAATTTTACAGCCTCACATCACCGTTCCCTTAAACATCATGTCGTCTTCCGTATTTTTCAAATTCAAGTCCCAAAAGGAACCTTCTCGAGTGGAATTTGACGGTACTGGTATCTCTGTATTTGAGCTCAAGCGTGATATCATCATCAAGAGCGGTCTAGGTGACGGAACCGATTTCGATCTTGCAATCTACAACGAAGATGGCAATGAAGGTAAGCGTATTGCGATATGATCATGCATATCTACTAACAGCAATGTAGAATATGATGACGATACTACAATCATCCCTCGATCGACCTCGATTATTGCTCGTCGATTACCCCCTATCAAGCCAGGAGCTGGAAGAGCTGCCAGATACATGTCAGGAAAGATGCCTGCCAGCGCCAAGAACTCATCACGAAGAGAGCTGGGCAACAAGTCTTCAAAGCCATCGGCCACCTTGAATGGTCTTACACAAATGAATAGCGCTATGACGGAGGAGCAACGAATGGCTGCCATGTTCCAGGTTCAAAGCGAACAATGGACTGCGCAACAAGAAGAGATGGCCAAGTAAGTTTATTCCACCCTTATTCACTATTTCAAGGTCTAACAATCATCTAGTCAAACCCCAGTCTTTCGCACAGGTGGCAAGAAAGGTCAAGCAGCACCAAACGTTCCTGACCATGAACCTCCTACAGGATATATCTGCTATCGTTGTGGTGAAAAAGGACATTGGATTCAAGTGTGCCCTACAAACGATGATCCTACATTTGATAACAAGCCGCGAGTTAAGCGTACTACTGGTATTCCGAGATCTTTTCTCAAGACTGTTGAGAAACCTGCTGCGTTGAGCAATGATGGTACTACGGACGATACGAAGCCACCATCTGGGGTCATGGTAAATGCTGAGGGAGAATTTGTTATTGCTGAGCCTGATAAAGCTTCATGGGAACAATTTCAAGCAAAGACAAAGTCTTCTGCTGCTCTTCAGAAAGCTGCTGCATTAGGAGACAAGGATTTGCAGGATAGAGGACTGGAATGCTCCATCGACAAGAAATTATTCATAGACCCAATGAAGACGCCGTGTTGTGAGAAGACGTACTGCAATGACTGCATTACTAATGCTCTTATCGAAAGCGATTTCACTTGTCCAGGATGTCAGACTGACGGAGTATTGATTGATGATCTGAAGCCTGATGATGAGACGTCTGCAAAGATTACCGCATACCTGTCTGAGAAGAACACTGCTGAGCGAACGGAGAAAAAACGATCCCGAAGTCCCAGTGATGATGGCGATGGCGGTAGTGGCAACAAATCACGATCCGCAACCCCAGCTGCTGTCCCGGAGGTAAAGGTTAAAGCTAAATCACCAAGCCCGAAGAAATCACCCAAAGTCCAGGCCGCTACGACAGCAAAAGACAGTCCAAAACAAGATGAAGCTGCAAACACACCTACACCAACAACTACACCGACTGTAAAGGAAGAACCGTCTAAAGGCAAAAAAAGACCAGCAGACGAACTTCTTGAAAATCCTAAGATTCCTAAAGGTCCTAAAGCTATGCAAAAGCAAGAAGCCCAGAAACAAGCTATGTTGAAACAACAACAGCAGCAGCAGCAGCAGCAGGCTATGATGAGTGGTATGCCTAGTTTTCAAAATACGCCTTTCGATATGTCGCAGCAATTTTATGGGAATAGATTCAATAACATGCCTAATATGGGGATCATGAATCCGTTGTTCAATATGGGGATGTCTCCTATCTCTTCTATGGGCATGAGTCCAATGCTGATGAACGGCTTTTCGTATCCTAACATGAATGGTATGAATATGTATGGTGGAAATTACGGAGGCATGGTTAACGGAGGAGGCAATATGGGAATGATGAATGGAATGGGAAGAGGAAATGGACAGATGAATGGTGTTGGTAATGGTAGTATGAATGGAAATGAAGGAGCAGTAACAAGATTTCCTAATCAACAAAAGACAGTTTTTGCAGAGCCGCTGCCAAATGAAGAGGATAATGCGTATTTTCGCAAACCCGTTAATCCGCATAGACATGTGGGCAGACAGAGGAGGGCGAGACCGAGTGATTATAGAGAGTTGTGATTGCTCTTCTTCTCTTCGACTTTCCATCCCGATTATTTTCAGAGAAGCAGATTTTGTGCATTCATGGATGGACCCAGATGGGTGGATGGGGATTGGAAGTTTTCGTCAATTTTACATTATAAAACACGCATATAAGGCGTGGTTTGGTTGGTTAGGGCAAGGCATGGTTATTGCAAGGCGTTTTCTAGGGTACAGAGACTGGGCATGGGAGAGTCTTTTTCAATACTCATGCAGGTCCGGTTGGGTGGTTTACTCATGGCATTCTCTCATGGTTGGCCTAGGGTGGGCTCTACATTTTCTTTTTCTTTTCTAACTGATATCGGGACTGGTACATAGTAGTATGCTGCTACAGCGAGAGAAGGTCAGATAGAAAACTTCTTCAAGTGCATAGCGAGCGAGCAAACCTCTTTGATTAGAGGAGCATCAAGAGCGAGTAGATAATGGAATACATAATAAAACAAAGAAAATCCGGGTTTTCCCACATGCTGTTCTCCTTTCTCACTGTGAGTGCGATTCTTCTGAGTCTGAGTGAGGTGTTGGGGGGAAGGGGGGGCAGGAGAGAGATCCAATAGCAAAAATGTAAGATTCTGAAGTATGAAACAAGGTATATGGGAAGAGGTGGGGTGGGGTGGTGGGATTGGATGGGATGGAGGGACAGGAATGTTTATTGTGGTACAGGTAGCTTTACACAGCAGAGAGCACCTTAGGTGTGTGGTCTGAAAAGCTGGTTGAATTGGTGGGTGAGTGGGTGGGTGTGGAATAGTTTCGTGTATGAGTCTGTGGGGGGGGTAGGAGTGAGGTTTGAGTGAGGTTTAAAAGGAGAGAAATGATGAATATGCGAATATCTGGAGTTCGGGAAAGTATAAATGCATGGTGGTGTAATAGACCATTTTAGACCATTGGAGGTTTGTTGGAGTATATAGGGCTTCACATATAGACAGTTAGGTTGGTAGCTATTATTCACAGCTGCCTAGATAAAAAAAATAAACAAGGACAAACCCTAAGCATAGATAGCCTAAGTGTAACTGCAACGCCGTTCATCCATTCATTCGAGTGAGTTTCAAAACGTGGGATTTCAGCTGTCGTAAATCCCACTCGGCTCCTTTGTAACACAACCTATGTGGGATGAACGTGTCTCCAATCTACCAATCTTGCATTTCATCTGAAGAATAAGTGACAGGTGGTTTTTCATATATGTGTGGCAGAATTTGTGCATAATCAAGGAAGTTATTGATTCTTTGGGATGGGATAAAGAGCGGATAGGGGGAGATTTGAGTGTTTCCTGGGCTCAGAATGTGAGACTGGGGAAAGGGAAGAAAGCGTGGAGATCTTTCAGTTGTTCATCCGGAGTTCTTCTTTGTCAGATCTTGACAGGAGCTGCTTTTACGGAGGGTGGATTCGGTGCTGAAAGGGCGCAGCTGGGGCGGATCTATTTAGGAAAGCTGGACTTCCTGGAGAGCAATTCAGTCTGGGGGAAGGCTAGTGGAGCTGCAGCTTATGCATGCGTCAACCAACAACGGCTTTAATCCATCCCATCCCACTTTTCCTCCTCTCTCACCGCAGCGTTTCATCCTTGGCATCAAGTTCACTCTCCGGATCTGGGGTACATGGAGCCGCGAGGAAATTACCAACGCCTTGATTGAAAACCATGTCCTTTGTATATTTGCTTCCCAAAGGTTCATGTACCGCAGATCATGAACAGGCAAAAGGCAAAGTAGGAAATAACCCGGAAACCCGGTCCTCGGCGTCTGGTGTCTCGAAGTCTGTTAGCTCTTTGAGAAAGATCTGCCTGAAGGAAGGAACTGTAAGCGCAGTGCGGGACTTCATTTCGGACATTTGGATGAACGGAATGGAATCGGCGGTAAAGGCCGCGGATGAGGTCGGTTGGAGGCAGAAGTGGTGGTTGTTTGGCGGCAATGGTCGCGGATGGGGTTGAAGGAGGTGGTGATCTGGCGGTTGTGGTTGACGGTGAGATCGAGTACAGATCTTCAGTGAGCTTCAGTTGACAGCGTAACGCTCTCTTCCCTCTTCTCTACTTTTCTTGTCTGTTATGGATCGCGATGGGTATATTCCTAAACTCGTCCATCCCTCCCGTAAAAGAGGCAGGATAACGAAGAAGAAAGGCAAGCAGGCATGTTACGTTACGAACGGATTCGTAATACGGAGCACGAACTTGAGCATTCCAGGCAGCTCGGGGTCGCTTGCGGAAGGAAGGTCCCGCTCCAGTTTCTAATGATGTGCTTGGAGAAGGATGGCCGAGGGCCGAGGGCGAAGGCGAAGTGAGATGAGATGATGAGACGAAGGGGATGGATTATTGCGTGCGTACATTTTATTTATATCTTACTATTGTGTTGTGTTGTGTTGTGTTGTGTTGTACCCAAGGTAAGTAACCTTCCTGAACGAGAAGGAGCAAGCAAAGATAAGAAGAGACTATTGATGGTAGGCTACAATAAAGATCGTTTGAATGGGAGGGCTCGGAATTCAAGGCTATTACGCTTTGTGTAATTTTGGGATTTTTGGGATTTTTTGGATTTTTTAGATTTCTTTTCTTCTGGAACCTCCACGATCAAAGATCCATGTAAAACGATCCCCTTAACCCCCCTTTTCCCCTTCCCCCTACCCCCTTATTCATTCCCCACGCAAACGGCATCCCTCATCTAGTAAGCCTCATTCGAGTTTTATCCCAACTCCCTACCAATATCCAATATCACCCCCACACCTTACATCCTCCTCTCTTCTCCTCTCTCCCTCCCTCTCTCTCTCTCTCGTTCTCTCTTGTCTTGCTTTCACCGTCGACTATCGTCTGACTACGGAATAATAAAGCCTACGAAAGCATTCTATGTCTTCCTATCTTCCTATCTTCCCATCTCCCCATCTCCCCATCTTCCCATCAATCAAATGAAATCAATGCTATTGCTTCTGTCTTCTCTCTCTCTCCTTTCCTCTCGGATCCTCACCGCCAATTCCGGTATCACCCTACATGATACGATATGATACGATAGAATAGTTGCGGACTGCTCACCCCAAAGCTGAAAGATATCATTGATGATGTGGCATCCGTGCCTAATCCGTCACCCATAAATTCAACGATTCATTTTCTTCTGCCTAGATCCTGCGCCAGCCTTCAATATATGCCCAAGCTGGGAAGCGTATCACAAAAATGTGGGAATCCTATAGGGGCGCGGATTCTGCATCCGGAAAAGGAGAGCTGGCGCGCGAGCAGGCCAAGGCAAGGAAACCCCACGAATTCGAATCGGACATGGGTCTGAGATGACTCTGGGGTGGAATGAAACAAGATGCTTCTATGCTGCATTCTTTATTCGGCGCCTCCAACATCCCTGGACACCCATCGAAAAGATGCAAGGTATTGAAGACATATTAGCCATTTTATAGCCTAGTAGTAAGGCTGGAACCATCGGCTTTGCTGTCGTTGGCCCCCTTGCTGCCACGGGGGGATCGGGTATAAGCCATGTGGATGTCACTGGTGGAGAGCGGAGATGAATGTCCCCATGTCCCATGGTAAAGATAGAATGAAAAGCCGGATACGACTCAACTCTTACACAACGCAACTGCACTCACGCAATACAATAACACGACCGGGCTGACATGTACTGAAAGGCATGGGAAATTGATAACAACTGGTATATTTAACTTGTTGGGTGAGAGCCAATGCCTTGCTTCTTTAGCCTCCTGGCCGTGTCCTGCCTCCTAGACTGAGCAGGACCAGACGATGCATTCTTTCTCTAGTCTGGATGCAGCGAGCCATCATGCCATGGGGAGGCGGCTGTCCGGAGGGATGAGCTGTCTTACCTTTTTCTTTCCTTCTTTGCCTCACCAGTCCACTCAAATACCCCCAACCCGACATTAATATGTCTGTGCCATCCATATCCGTTTCCCATCCGCCTACCTCATTCAAACAACAAGGGTTGAGAAAGAATACCATATAACCCCATCTTTCTCCCCATCTTCGCGTTGGTTCTGTTGGATTTCCTCTTCCAACAAATAAAACCCTCGGCTCCTATTTCCATCTACCCTTGCTCACAAGAAACTTCCTATTCATACCATAATCGACTGCGCCTTTCGTTAGGAACTGGAGGCAGAACGTCCAAGACCCCCAAACGCATCTTGATCTTCGTTCATTTCCTAAAGGATTTCCTTCGTAAGCGCTGTCCTACCCTACCTTTCCTATCGTTGCCTCCACAGATCAGCCCAAGTCGAACCCCATGTTTCCAAAGTAATCCTAACTTCTCCGCAGCCAATCCCGAAACATCTCACGAGAGCAAACCAAAGAAAACTACAAAAACCCACCCCTTCGGCCTTCGTGGTCTCAACCTCAACAACCACACCTACAGACCGACCTTCAGAAACCTACTTTTTTTCATCTTGTGACCGACCTATCTAGCCGTCACATCAACAAGACCCAATAGCCAAACCACCAACGACTCATTTCTCATCCACACAACCCAAAACCAAACCTCAAGGTCTCCAAAATGCCCTCCCAAACTTCCACCAAAACCATCACGGCCCCTTCTCCCCGCCGCCGTCTCAGTCCTCTCCTTACATCCTCTTCTGCCGGCCTAGACATAAGCCTCTACCTCAACACACTTAACACGAACCCTAAATCATCTACGTACACATACGCATTCACCAACCGCGCAGAACAGAAAATCCAAAATGACTACACTGTTCCTCCACCACCACCAAGCAGTCCAGTTGATTTTGGCGGCGAGAGCTGGACTCCTAGTGCCTATGGGTTGAGGAATTAAGCTCGTCTCGACTTGAGGGGGGAAGGTTGTTGTGCGAGGAGCCAGAAGGAGTTTGTATATTACTTTTTTTGTCAGATTGGATTCGCTTTCACGTGATGGCGAGGTCCACACCCAGCCAATACATTGACAGCAGTCATCAGGATTTTACAGCAATCGCTCGCGCGTGCATAGGCATAGGCTCTTGGATTTTTCAGGGTTTTGGGTTAGGTTAACCGGTGTTAAAAATGATTGGGTTTTGGGTTTCAGGACTTTATTTTCCTTTTCCCTTTCTCAGGGCTGAGAGTTTTGCTTTGTTGGGAATTGGATGAAATACGGTGTTTTGACTTTTGGGGGGGATATTAAGTGTATATGCTTGCATGTACGAATTGTACCTACCTACATTATCTCTACCCAACATGCAGGTATTGAGAATATACAGTGAGAGGCGTTGTTGAAGCAACGTTGAGAATATGTAACTGTTAACTTCTGTTGAAAATGGTGCTTCATAAATTACTAATGGGTGGGGAACCTCTATTACTGTAATCTGGGCTACTCTATCATCATCGTTGTATCACTGTAATCATCAAAGGCTGCTCTCATAATGCTCGATTATCGTACGCCATTTCCGCCATGTTTTTCTTCCCCGTAAGATATCTCAGTGATGAGCTCACAGTTGGTGGTATTGCCACAATTGTTGATGTTAGTGGATTTGGATCTGTAGGTAAGTCTTAATAGAACCCTTCCTTAGACTTCGATGTTCGATGACGGAAGGGAAGGAGCGATGAGGGGAATATTCTGCATCCGTTGGATCTAAGAAGGAGAAGGAATAGGAATGCCGCGAGTTAGTATGTTGGAATTTCCCGAGGTGGGAATAGATCCACTTCAACTTCCAACTGCATAAAGGGAGGGAAGGGGAAGGCTTGGGACTTATTTTATATACCAAGGCGAGAATTTTTTCTTTGCTGGGTTTAGATTGAAGCTACTGTGGACTTGGATTTTTTGATTTTTTTCGTTTTTTCAAAGCTATCCAACCCAAAAGAATTGGACTCTAGGTTGGATTATCTGCGGTGGGATTGTGGATTTGGGTTTATCTAATGGACTTGGGTTCTTTGATTGGGTTGATCCATTGGATTTGGATTCTTTACTTAGGTATATCCAAAAGACTAGACTTGGATTTTATTAGGTTAGATTTTATATTATACTCGAAATTATAAAACAAAATTTTGGATGTGAGAGAAAAATGCATATAAAATAATGATATAACTAGTCCAGCCTGTTAGGCCAACCCACTAATCCAACTCCAATAGATTGAATATATCCAAGTAAAGAGCCCAGTCCGCTGGATTAATCCAGAATAGCCATTGGTTCAATATCCAACCCAATTTCTTGGACTAGGACTATTGCAAAGTCCAACCTATTTCGCGACTTGACATTTAGAAAAGTTGTGGAGAGAAATTACAAGCTCCATTGCTGTGACAGGCGGAAGCAGCTCATTGTCATTGTCAATTGGACGATGAGAACTGTCATTGCCAAAGATTAAATTATTCCAAATCCTTAAAGACCTTTGTCCTTTTCTTGCACATCTTTCGATTCCTTTTTTGAATATGCAACAACTGTACTATCTTTGGGGGGGCTCCTTGGTCGATCCTTCTGCCTTGCTTTTCTAACTTTTTTCCTAGTACCTAGCATTTCACTACGTCCATAAGTAGATGTTGTCGTATCTCATGTCGAACAGTGCCATAAGGATATCATCCTACGCAGCTGAAGCTAGGGAGATCATTACACCGTACGGTAGAAAAATACACCAGTCAAGGCAGGCTTCTCTTTTTGCGGTCGAGAGAACTTATGGTACTCTTAACGCGGCTTTCGGCAGAAGTAGCTAGAATTGCAGGTATAATTCATTCTAGATAATCTAGAAACTCTTCAAAGCAAGTGAAAACGACTAGAATATACCCCAAAGCCAGTAATGATTGATACTCCTTCCTTAAGCGGATTTTATTCGTCACCTTGACGAAAGGAGCATGTTTCAAATCCGGCTTTATAAATTCGGTCGCAGTCATTCTCAGCGCTGAACCATCATCCGTAAAAAAGGTTGGATCATATGAAGCAAGGAAACTCTCATTCTTGTGATGAGAATCATAGAAGACGAGGAGGCTAATGAAATTCAAAAATGGCATATTCAAAAAGAAAATAGCGAAAGAGGAAGTTTGGACAGATCGTTGTCAAGTGAAATTGTATTATCTTCGATGACGGGTTTTTACTGTCATTTGCAGATGGGAATTATCATCAGGTGTTGATTGGAAATAGGTGACCCATCTAGCCTGTGCACAAAACACCAAAACTATTGATATATTAAAATTGCGTTATTTGACCTCCCCTTCGCCTACACTCATGGAATCCAGCTATATAGCCATTATATATATGCTGAATAGTCTTTTGGTCTATATTTATATTAAATAGCTTGACAAACCTAGCCGAAGCAGCTGATTTTATAGCACAGTGTCTTTTATGAAACATCCTTTTGATTGGACTAGCCATTGTCTCTATAATAGAGAAATTAGTAGAGTTGCCCGGTAAAGTAATTAAAGGGAGGCACTATTGCTCTGGCTACTTCTTTGTAAGCTTGCTTGTGTGTGCTGAATCTGTATTTTGACAAAGAGTAAGACCTTGAATATGTATATCCTCCAGAATAGTAGGTAAAATAACTTCAGTATAGATCTTTTCTATTATCATCTTTCTTACTTTATTGCCAACTTTATATGGGATAACCTTCCCAATTATATTCAATGCCAGCCCATGCACTTAAAGCAGTAAAGGCCTTTCTTCTCTAGCTTTCGCCTTTATATCTTTTTGCAAACATTTATGAGTTAATTCCTTCTCTTCTTCACAGGTGGCAGTAATCATGCCCTTGTCATATTTACAAGCGTTTTATATTAGATTGTGACTTAATTTCGCAAACGCCAGAAGGTTAGTACGCCTCTATTATCTAAAGGCACACTCTCACCACAAATATAATCTTAATTATAGCATATTATAACTTCTGTTAAAGCTCAGATTGGAGTTTGATTGCGAATCGAAATACTGGTAACTTGCTCGATAATTGGACATGGTATTTCAGTTCCAAGAGCCTCGGAAAATAGCCTTGCAGATATAACTCCAGCAAGGGTGTTTTGATGTGGTTGTTAGCTCCATAATGCTGTCATATTGATATTGAAAGCTGTGTTTACATTCTAGTTTCGGTGTTTTGGTGCACATGATTCGGAATAACTTTTTCTTGAACTCTGTAGATCAGCCTTCAATCAAATGACCACTTTATATAAATTTCTTAGATTCGCTGGTGCCAAGAAACTTTGCAAGAGGAAAGTCATTCAAACGCAATTCAGGAGTACCCCCCTACTTAAGAAGCTATACCCCGTGTTCAATCTCGCTCGCTTCCTCTTTTAAAGAAGACGTCAGTCGGAGATTCTCCTCGATTTCCATGTGAAGTTACCTACTTGACACTTGTTTCTTTTTTTTTTATTTTGACAGCAGTAGTCATTGTCATCAAAGCCTGAATTCATTGCTGTCAAAGAAAATCATAATTTTGGAGAGTAAAGGTCTTTTTAGAGATGGATCCTAAGCTTATGGGCTTAACAAACTTATTAAACCCATCTTCATCTAAGTAATCACTTTACATGTTCCTCATACTTGAAAGGCCTCTCTTTATACACCCTTTCAACTGTTCTAATTTACTGGGGTCCGCTTTCTGAACATTGATTGAAGTCACGCTTGAAGCTCCTCCTCTACGAGTTTTTGCAGTGAAAGTAATCTTACTATATATATCCTTGGTGAACTAATAGGCGGATTACAAAATCAAGAAATCTCGAAAATTAAAATCAAAGTACTTGGTGGCAGGTTAAAGCAGTTGTGCTGAATAGTATAGAATGAGTTATTTAACTCGATGAAAAAAAGCTTTTCTCTCTCCAAAATATGAAAATTGTTGTCAACCATCATATTTCTCATTCTTGTTGACCGAATTCTCAGAACCGATATTGTCAATAAAGCATATCTCCGCTTTGGAATCCTGAGCTCTTCACGTAACACTTCTCCTTCAACAAATTCCAGGAGCTTCAGCTCATTTCCTCGCTGTGCATGCAGAACTAGTAAAACTAGTAGAAGTGTATTCCCATCCATACAGAGCGTTGCGTGGTGACCAGCAATGAGTTTAAATACCCTTTCGGATCACTAAACTTACTAGGATTTGTGGAAGTGAAAGGATGGAGGATATTTTTATGGGCATCAATGAAGGAGTGAATGGGATAAATATCAATTTGGGATTTTTATGTGAGTACTTGCTGTGAGGTGGAAGGAGAGGCACTTGCAAAGGTCGACACCAGGTAGGCAAACCTTTTCTCTCAATTAATCTATTGAGACCAATCTTAGCCATTCTCCGCTCCTCTCAGATTAACAACGCCGGGGGGGGGATGTGGAAAGTAGCTCGCCACATGCACCTCCTCACAGCCTCAAGTCGTGTCACCGTTTCATTGCACGGTCTCTGGAAATGAGAGGAAAAGCAATGACTCGAGCCCTGTAGAAATGCAGAAAGTTAGATAGGTGTATGAATACGTACAGTACAAACGGTGGTCCTTTTTTATTATTCCTTCAGACTTCATAGTCAGTGTTGGCATTCACTTCAGTTTAAGGATATGCTTCTCTAGCATGAAGAGTAGTTTGTAAGGCTATATAAGAAGGTACTCGGGCAGTTAAATTTGAGAATGATGCTCTTACACCCCGGCACTCTCTATTATCATCACAAGGCTATCGTTGTTAAAATACATTGGACCATACTCTTTTACTTTTCATGAATGCTTGTCGAGCTGAAACAACATCTTTACTACCTCGAGCAGTTTTGATGAAATTTTTTTTTGCTGGCCCTCCTCCCGTCATTTACTGATCAAGCATTCTATCGATTTTTGACATCTGGGGGTTTCGCCAATTTTCGTTTTCAAGGTAGAAGCGCATTTACCTTGAAAGTGCTGCTTGGCTCCATCACTGGTAATTGTAATCAAGGAGGAGAGGAAGTAAATTCGTACGGAACTAGATCTAATAAAAGAAATTGAGTCACGGGTCCCAATGAAAGGTATTTGTGGCATGAAGATGTGAATTGAGAAGCATACTCTCTTGCTCAGAAGAACAGTCACATATTCTAGCTCTTTCCTTAATAGGTAGGACGTGGAATGGGATTGACTTTGGACTTATGGGCTAATCTACTGGGTTGGACTTGTTATATAATTATTTTATATGCCTTTTTCCCTACAATTTCTGTATTTAAGTATTATTGAGTATATGATATATAAAGTCCAACCCAATAATCCAAAGAGCACAAGTCCATTGGATAAACCTAAATTAAAAATCCAACCCAGAGTCCAACTCTATTGGGTTGGATGCTAAAAAATTACAAGTCCACACTGGATTATCCAGTCCAATCCGCACCCTATTCATAGGAAATGGAGGAGAAGACTTGGTCGAATGATGCATGATGAAGACAAGGCATCTTGCTAGCCTTTGGAGTTCGTCTCTATAAAAGGCCATCTATTATCAAACTTATTTTCGACATGCTCCAATGAATGCAATGCACTTGAATGAGACTCGACCTCCCGGAGGAGGGGTAATAAATAATTTCAATGTATTTACGAATATGAAGAATGTGATTCAGCGAAGGCATGTAAAATGACACTAAAGTCTGAGTACTCTATACTTTCAGAAGTTGACAAGAGATTAATTAATAGTTTACTCTGACAGTTGACAGTAAAATCGATGATTATCATTCGATTCTTATGACAGTAAAGAATAGAATAGCAACGTTGAATGTGTGTGGAAACGCCAAGGTAACTTATGGGACAGGAATATAGTACGCAAGCCTTGCTTCATAGCAGTAGTACACACCATTGTGGAACTGAGATAGGTTCGACTTCTTGGTATAATCCTCATGTCTTTCAAAATTGGTGGATCGACTACATTTTATAACAGCTTCCTGAAGAAACGTGGGCTAGGTTGCAAGGCTAAAGACATAAAGAGATCATCTGGGTGAATGTGGGATCAGCGTCCATGAATGAAGATAGGAATGAGCTTGCATAATTAAAGGTGAGAAATGGAAGCCGCGACTTGTTCTGAGAATCTTGACTTGCGTATCAAATTATATTCATAACTTTACAAGATGCCTGCTTCCTCGCGTAGTACGAATCCCACTCATATACCTATATAAAAACATATTGAAAATGTGATGTGTGATTTAACTGAAGAAAACAAGAAGAGAAATATCAATAGATAATATTAGATTTTCTTTATTGGGATAGCTTCAAAATATTACTGATTTTATGTGTGCGTCCTTCAAAGCTTGATAATTAATATAGTGGTTGCCTCACTTGCCTCTAGGACGCCGAAGAGCTCTTTCCATGATCTCGGATCTTACGATTTCATATTCGAGAGAGTACACATCTGAACTTTCAGAAATATTTCCGCTTCCATTGGGGAGCCGGGAAATGAAGAGGATGAGAGATGGTTGATCCCCGCTTTTCGCGTTACACTTGGACGAAGTTGAGCTCATTGCTGACGTACATTATATCTCCCTTTTTACAATTCTCAAATTATATATTTCCTTTCCTTTCCTCCAGAATGGCACAAACAACAGAAATTACGCCATACCATTATTACCATTATAACTTTTCTCTCTTTGCATGAAGGTAAGTGGTCGTCCTCTCCCAAACCACTACTCATGGCTCCTTTCTGATAGATTTGTAGAGTAGCATGATACTTGAGTTTGCGTCATATTCCTTACACAGAATGCGTAAGTTTCTAATCCTCATCACCGCAATGCAATGCTAAAAACATCTCAGCTACATCCTCTCTACCCCCGCTCTGCCTTGCGGGCCCTGGGGACATCCTACCGTCGAATCCCCATCCTATGGATTGGCTGAGACATATATGTTGATCACTCGCCTCATTCTTTCTAAGCTCGAATCTCTGTACCCTCCTTTTGCTGCTTATTCTGCTTTTCTATCTACTTTCTTCGTGGATAGCCTTATCCGATTCTGGAATGTAGAAGAAAATTTGGTCAAAGCTGCTGGTGCAATGACCTGCTAATATTGGAACGATGAAAGATGAGAAGCCTACAATGGACAGAGAGGACTTTCGCGGGGGTAATTGGAGAGGCATTCGAGCTACTTGAACCTTTGTTTGTAGATGGTAGGAATTTGGCTGGTGGGTATGACTGATATTGAAGGTAGTGATCAATAGCATCGGTTAACTACCATGAAATGCGCACTACCTCCTAACTATATTCTTCGGAACAGTATGCGAAAATGTGCACTTGGATTGAAATATTTGACAGAGCAGTGAAAAACACAGCGAAGAAACAGGGGAAGCCAAAGAGCATTAGCGACGCGGAAGGGCTGAAGTTGTTGGAGGGTCTGGATTCATCGTGAAGAGGTTGAAGTTTAGCCAACTAATACCGGTTTTAATCATACGGATAGAGAGAGGGTTCATGCTCCTAGGCACGGATTTCGAGTTAGAAACCTGTGTCTAATCTCTGAGAAGTTGCATGGGAAAGTTTCATGATGGCTTGTCTGAAGTTTCGACCAATTCTTACTTCAGAGAGGAGATCTTTCAAAGCATAACTATCGTTGAGAGCTAGCTGTCGCTCTAGACGTATTGAAATGGCTAATGTGAGGAACTGCTCCGAGTGGGAGGAGAATGTTCCAAGAGTTATGAAGCATGTAACTTAATGCCTCCCATTTTCTAAGACACTTAAACATTCCGAGAATCTGAGTAGGTTCTTGGCGCTCTCCTGTGTGAAATGGCCTGCTCAACAGGTTCATACGGATGAAATTTTACGTTCTCTACCATGCTCGGGTGATTCACGTTAACGTTGACACGAATAAATTATTGCCAGCAATTACTCACATACAGATGGGTAAAACTTGGTTAAATCGAGTAAGCGCACTAAACGAATGGCTGGATACTACGCAGGAGGTTGGTACGTAAACCTCCACCGCTGCCATTCCACATCCGCGCTCGACTCGACTACCCTTTACATGTTCTGTCATAACATTGCACATTGAGTTATGCATGTCTATGTCGATTGTTATTCCCACTGTCTTTGTTACCATGGGAAGGATGTGGAGGTGTGCTTTCTAATCAAGCAAATGGTGCAAAGGGGCAAGGGCAAAACTTGCTTGTCGGACCATTTTGGAAAGAGTGGATCGCGAGCAGCAATTTGATTGGCTCCGAGCGCAGACGCTAAGGCGCACGCTTAAACGTGAAGCTTCTAAAACGAAAGCATATCCCCTTGAAATTCCGTCATACACATCGTCATCGAACACTGCACATCCCCAAGAACTCAACCTCACCCACGAACCCACAATCCGAACCATCTCCCCCGTTGCAGAGCCGCATCGATTATCCGAATAGCGTCCAACAACTGCAAGGCAAAGGCAAAGCGATTTCCCGCGCCTGTCGAACCATTCAGACTGGAACTGGTGCGGCTGCAAAATCAGTCGGCGTCCCCTTTCGAACGGAGGATCCAAGTTACGTCACAGCGAAATTAAGCCTTTCATCCCCTCAAAAGAAAAGAAAATCGAAGAAGGAAGGAAGAGTGAGTGCGAGCGCTAGATACCACCTGCGATATAGTCGCTTCCTGGACCTCTTACATCACCTTTTCGACTTCGCATCATTCACCGAATTAAACTGGTAACTGGTTGTTCTGCAAATCTTCGCATCTTCGCATCTTCGCCAGGGGCCCATAGACGTTGCCACCACAACACGACCGCTCGACAACACCTCCTGTCCCGGAACATCGATTCATATTTGTCCCCAATCTTAAAGCACTCGCGCATCGATAATCCTGTCGCTTTTGCACAATTTTCTGTCGGTCCTGGTGTGTTTGCTAGCTAAGTCGGGTTGGACTAAGAATTTTCGGTATGTGGAAGAAAGGAGAAAAAGAGACTCGGCTTCGGCTGCGACCAAACTGAGCGCCCCTAATTAACTTGTTCGCAGAAAGGCAGACGTCATCGGCACCACCACCACACACCCAGGCGTATCTTTCTTTATCTTTCCTCTGATCTCATCACTGCACCATTTCCCCACCTTGATACCTGAGTTTGCTACTGCGCCTGCAGCCACAATAGGCCCATCCTGTCGCACCGTCGTCGTCATTGTTCAAGGATAGGGTGCACACAATCAACCATTTTTGTCGTTGACGACCCTCGGACTCAAAATGGGCAACTCTCCAAAGGGAACAGCTACCAAGAATGGAGACGCAGAGTCTCCTGTTACGCGCAACGATTCGCCTGCTAGCAAAGGTATGCTCTCTACATTCTCGCGCGATCCATTTTTACTACACCACTGAGCTCTTTTATCTAACATTGCGCCTCCGCGTGCAATGATCTCGTAGCGTGGCTAACTCATATCAAGCTACAGGACTCGATGCACAGACTGACGCCTCCAAATTAGCTATACCTTTACCTAATCCTACAACAGACTACTTCTCCTCGCACCACTCTCTTCAGCTCGAATCAAACCCGTTCGACCAATCATTTGGCGGCAACGGAGGCTTACCTCTCACCAATGGTAACGGCGGTCAGACTCCTGGAGGAACAAAGCTCCCAGGAGTAGCTTCAATCACGTCGCCAGCTGGCATACTTGGTGCTGGAAACACACCGTTCTGGGCTGGCGGACTGCGTCAAGGTCCACTGAGTCCCGCAATGTTGTCGGGACCAAGCAAAGAAGATTACTTTGGCGATGGACACCATATTCGGACAACAGGATTTACACCCAATGAGTCCAGTCTCCGGTCCGGTCTCACTCCTGGTGGTGGAGGCTCTATGTTTCCGGAGCCGAGTCCAAGTTTTATGAATGGAGGTCTAGGTCTCAATACCCCTGGAACTATGGATTTCCATCGTACCGCTATACAAGCTGCCCGGCTAACGAAGGCAGAACCCCCACAATCGATCCAACCCCAGAGTATCACGTCGCAACCTCAGCCAATGCTTAATGGCATCAATGACCATCCGGCCACCAGCTATAATAACAACGAGGTACCTCAACCCGCCGCAGCTACTGACGCTGCCAATAGTCTTTATCTCCTTGCAAGTGCTAGTAATAGGCCGCCGCAAATCAACAACCAAAATAACTACACCACGACCACCCGAGCTCCCATCCACGGCCATGGTCATGCCCAACCTCCCATGGCAATGCCTGCTCTGCAACAAGAGTTCTCTTCAACGATGAACTCGCAAAATATGAATGGTAATGGTCATCGTGGTTCTACAAGTGGTGTCTCTGGTCGGGGCCTCAGTGAAGCAAGCGAGGAGAATGAGCAGCGGAGCAGACCCAATACCAGAGGTAGGGGTAAAAGAAACTCTGCTGGCGGACCAACAACCAACGGTACAAATGGACGTTCCCGCAAATTGGAAGATGGTCCAGCCAAAGGACCTGCAGCCAAGAAGGGTAGGGGCAACAGTGGCAATGCTCATAACATGCCTCCTTCGGATGACTCCGATGATGAGCAGGAGCATGACATGAGCAAGGATCAATACAATGCCAATGGCAAAAAGATGACCGATGATGAGAAACGCAAGAACTTTCTTGAGCGGAACAGGTATATATTCCCTCTTCCTCTCCTGCGGGAAGGTCTATTGACAATATTCTAGGGTTGCCGCGTTGAAGTGCAGACAGCGTAAGAAGCAATGGCTTGCCAATCTTCAAAACAAAGTCGAGGCGTACTCGGTCGAGAATGATACTCTTCAACAATCCATTAGCAATATGAGGGATGAGATCGTCAACCTTAAAACAATGCTTCTAGCACACAAGCATTGCCCCATTGCTCAGCAACAAGGCATAAGCGGGATGCAACTGGAACAAAGCATCGAGTACGAGCATAACCACCAAGGCCATAGTCAAATGAATCCTTATGGGATGGCGCATAGTCTTCAAACGCAACAACATGCCATCAATGGTCAGGGTATGGAGAGACGGTTTTCTTGAGGAACTTTGAAATGATCATGCCACACAAGCGGCGTTATGGGGTTCACAGTTCACAGTGAGTGGTTTCAGTATGATTTACTAATGTAAAGCTAATTTCAATCATTTAGACTTAAGCATGAGATCGGGTTCGCACTCTATAGCTTACAAAGAGGGGCGGTTCATCGATTTAGCTTGCCTTCACAAGACTCGTCTTAAGGATGATCAGGCATTACAAAGGCGTACTTTTCACTGTCACTATTCGCGAAACCTCTGTAAATTATTCTCTTTTAAGCCTCTTTTGATCCTCTCCTTGTACACATTATATAGGGGTTTCTAGGACGGGAAAAACAAAGTACACGCATTAACATGGTGTGGCGTTCTGGGAAATGGTGAGGTTAGGCTAGCAAGTTGTCTTTGGAATCGGCGTACGGAATACACATTCGGGTTTATGAGTGCTGACTTCTATTGGAGCAATGGTGAAGAGGAAGCAGGGAGAGGAAGTTGCATGTATTTCCTGTAGCACGACTAGGCAGCGATAGGTGAATCATACTATACTATTAACAATCCACGAGGAAAAGGCACGGAGAT
This sequence comes from Chlorencoelia australis, assembly GCA_003988815.1. NCBI lineage: Eukaryota > Fungi > Ascomycota > Leotiomycetes > Helotiales > Cenangiaceae > Chlorencoelia > Chlorencoelia australis. The sequence continues at coordinate 1,497,797 of QYAN01000006.1, forward strand.
TTCAAAAGGGTTGTCTTGACTGGAGCGGCAGTCACTTGAAGACAGGACAATCTGCTATTTCATGACTGTTTTGGTGACCAGTTGCCTAGCTATTGAACTGGTACCTAAATAGGGAACTATATAGGTAAAGGTCTTTTAGACAGAAGTAGATATTGAACAAAAGCAAAAGTAGTTCTATCGATTTTGCTCACTTTGATTCCAGCTAGTCGTCATACCTAGGATGTATTATATTTATATATTTATTATAGTTGTCTAACAGCATCAATGCTTTGTTTTAGATTATTATCTTTATTAGATGATACTTATTTTTGCTGGGAATACGTAGGTGGTTCTTAGAGAGTCTCGTTCGTCAGAGAGCCTTTCATAGTTAACCTTCTCTATAACCCTGCATTTTGAGGTGATCGGTTATAGAAGGACGTAGGGTGGTTTAGCTTATAACGATATCTTTATTTCCATTCTTTGTAGTAGGTATACCTAGGTGAAATGGAAGGAGGCATATTGGCGTTGAGGTTGGTTATTAATCTGGGGAGAGGAGGAGAGAAGAAGGCGTTGTGGCAAATCAGGTCATTATACCTATATGGGCTCATCGCCTGGAAGTACTCTTACAATTTCTATCAATGACCACCGATCCTCGGACAAAGACAAGTGTAGTCTCCTATTTATGCTTTTCGACATGGTCGTCGTGCTATGCAGAAAACCGTGTCTTTAATTAGGACAATGGATGTTATGGTGGTGAACGAAATTGTTCAACAGGACAATAAGCTGAACAACAGTGATATAAGAATATAAGGAGAGCTAATACTTTAAAGTTATATATATAACCCTTTTATCAAACAGTTAACCTCACCCCAGATTTTCCTTGAACTCGCCTAAGTTTTGACGAGGCATCGGAATGAGAAGGCGCGAGCTTCCATCTCAGCCTCTAGACCCAAAATTTGTAAAACTAAATTCCGTCAACCCCCAACACAAAATACCTTCTCCTTCTCCACCTTGCTCATCGGCGTACAGGTATCGCCTTTTCCAGACTGTTCAATATACCACCGGCGGATAAAAAGAGCTGTTGAATTATACCTTTATTGGCGCGGGCGCTACATAAGCCCCGTCCTGAACGCCACTGCATGATCTGTCAAGAATTCTTTCCCTTAGATCCCCAATCTCGCCCATCAGCCCGTTACATCTCTGTCGACTTACCAGTACTCCTTCAGCATGGCACCTCGTCAAAGAAGGGATTTAGCTGCGCGTCGAAGACGGGTTGAGGACGAGGGCGAAGAGGAAGGGGGTCTCGATGTCGGAGAGCTGGACGATGACTCGTTGAGTGAGGGGTCTATAATAACTGATGAAGATGATGCGCAGGAAGAAGAAGATGATATTGGCCTCGACACGTCGCCTGCAGATTCCCCGGACGCCCCCAAGCTCAATGAGGATGGATCGAGTCAACCAGTGGAAGTGCAGGCAAAAGCAAATGGAACTGCGGACACATCGAAAAAGCTTATAAATGGCACCAACGATAGAGATCTGATGCTTAATGGGCTAGAGTTATCTGATACAGCTGAAGCTGTGCAATTCGAGGATTTCCATGAGGACATTGAGGACCAAGTACCTTCCCCAGCTGTGGTTAAATCTAGTACAGCACACATGGATAGACCACAAGAGTTACCTCACGAACGGAGACGTAGGGAACATGAGGAATACAAGAAGAAAAGGGATGCAGACCCGGCCTTTGTGCCAAATCGAGGAGCTTTCTTTATGCATGATCATCGCCACGCTGGGCCTGCTGCGAATGGATTCCGGCCATTTGGTAGAGGCCGAGGTAGAGGCAGGATTGGTTTTGGAGCTCCTTTTGCACCTGTCAAGTATGCTCTTCCCTTGCAAGATAAAATGCTTATGCTAACAGATAGCAGTCAAATGTCCCAATCTCTCGAACCTACAGATGCTCCTTGGACTCACGATATGCACGAAGTGATCAGCGAGCCTGCCTCTAGATATACAAATGGTACATCGAATGGAGCCTCACAAGGTCCCGCAACAGCTCCGAAGACTGAACCCCCGAACCGAGCGCTATCGACGACGAAATTAATCGGCAATGTGCAGATCCGAGTTCTCTTCTCGACAATGGATAAGCCTGTTGTTTTCCCTGCTATACCAGTGAAGCAGTATACTCGTCTGCCAGACCATCGCCCACCTTTGCGTCGAGATAAACCTGTTCGAATCTCCCTCCCCGACTATCATCCCAGATATATATTCCCTGCCGTTGATAGGTCATTTATTTTTATTCCGCGGGCAATGAGGCCCAATCAACAAGGCTTTGGTGGACGCGGTAGAGGGAGATCTGGTCTTGGATCTGTTGGTGGTTATTCCAGACGTACAAGTGTCTTTGGTGGGAGTGTGTACGGCAGTACATATACACCAAGCATCGCTATGAGCCGTCGATCATCTCTTGCCCGAGAGGTGAACCGAGATACCTTGGTCTCCCCAAGTGACTCCGCAATGTCAAGACACCCACAGCTAACAATGGATCCATCACGACCTGTTGTGAAATTGCCTCCTTCGAGTCAGTCCGTCCAGCCACATCAACTGCATGCGTCTGATAATGGATCACAAAATGGCCCTCTACAGGCGTCTGTTTCTATTGATGATCTCCCTCGCCCACAAACCTACCCCCTTCCTCAGAAGCCAACCTTTAGAGAAAATCGACCAAACCCTATTCCTATGCATCAGCCTAAACCCCAGAAGACTGTTTCCGTGGCCGATATTGAATCGCCTGCAACCCTAAACTTCAACCCTCCCCAACAACACCAACCATTCCATCAACAAGTTCCCATCCAAGTAAATGGAAACAACTATAACCACGAGGCCATGTTACACACTCGTAACGCTTCCTACCCAAGCCAGGCTTCTACAGGTACTCCACTATCTCAAATTCCCGAACGTGCTATACATGCTCAACCTTTCCAACCGAATCCTTATCAACAGTCCCAAACCTTTTATCCCCAGTCTTATCAGGTCATGCCACCGCCCCAAGGCTATTATTATCCCCAAACTTTCAATCAACCGATGGCTTCGGCAGCTAATGCAACCCCCTTCGTTCCTGCACAGCAGCAACAGCAGCAACAGCAACAATCCTCATATCCTCCATCTAGCCAGCCTGCGGAAAGCACATCAGCTCAAGCCACACCCCAAAACCTGGTGGCACAAGAAGTTAATGGCATGGTCTACTACTATGATGCTACACAAATTCCTGCTGTGGCGACGTTCCCAGCCTATTCAGCACCTCAGCAGTACCCCATGCAGCAAGTTAATATGGGTGGGATGATGACACCAAGTCCCGATGGCTTTTATTACCCCCAAGCACCTCAAGGGGTTGTCTACTACTCGCAGTAATGGGTGGCACTTTTTCGACTGGGTTTTTATATTCTCCTTAATACTTTCAGCGATCCTTGTTCTGGCTCTGGGTTTCATTGTGCGTTCTTGAAAGCGTTCTTGAGGTTTTCCCTTTGCATACGGCAGTAAATAGATAATTGCTGTCGTTGATGACTGAGGGAGGAAAATATTAAGATTCTTACACGTTTGCGTCATATTCTATTGTTCGATGTCACATTATGGGCATCGGTTAAGGGAAGGGAGCGATATCGTACGCAGCTATACGCTTTTCAGCTGCTTGCATTTTAGTAACTGCCGTGCGTCTCTTCTTCGTCGTGTCGTTTTAAAGAAAGATTCCTCTGGTCGAGGTTGCGGCATTCTACGAATCGTTGCCTGACATGTCATCTCTACGTTCGGGAGTAGGATTGGTAGTAGTAGTAGTTAGATAGGGATCAATGAGTGTGGATATTGGTTAACGAACTATTAATGAGACTTTGATGTGATTGTGAGAGGTGAGATTCTAGTTTCGGTGAGTGGTCCCACTTCTAAAAAAAAGGGAAATGCGTAGGGCGATCAAAAATCCATCATATTTTTAAGAAACATCTGATTTTAATGACAATTTTAAGACAATCAATTTTGAAGACAATCGACAACTCTAGTTTCATTTCATTTCCCATTTCCCATTTCCATTTCCGTTTGCTCCGGCCCACTGCAAAGGAATTTGCCTCACTTCGACTCACCGAAGTTACGTATGAACATCTGCCTATGCCTAAAAGTATGCCGTTATCCAAAAGACTACAGAGCTATAATCATAGAGATTATAATTTAAACCGCTAAACATTCTAATATCTTTAACAAAATATTGGGAAATGTGAGAATTAAAAGAGGTTTTTTGCTCAGGTTCAGTTGTTGCTGAACGCATTCAGTTGGTGAATAGTCATCGCTTAGTCTAGTTATACTTAGCTAAATAATAATTAACAACTGAACACGACAACGAACCTAGGCTAGATTGGTCACACACGGCAATTTGTTGACTCGTAATTCCGATTGATTGCACTCAAAGGTCGCTCGTGATCATGTTATGCCTCATGTTATGCCTCATGTTATGCCTCAGGTTGTGCCTCAGGTAGGCCGGCAACTCTCCTTTCGACAACTACAAATACTCACCAAGACAAGAATACCGAGGACTATCAAAGTAAAATACTAGTCATTGCGCCTCGTTTGCTCCAGGCCCTCGTTGCCTCTTTCTACCTTCTACGCATTTCTCGCTCTTGGTTTATCGTCTGGCCTTCCAATACTTTCGCCGCTTCCTTTCCTTTTTACGTAGTGAGACCCCGGTTAATCATAAGCAGCAAGCCGGCTTTAGGCATCAGAGGCCGTTAGTGCTGAATTCCCCCTCTCATAAGCAGCACCTCCAATCCAACCTCCGTCTTCTTCCATCCATCTATCGACATCTCAGTCCCACTCTTCGACCATACCTTTGAGAGTACAAAGGATCTACACATCATCAATACCAAGCTGTTTGAGGAAGCTGCCTTCTTCGAATACTTCCAGCCATCCATTGAGAGTTGATACTGACCCTGATCCATCAAAGCATGTAAGTTCATCCTGAGACACTCGGTCAGCGTCACCACCAGAGGTGAATGGTTTGCTGATACAACATCAAAGACTCGAGTAGTCATGGCATCGTCATCTGCCACCACTCCAGATACTCTGGTGACCTTGAAGATCAATATCGAGGGAACTAATCGTAGATTCAAGCTTCCTCTTCGTGATCTCGGAGCCAGCACTCTGCCAGAGAAGGTATGATAATCACCCCCCGACGACCGAGGCTATCGCCCCTTTGAATAGCATGGTGAAATTAGTTCACGATCAACATTTGGTGCCCCTTCAATGACGTTGCTAACAATAATCACTTTGCATAGCTTCGATACCTTCTCGCAATCCCTCCTACATCAGAGGCTGTTTTCGAACGTTATTCCGACAGTGCTGCAGCCTTCATTGTTCTCGATTCTAGCAACGCTTCGGTCTACAAACAACTTTACCGTGCCGCCAAGGCCAAACTCAAGCTTCGCCTCAAGGTCACAGTCAGAGACAAGGAACCGGTTACTCCGAAACCTGCAACTGTCGAGGATGAAGATCCAACCCCAGTCAGCCCTCTCAACGAGCAGTGCAACGAGCGACCCTTATACCGAAGTGAGCCACAAGCCGCTTCCTCTGTTTCTATTGCTGTTCCGGACACACAATCATGCACATCTGTCGTCGAGATGCAGCGAGACTATGAGCGACTTTTAATCAACCGTCTCTCCGCTAGGCATCCTGTTAGTCCATTCAACAGCGAGTCCAGCGCACTCACAAACTCTCGTCCCGTCCCTCAGGCTTTCTCTTTCGCCCATACAGACTCCGGTGATGCCACCACATTTATCAAGACCTCCTGCAGTGCGACCACCACTTCCACTTATCGGGACTCCAGTGATGCAGTCCAACCTTTCGGCCTCGCAAAGTGTGGGACTCCGGCCTCTGTAGAGATTCCGGTCAGCCGTGGAGCTCTTGCACGAGACAAATGGTTTGCAGAGCTTGCTGGTGTATCTCAGGAACGTGAAAATGCTCTTCGAAACAAGACTAGTGCTCCCGCTGCTCCCCCCAAAAGATGTAGCGTATACTCAGTATATTGCAACAACTGCACCAATGCTATTGCAGACGAACATTATCATTGCAGTATTTGTGATGATGGTGATTTCGATCTCTGCCCAAGCTGCGTGGAAGACGGTGTTCTTTGTGACGGCGAGGGACATTGGATGATCAAGCGTTATGTTAAGAATGGCAAGGTCATTGCCAGCACCACGGAGACTATTGAGCCAAAGTCTTTCTCGGCGCCCAAGACTACTCTTATTGCAGAAGCCAAGATCAATGTTGCTACCCGTACCTGCAACTCTTGCATTCAAGGTAAACAAGAATATACATGTGCATAAGATGTAGCTAACAAGGTTTCTAGAATTGCCCGAAGAGAATTTTGTCACTTGCACTACCTGTGATGACTATGATTTGTGCATCCCTTGCCACGTTGGCTTGGAGCATGGCCACCACCCCAAGCATGCATTTGCTCCCGCCGTTGAGGATGCAAATCTTGACATGGTTGCGCAAGCCCTCTTGGGTCCTGGCCGTAACACTGGTCACAACGCTATTTGTGATGGATGTGACAAGGTAATTTTAACTCTTGAAACTTCAGTTACATTTCTAACATGGAACAGTATGTTTTCGGTGTCCGCCACAAGTGTCTCGATTGCCCAGACTGGGATTTCTGCTCTGCTTGCATCGCCAATGCCAGCTTCATCCACCCTGGCCATCGATTCATCCCTATCTACGAAACCCTCAATGATATCGAGGCCTTGTCTCACTCCTACCATAGCAAAGCGCGCCACCACGGCATCTACTGCAATGGCCCTCTTTGCAACAGTGACGGCAAAAGCCCTGCTACATACATCAAGGGAGATCGTTACAAATGTGCTGTCTGCCACGATACCGACTTCTGTGCTAGCTGCGAGGCCAGCCCATCCAACCCACACAACAAGACCCACCCACTTATCAAATTCAAGACTCCCGTCCGAAACGTTAGTGTCACTACTTTGGGTGACCATGAAAATGGTCATCCTATGCCATCAATGGGCGATCGCCCAAGACGCACCACTTCAAAGGCTACCGAGACCACTCCGGCCCGATCTGCGAACGCTGCTACACAGGTTCAGACCGTTGCTGATCTTCAGCCGATTGAGCCAGTCAAGATTGAGGAGCCAGAAGTTAAGCAGGAAGTCGTTGAGGCCGAGGCTGAAGAACCTGCTAAGGAACTTCCTGCTACTGTTGTTCCAGAACCTGTTGTGGAGAAGGAGCTTGTTGCTCACTTCGTCCGTGATGCTATCCCAGATGGAAGCCGTCTTCCTCCCAACACCGTGTTCTCGCAGACTTGGTATCTCCGCAATGGAGGTGAGACAAAGTGGCCAGCTGGATGCAGTGTCAAGTTCGTTGGAGGTGACAACATGTGTGCTGTTGATCCCAACCACCCAGCAAGCGTGCATGAGCTCATCAGCGCCACCGAGAGCACAACTTGCTACACCGAAGTCGCTCCTGGTCAAGAAAGTGGCTTTACTGTCTTGATGAGAACCCCCAACCGCCCCGGAAACTTCATTTCCTACTGGCGTCTTACTGGCCCAACTGGAGACAAATTCGGCCACAGACTATGGTGTGATATCACTATTCCCGAACCTGTTGCTAAGGAGGAGCCAAAGGAGGTTGAGCCCAAGGTTGAACTTGAACACAGCCAAATGATCTTCCCGAAACTCGAGAAGGAATCTCCAGCTGCAAGCATCCACGAAGATGTCCCAGCTGCTAAGGAGGATGATGTTGAATTTCCTTACGAATCCGAAGAAGAGTTTGTTGAGGAGCCTCGTCTAGATGATGAGACAGAGGACGGGTTTATGACGGACGAGGAGTATGATATTTTGGATGCCAGTGATGAGGAGTACCTCGCTGAGCAGGAGAAGATTGCCAAGAAGTAAAGCAACCTGAAAAAACAAAAAAAAAAACAAAAAACAAAGAAAACACAAACAAAGAAAAGAATAAAAAATGGTAGTAAGAGGCACAGGGAGGAGTAGTATTGGCCAAAGGCGTAAATTGACAAAGCTCTGGATAGCGGAACAACAGGTATGGTGCTTGGGGGAGGGATTTCACTCTTTGCCTTTTTTTTTCACACATGTAATCGCGGGTTTACTCTTTTTTTTCGGTCATATTAATGACTATGCTCTGATCACATCTATGACCCCGCTTTGCTTCGGGAGGGGCTCTGGGATCTCTACTTAGTTTACTCTTTTTTTTTTGGTACGGCTGTAGGAAATGCAATGATATTCATGAAAATTAAGTTTTCTTTTGTGCAGTGATGGGAGGTGGGTTTGAGGTGCAGCATGCTTAGTGCCAGGATATTGTAGAACGAGGTTCGCAATTTGATCCTGAAGAGTACTCTATTAGAAAGGAGATAAGGTGAAACGCAAAGTTTGAGGATTCCATCTAGTTTAAGGTTAGATATTTCGTCATCTCTCAAAGCAGCAGCAATCAGAAAGAAGATGATTCCCAACCCTCCACTACAACTTCTCTTTCTCCCGTCCCTTTGCGCTCCGCTTTCCTCCGCACTTCCCACACTTTACAAATTCCCAGCTTCGTGCCACGTTATATAAGACCTTACTACTCTCTCACCATCTTATCTAGCAGAAAGGCGAGGGGAGAAGGGGATGAGGGAGTGGGAATGGGGTTTTATAAGATGCAAGGGAAAGAGGAGAGGAGTTAAATTGATGAAAGGAAAGCCAGTTTTGATTAATGTTGTGATGGGATAACGATCATTGCCAACGAATTGTGCTTGCAGATTCAAATAAGGGTATATCAAAGCTCGCATAATCCTAGTTTGAAGGATTATATAGGTATCTTAGTTCTAAACACTTCGCAATTTTTGACCAGCTTCGCCTAGAGAATGTGTCCCGTATTTACTTGCTTCTCTTGTAGATCTTACCTAGGAAGCTCTCAAAGACGGTCCTCTTCAATCCCTCAGACTCATCAACTTCAGCAATCATTTTCCTGATCTCACCGACGCGATTCTCTTCGTAATCCCTGTAGATCTGCTCTAGCTTGAGCTCGTCGTACAATTTCTTCACCGCTGCCTCCTTAGTCTTGTCTTTGCGGCCGTAATTCTCTTCGAGAATCTTTCGTTGCTCGGGGTTCAAGATCTGAAGTGCTTTGTTAACGAGCCATGAGCATTTGTTGTCCAAGATGTCCGTTCCAATCTTTCCAATATGTTCCGGTAGGCCGAAGTTGTCAAGGTAATCGTCCTGGATCTGGAAGTATTCGCCGATAGGAATAAGTATTTGCTCTGCTTGCTTGAGATTCTTTGGCGTTGCAAGATTTTGCTGGTAAAGAGCGAGGGCAACTGGGAGGTAGAAAGAATAGTATGCAGTCTTGTAGATGACGATGAATTGATATTTTGTCAAAGAGAAGTTATTCAAATTGACTTTGTTTTCGGGTGCTGTGAGAAGATCACACGTTTGTCCAAGTTCGGTTTGGAACGAGGTTTCGTGGAATAGTTCCATGATATCAACGTAAGCTGGATGTGAACGGAAGTACTTCTTGAGAAGTATGTAAATGGCGGATTCGAGCATGAAGGCATCGTTGACAGCGATCATGCCTACATTCGGTTGTCTGTACCAGCAAGGAGCTCCGCGACGAGTAATGCTACTGTCCATGATATCGTCAGATACCAGGAAGAAGGCTTGGAGGAACTCGGTCATCCATCCTAATGTTGCGGCTTGGAAGTATTGTTCTTCGGTGAGGGGGGCTTCGAGGAGAAGGGAGACGGAGTCTGGAACAGACATTCCACGGTTGCATTTTCCACCGATTGTGTTCGCATTGAGGGACTGTATAAGAATAGTTAACTTGATGCACGATTTCGAGAGCTAGATGTATCACTAACGGCTTTGTACCATTGTACGAATTCATCAGCGAGGTTGTATGTTCTGACATGGTCAAGGATATCCTCAACCAACTTTGGGAAAACTGATTCGAACTCCTTAAGGGTAGTAGTCTTTGCCATTTCAAAAGGGATATGCGAGCAGAATACTGAAAAGAGAGGGTTGTATCGTTGGGTCGAGAATGAGAAGAATAGTCTACAAGACTTTTTAAACTGATTAATTTCGAGTTGTTGAGCGGTGAAAAATGTGGGTAGGAGAAACGCGGGGCAGAAACGCGATTGGGGAAGGAGCTTTTAGATGTAAATAAAATAAACTATGAAATAATGTTATACAATCCAATTTGCACACTCCGCCCATGATACCTGTCACAGCATAGGAAACTGCGTGGCCCTCCTACGATATTGGACTAGAAATGCAGACGATCTTGTAAGCATCACCAGCTTGGAACGGCCCGCAGCGCCATACAAACACAAGAAGCACGATTATAATAAGTACGCGTTCGGAGGTCTTTGGGGTTGATTGAAGTTCCATAGTTCGGAAAGATGGCACTCGATGAGCTGCAGACTGCAGAACTGCGTGCCTCATTGCAGGAAGCAGTTGTGAAATGCTCAGAGAGATGTTTATACCAGTCCGCGAAATGGTATACTCCCCTCCATATTTTCAACTTCTCAAACTCCGGTTCTGACAATTCCCAAGGGCTGCAGAACTCCTCACATCTATTCCAGTTCCAGATGAAACTCCAGAACCTGAAGACTCTCAGATGACAGAGGTCCCTACAAAGATCATTCCACCCGTCGTTATCACAGGCAATACGGATCCAGAAGAAGCACAGCTTGAAGCCAAAGAGATCAATCGATATCTACTTGCAAAGTCTTTCTTTGACTGTCGCGAATTCGATCGATGTGCGGCAGTATTTCTACCAGATACAGTTTTCGCTGGGATTCTATCAACAATTTTCAAGAACAATGCCTCAATTCCCAAGGGGAAAGGACAGGAAAAACCTGCCTCATCTCAGTCCAGCACAACTCTGCCAAAGTTGAGTCAGAAAAGCTTATTCCTAGCATTATATGCGAAGTTCATGTCAGGGGAGAAGAAGAAGGATGAGGACAGCGAGATGGTGATGGGACCTCATGATGGCGGAAATACCATAAATAAACAGTTGGTGACCATCAGCAGATATCTGGAGATATGGTTCAATAAACGAAGGACTGAGGCCGGCGAAATTATTGGTAGCCAAGGCTGGCTTGAATACCTGTTAGTTATGATTATTTGCGATTTCGGTCTTTACTAATTGGCTATAGATACGGAATGGTGCTGGCAAAAGACAAGAGCGAAGAGGAGGCGATGGAATACCTTCTCAAAAGTGTACACCTGTGTCCCATGAATTGGGGTTGTTGGCTGGAGATCACCTCCTTGATCGGCAGAGTTGAAGATGTGAGAACCTAGCTCTGAGTTCTGATCGATTGCTAATTACTTCACAGCTTAATCGGATAACCCCCCTCGTTCCTGCAACAATTCCTACCTTTATATTCAACCTGCACGCCTCTCTGGAGCTCTACCAGTCTAGTAGTACTCTCAATGACAATCTTAATCAACTTCTCAGCATCTTTCCAACAAGCCCTTTCCTCCTTACTTGCCTTGCCCTTCTCTCATATCATACTAAAGACTTCGTCACCGCCGATGCTCATTTTAGTCAACTTCTGGCACTACACCCGCATCGACTTGACTCTCTCGATCATTACTCAAACATCCTCTACGTCATGAATTTACGCCCAAAATTATCATTTCTCGCCCATCTCTGCTCTACGATTGACAAATTCCGTCCCGAGTCATGCGTTGTCATTGGAAACTATTATTCTCTGCTCTCTAGCCACGAAAAAGCTATACAATACTTCAGACGAGCTCTTACTCTTGATCGATCATGTTTAAGCGCGTGGACTCTTATGGGCCACGAATATGTCGAATTGAAGAATACTCATGCGGCTATTGAATCCTATCGTCGAGCTGTAGACGTCAACAGGAGAGATTACAGGGCATGGTATGGTTTAGGTCAGACCTATGAAGTTCTTGAGATGCACGCATATGCTTTATGGTATTACAAACGTGCTGCAGGACTTCGGCCCTGGGACGGAAAAATGTGGATGGCTGTTGGGACTTGTTTGCAGAAAATGGGACGAGATGTGGAGGGTATCAAAGCCTTGAAAAGGGCCTTGCTCGCTGACAGCTATTATGATGCAGGTGTAGGAAGCTCATTTGGCAGTGGCCGAGAGAGGAACGGCACTATGGATCCCGAGATTCTGCTTCAGATCGCCCAGATGTACGAAAGAGTAGAGGACGAGGGAGAGGCAAGAGCATTCATGGAAATGTGTGTTGCTCAGGAAGACGGCTCTAATGATAATTTAGAGGCTTTCAACATACATACAGATTCGACTTCATCAGACGATGAGTCTCGACCACCGGCTATGGGTAATAGCACAGGGACAGGAGTAACGGCTGCCACTTCGAAAGCTCGTATGTGGCTAGCCAGATATGCTATGAGGACGGGAGATCATAAGAGAGCTATGCAGTTGGCTACAGAGTTATGTCAAGATGGAGTTGAGGTTGAAGAGGCCAAAGCATTAGTGAGGGAAGTTCGAGCGAAGCTTGGAGAGGTTGGATAGTGGAGACAATGAGCAGGCTAAGGCGCGAGAACTAATTTCAAAAATATTGCATGCCGTCGTTGGTAAAGCAACCCCAAACAGATGGGGCAGATGTTGACTCGGTGCAAGGCTCCAATAGATGCCCAGCTTTTTTCTTCTTTCGCCTTGCAGTATGACAATGCAACTAGCTTCATGTTGATCCAGTGAGTCTTATCCTGTCTCCCCGTTTGCAAGTTACTTGTATGGGCATAGGAGATGTATGTAGTTAATGTTTTGGAACTTCCAAGTTCTAACAAACTGAAATCTTATGGTTGAAGGTCTACAATCAACGCCTGAGGATAAATGCATGCGGCTCGTTCAGGTAAATGCGGTCCTATCATTGCTGTAAATAACCATGCCACATTCTAGGTTATTCTAAACCCTCTATATCCTATCCTACGGCGGCTCCAAAAGCCAATTACATATCGTCAGGAGGAATAGGATACCACTTATTAAAAATAAACCCCAGATCATACTTCCTCTTAATCTCCCTCAATCTAGGAAGATCATCTATCACCAAACATGTCCTGAACCCTTTCCGTTCAAGAGTGAAGAGGTGAGCGTTCGTGCTTCGGCTTCGGGGGAAAGGGTTTTGTCTTCGTCTCCTTTTCACACAACCTTCGATATTGCCATTTCCTTCCAGAATTATCTTCTTCCATAAATTGATTTATTCTCAAGACATGTATGTAATCATGAAAACTCCCAAGAAAACTTCAATCATCAAATTGGTAACATAGCAGAAACTGCACAGGTTGTAGCATGCTTGCCGGATATAGTACTTGGCAAGTAAAACTAAGGGGTTTTTGTGGGAATTGCAGCTAATGGAAGTTGTTTTTGATGCTTTCAACATCCACCGCCTATCCTTTTTCTCTCTTGTCATCCAAGCTCGTCTATCATTATCTAAACACCATTCCCACTGTCCAAATTTTTTCTCTCCCTTCCCATCACAGACATTTCCATGCAATTAATCACAACCCCTGTTGACTCTTCCTATTATTCACTAAACCCGAGGCGCTCATACCATTAATCCTCCAGCAAAGAATTGAGCTCTAGTTGTTTGAGGAGAAAACAAGGCACTTTATTGAGTCCCACTTAAGTAAATAGTAGCATTAAGAGTTTACGAGATTACGAGACTTGAGTATATGCACTATGCTATCCTATCCCAAGTGTCCCCTAAAGGGTATGAAAGGAACAACAAGAAAAGTTCCTGCCTTAAACCTAAGTTGAATCAGAGATCGTAAGCAGTTTCGTATAAATCGGCGTTCCGAGACCAGTAGCTGGATCCCATCCCTATTTCATCTTAATCAGCCATTTTTCCCTTTCAAGATTCCTAGATAGATAAAGACTTACAGTAATGGCCTCAAACCCAGCACCACTTATCTCCCCACTACACCCCGAATTACTACCACTCGTAATATCCGTCAACCCACTCGTAGCGTTGGCATACAACCAGGGATTCAAGAATCCCAATCCACTCTTTCCAGCTTCCAATCTATTACTATTAATCAACTGAATGACACTCGCAAATGTCGGCGTAGCACATGAAGTTCCATCGACATATTCGCTAGAGCCGGAAATGTAGATGAGGAAATCGGTGGACTGGGCGGATACATCGGGATACCCACGACCGGAGGAATTGTAGTAAGATGCCCATTTTTTGGCGTTGGTTGACTTGAGCCAGGTCGCAACTGCGGAGGTTTGGTATGAGGGCTGCCCAAAGATGTCACTGAAGCCACCACCAGATCCGGACCAGGCTTCTCTATGGAGAGGGTTAGCTCGTTCGAAGCAATGTATTGAATAGGTGAAGGGCCTCGGGAAAGGGAGGGAATTATAGTAAGAGCTAGGCTTAGCTAGAAGGAGATCTCAAGAATTTTAGAGCACCGAAGTCTTGAATTCCTAAGACATTTACATGTTAAATGTCCCAAGAATTTTAAGAACATTAAAGCTCCTTCTGCAAATAAGCTAAGAATGAATATCACTTACTCAGGAGTATTGCCAGATGTTCCTCCAACGGTAGTCACCCAAGGACAACTAGCAGGGAAATTCTGTGAGAAGCTGGTGGTTGTGCATGCATCACCAACTCCTGAATCACCTGAAGCGACCAGAACGGAGACACCTCGAGCACCGAGTTGTGAGAAAAGATTGCAAACGTTATCCGCATAGGAAAGAGGAACCGTATCTTCATCATCACCATATGAGATGGAAAGCGTATTTGGGAGATCAGCATCAGAAAGATCTAGGAGATAATCAAGGAACTCGAGATATGGCTCATTGGTATCGGTTCCTGATCCCAACCATGGCCCTTCACCTCCCGTGCTGTAGAAGGTATTTGGAATTTCTGCTGTGATGGCTCGGGCATATTGAACATCGAGATTCGCCTCGTCTCCAGGGTCAGAGGGATTGGAAGGACAAGAGCCTGAGTTTACTGTTGTGCACGTATATGTCTCCCCAGTGTTGGAAAAGGCGGCGTGGGCATCCAGGAAGTCGGAAAGGTCTGATTTACTTGGGTATTGCTCGAGGAAACCGGCGATTCCCAGGAGACCGGTGGTTTGAGTAGCATCAATTCCGGAAAAGCTATATAAGTTTGCGAGACATTTGGGCGTGACGCTGCTGCCACAGCCTGTTACCGCTTCAACGCCTTCCGTTCCAAAAGTAGTGTTTGAAGGCTGTTTCCGCACTGCAGAGATGGATGATCTCATTGCTCGCATTCCAAAATAGGTCGTTGGCTGCACGATATCAACATGACCTTTGAGGACCTTTGGAAGACTGTACTCGAGGGTCCGAACAACAGTATTGTTAAGTGTTGATGATGCTAATCATGGTCAGAAGCTTTGACAACCTCTGAAATGACAAAACAAGAATGGCAAGACAGGCAGAGTAGCGAAGAAAAAATGACTTACAAAAAGCGGTATACTCAGCCTTCAGAAGTCGTTCGATTTGACTGATTGGAGCCTCTACAATAACGGAATCGCCACGCGAGGATACTGCTGAATGCTCTCCAAGATTCTCGGACTCTAGCCATTCCATGACAAGCTCAAGTGATTCATCTTTGGGGGCAACTAATTCGTCAATGATACTTTGAGAAAGATGTCGTCCATACAGCTCGTGTCCCGGTGTTGCAATCTACAGAAATGTCAATATTGTCAAATTCTTGAGCTCCATACAAGCCGAGAATATTTTTCAAAAACCACCACTGTGATATTTTCTTCTATCAGATATAACATCAAGTCCAAGAGTATCTCTGAAATAGCAAAACATGCTCGGACCGGGTCTGATATAACAGAATGAAATTTCGGATATACTTTCATAGCCAAATCATGAAAATTAGGCATATTATGTTGTACTAGATGAATCCTCAGCTTCATCGATATATAATCCTTGTCTAACGTGACCCTATCATCTTGGGCCCATCCAGCCGGCGGCAAAGCGATCTTCTCAAAGATGCTGGTTTTCGAGAAAGTTCCCACTTCGCCAGAGATAGGTGAAGCTAAAACCGACGCTATGAGTGCAGCAATTACTGCCATGGTGCTGAAAAGAAGCAGCATTGCTAGAGCAATCTGGACGAATGATGGAGGGAAGAAGGAAAATGACCGAAGGGATGAAACAGGTAAGAATGAGAGGAAGGACTTGTTCACTTATGAATACATCGCCAAGACTTGCTGCTGGTTGAGAGCAACACGACCTTCTCTTTTGATAAATGAGAAATGGCCCCTGGTACGAGAGGGGCAAGGAAGAGTAACTGTGAATTTCAAGCTTAAAGCGATGAAGGAAGGAGGGACCTCATTATTTACCTCGACCTTCAAACGCCAACAATCCAGTGAAGCTGCCACATCCGGCAGACCTTAATATCAAGGGACCCAACTTAGAATCTCTCTAGTGGATCTGGGTATATCGTGCTTGGTTGGTGTTGTCGTTGACCTGTAAGATTAGATGTACCGCCGGCAATTCAAGGTCGTGGAGATTCGCCACCTTCCGCTTTAGGAAGGTCTCTAGAGCTTTTTGAGTGTTTTTGAGTGTTTTTGAGTGTTTTTGGGTGCTTGTCGAATGAGCTGAGAGAACGG
Organism: Chlorencoelia australis; assembly: GCA_003988815.1. Lineage (NCBI taxonomy): Eukaryota > Fungi > Ascomycota > Leotiomycetes > Helotiales > Cenangiaceae > Chlorencoelia > Chlorencoelia australis. Next base: position 1,514,402 of record QYAN01000006.1, read on the forward strand.
GTGACTGCATGCAGAAGCCTCCTTCCGTCTTTTAATGCACGGGGTGGTGCATGAGGGGACCTGCCTTATCTATCTGCGGGATGCTACTCTCCTATTGAATGATTTCTTCGGACTTAGAACCTGAATTTGTGCGGATATAATTAATAGTGCTAGGTTTTGGAAGTTAAGTTGGTAGGGTCTAGATTGAGCTTCATTCAACAGGTGAAAATTTGAACGTGGGTAAGGGGGGTTCATCGAGGAAACATACCGTAGTAATTGGATTGCAAGATAGTGCGGTCATGTATGCATCTTATCTATATATATGATTTTAGATAATTATAAATCACTTACCTTTAGTGAAACAATTTAACTTCCATTTGGCGCGCCAAGAGCCTGAATAGGAATTGAGAAATAAAACTCGTACTGACATTATGTTTCGATTTCAAGGGCTTCAAGGAGGATAGGCTTGCAACTCGGCTTAGGAATGATATTTCGAACAACTTAAGGATCATTATTTATTAACTTATTATTACCTGAATGCTTAGAGATCTGAATTGCTGTTATCTTATAGCTGTTTGAAATCTTTCTCTTTTAGAAAGACTCGGCCCTTTATAATGAATTGTCATTCGGGATGATTCTACCATGTCCTGCTCTCAATTAGAAGCGAACGGAACAATTCCTTGCTGTAAAAATTCTGATTCTAAAAGATAAAGAGACTGATGGCAAGAATACCTGCAGCTTTTTTTTTGAGGTATCTGAGAAATCAGCTTTAAAGGCATAACTCCAAGGCTTGCACACCCCTCAGATGAAGCTTGACTAGTCAATCAGGTTTAAACCTTTAGGGGACATCGAATAAATGCCCCTATAAACCCACAACCAGCTAGTACATAAAAGTATATACAAAAAAGGGATAAAAATCCAAAGAACAAAAATTTACACGAAGAATAAAAAGTGTCTTTCTCATATCTTTCCCGAATCCAGCTTCTTTCCGTATGCGGCAATCTCTAAATCTCTAGCATGGCGACGAGCAATACTGCTCTCATCATACTCAATTCCTTCGTGGGAAGAAAAGAAACTGGATATCCAGCTCAAGAGATCACCGAGGGTAGTTCCCGTTGGCATCACGCCTTTGCTATCAGTAGTGCCCGTTGAAGTGGAAGCAGCTACAGCCGTTGAAGTAGCAGCAGCAGCGATTTGCGTGGTTTGTTCTGCTATGGATGGGTTTACAAAGGTCATCGTTGGGCTGACGACACGGACGGTTGGGCTAGACGTGACAAAAACGGTTGTAATAATAGTTGTTACCGAGATTTCATCGATCACAGTCGAAATCGTGGAAACTGCGGTCGAGGTGATGGAAATGAAGTCGGTAATGGTGCTCGCACCAACCAAGTTCGCAGAGGTAAATGCAGATGTTCCGAGGGCAGAGCCTGTGGAGTTGGTCTTCTTTCTGCAGACTGAAGCTTTAGAGGTGGTGTTAGTCTGTGTATTTCCGGATAGCCTAGTGGAGAGCAGTGGTGCTATGGTGATCTGAGAGGAAGCGGCGGCGGCTGATGCTGGCTGGCTGGATTTATTATATGCTTCAGCAGCTTCTATAGTAGCCATGGACGCTGCCGCGCTTGATGTACTTGACACAGATGTTTCGGTCGTGGCGATGCTTGAAACACCTGAGACTGGAGTCGTTGCTCCTGTAGAAACTGGTTCAAAAGCGGTTGGCGAGGGTTGTTGGGTCTGGGACATAGTGATTGCTCCAGAATACAATGTAGGGCCAGGAATAGTGTAAGTCGAAAGAGATGTGTAAATGTTGACAATAATTCCAGGGTCAGTTTCCGAGTACAAAGCTGTACCTAAAATTCCGCTTGGTGTCGCGGTTCCAGAGCCGGTGACTTTAAGATTAACGCACTGAGGATAGTTCTGAGCGCCATCTATAGTACCAGCAGAGTGGAGGGCGATGATTTCATGACGGAGGACGTAGTTACCAGAGGCGATGTCTGAAGGAATTGTCACAGCCCACGAATTGTTATTTGTTATGAGAGTGTCTGATGCCCAATTTCCCGGCACTATCATTGTCAGCTTGTTAGAATACTTCGGTGAATAGTGGTCTTTTACCTGTAGTATCATCAATCAACCCAAGCTCATCAATCTTGAACCATTCGAGTGTAGTCTTGTCTACTGTGGTACATTCGCCGTTGCAGTTTGCAAGATAATTGATGATAGGGCCGTGGTGAGATGAAGGCCAAGCAGTCCATTGCAACTCAACGATTCCCCCAGCTTTTACACCTGCAGATGTTTGTCCATTGGTAGCAGCAATATGACAGATGATGTCAGATGTACCATACGCATCAGGCGCAATGAATCCGTTGGATTGATCTTGAGGTGTATACCTATGAGAGGGATATCCAGTCAGTATAAGTCTTAAGTGAACAATGAAAGCTCCGTAGAGGAGTGGGGACTTACCATGCTGCGACAATGGGCTCTGTACCAGCACTGTCATATTGAAAATTCGGGTTGTAACCATCATAACTATGCTAGGTCAGTAGATTCTCTAATTTGACTTAAATTCGCCTTACTAGACTCCGTCGGCAACAATGCCTTGTATGTGCCCATGGGCCTCAATCTGAGATGCCAAGACAATTGCACCAGCAATCGCTGAAAGTTTCGAGAAAGACATGGTCGAAGAGAAGTTGAAATGCTTCGCACTGCGGAAGTAATATAATGCAATATTGTTTCAAGAAAGTCTGAGAGCGGGAGAGACTTCAATCAATGAAGGTAACGTGTAGAATAGAAAAGAGAGTGAAAAGTCACGAGGACAGGTAGTGAGTGTGAAATAGTGACAAGGGAATTTGAGGAGAAAGTAGATCGACTTTTATAAAATACCTAAAACTGACTTCAAGTCCTCAGTGGGATGATTTCTCCACTGTTGATAGGATCCTTTCATATGGCTTCAGGATCTTGTGGGTGGAACAATAAATGCTATACGTGCAATATAAAATGAGAAAGAACGATGGGGAATGAACAAGAAGATCACTTATTTGGAGGCTGTGGCCACTCTAGATAAATGAAAAGTATCAAAAAGATTAGATGAGATCTCCACAAGGATGAGAACGATTATAGTTTCGAAACCTCGGCCAGTTATTGAGAGTATATCGTTTGAGCCCACCTGCGCCATTGGAAAAATAAAAGCGAAACGGACATACTTGGCTCAGGATTCTATTTAGCGCCGAGTTTTAAATAATGCTTTGCTATATTGAAATTAAATGAAGGTGTTGAAAAGTGGTGATTAGTTTGAGGATAAATAAAGCAAAAGTGGCGCTTGTCGGAAGAGATAGAGGATTTAGGATTTCGAGCGGACAAAAAACACAACAAAACAAAAATACCTGAATGATAAGTGTTGAATTATAATCTCGAATTAATCATTCCCATCAATCATTACTAAGACAAATTAGCTGAGCCGAGAAGTAAAAGTAGGATAGCAGTTCAGAGATGTCAGAAAGGGGTTACGCTAGACTACCAGGCTAGCTTCTGAAGGACCATTCTGATATTAAACAACCAAATTCATATGGATCACAAAAGTTCTGCTAGCATCTCTTTTGACGACTCCACTTGGAAGCGTTATCTGAAGTCTCCAGAGGAGAACTGGTCTAATGTAACTGATAAAAATGAGCGGAAGAAAATTCACAGAAGATTGTCCCAGCGGACAAGGCGTACGGTTCTACGTAGAATAGCCTCAACATGAATTGTACTGACATGTTATACTAGGGTCAAAACTTGTGAACAAGCAAAAGGAATGCCGTGATACTAGGGCCTCGTTACATCGAGGGTGGGTCTAAAGACGCCAATGATGTTGACCAAAGATCTGGATCTCAGATTTTGCCTACTACCTAGCTGAACTTCAGCATTTCCAGCAACCAAGTCTCAGGCATATTTAAAGGTCAAATATTCTTGGATCATCACTTCATTACTATGTCCCGCATGAGCGCTGCGGCAGCCTTTGGCTGTATAGCTCACATGCTCGATATTCCTTGTGCACAAAAACCTGGCTTCTACATTAGAGCATTAATAACGACGCTGCCATCAATGCTCACAGCAACTTTACAACAGCAACTTGTCACTCACAAAGAATACATTAATATGTTGCCATGGTCTTCTTTACGGGACAAAATCTTGAACTCACCGCGATCAATGAGACAGAATTTTTTCAGGATATGGCAACAGGCGATTTGAAGGTCTCCATGGGATCCGATGTTATGGGAAGTCGGGCCTGATTTGGCAAGGAAATGGTGGCTTTTGATGGATGAAAGTATTATGCATAACGACGAGGTCAGACTAGCTAAACTTCCACGCGAAAGTGAGACCCCGACCTCACTCCTTCGTATGGCAATGCACTCTATGCACTCTGACAAGTATCCGTCATGCTTAGCGTGTCAGAATCTTTCAAGTTCTTGTGCATTAGTCGTCGTTCGTCCTGTTCCTATAAATTCTTGCACCGCCCTTCGTTTGTAGACGATACATTCTCAAGATCTGTTACCACATACCATACATCTTTCTATCAATTATGGGAGGATATTTTACGCAAGTCTTCCCACCGTGTCCAACCTTCATCGAAAAGAATATATCTTCTCTAGTGGGCAACGTGTTTATCATTACCGGGGGGAATTCAGGTGTCGGACTTGTCAGAATCCTGTACTCCAAAGGCGGAACAGTATATATTGCTGGTCGAAATCCCGCCAAAATAGCCACTGAAATCGAGGCTATAAAGTCGAGTTATCCAGCAAGCCCTGGACACGTCAACAATATTCCTCTCGACTTCAGCGATCTCACCACTATACAAACATGTGCTTCCACATTCCTCGCCCAGGAATCTCGTCTTGATGTCCTCTGGAACAACGCAGGCATCGCAAATGTCCCTGCTGGCAGCGTAAGCGCACAAGGTCATGAGGCTCATATCGCCACCAACTGCCTCAGAGCTTTCCTCTTAACCAAGCTCCTACTTCCCTTTATCCAAACCGCAAAATCCTTGTGTGCATGTAATCTTCACAACATCTTCAATCATCGAGATGGACGGTCCGCCAAGAGGTCTCTCGCTCACCAAGCTTTCTGCAGGAAACCATTCGAAAGAAAAGGCACGCAACTACAGCGTCTCAAAAGAAGAAAACTGGTTTCTAGCCTCAGAGTTCGACACGCGGATTCGAAAAGATGTTTTGTGTGTGGCACAGAATCTAGGAAATCTGAAAATGAAGAGCTGGAATGGAGTGCCATGGGACAAAACCCATTATGCATGAGTCTTGGATGGGAGCATATACAGAGCTAGAGCTGTGGGCTGGTTTTAGTGAGGATGTGAAGGCCAAGGATGGAGGGGAAAATGCTATTCTTGAGAGCTTGAAGACAAAAGAGGAGGCCTCGCGGGGGGTTTTTTTAGGAGTGGTATGAGGAGCAGAGAGCAGACTAAAGGGTTTATTGAATGAGGAGAAAATGACTAGATTAATGGGCAATCGTAAGCTGGGTTAGGCTTATTGTCCCGGACGGGCCATGAACGGAAAGTAAACCCGTGCGTCCAAGGGGAAATACTGAACACTTGGATGCAATAGAGCTTTACATGCTAATCTTTACATAGAGTTACAGCCATACTTGTTAGGATCATGCAGGAGGGCAATAGTAGAGATAGTTGACGGGGGCGTCCAAGGAGTAATACTGATGGAACCAAGAAGATGATGTTGTGTATCTAGTGAATATTTACGATTAGATATAAACTTGGGGAAATAAGGAAACTATAGACAAAGTTATAAGTTGGTGGAGGAAGTATGGGACCGTATCGGGAAAGTACGTTAAGGATAAAGGAATTATGGAGCGAGTTGAAAAGGGGGTTTAGCGAGCTGTAGCGCAATCTGTGGCTATCATATCACAACGTTTCTTGGAAAGACCAGTTGCACCACATATTAATTAAGCGCAACAAACTGATTTTAATTCAAAAATTCAAAGCACACTACATGTCCAAGGATATTAAAAGGTGTAGGATACAGTAGAGCATTGATTTAGAGTTAAGAAATCATATCTATCACTGGTTAGCCAGAACATAGACACGAAAAAGGCGAAGTTGCTCTGAAAGTTGAAATTCAAAGCCAATTCTAAAGATAAAGTGCGTTGGCAGGAGTAAGTAAATTTGTATTATTTTCCTTGGTTTTGTCGGGTTGAGAGAGAAGTGCTAGGCTTTGTCCAGCGTCCAAGGCAGGCTGTAGTTAGCTTGAAAGACATACCAATCGCTGAGTGAGGTCACTAGAAGTCAAGAACTGAAATGCCAAACCACCAACGCAGATGGAAAGTTCTCTATTGGCGTCAATATTCTGCGATGAAGTAGAACCACGAAGACTTACTATGCTTGAAAGAAATGCTGCTTGGGCAAACAGTGACAATGGCCCAAATGAATAGTGTGAGCGAGGAAAGGAAATGAATGAAACAAGTTGCACCAGGAAGAGCTTTGATGAGACCAACGAATCCCTAAAAGTCTCTCTATTTCCCAAAAGAACAAAGGGCTACTTCAGAAAGAAAAAGAAGGAAGAAGAGGATATAAAGCCAAGTCTACTCGTAAGCTTCGTTGATCTTGGACATAAGGTGTGTCGAGTCTGAAGTTTGAAATTAGACTGTACAAGTAGAGTATCTTCGCATTCTTAAGCATCTTATGAAAATGAGAGGCAGACAGCAATTCAGCTGAATTCCCTTGAACCAGTATCGGAGAGATTCAGTTATCCATCTATGGTAGAAGGCCCTTGAAAAGGGGTGTTATAATTCGTTTGCTTTCGTTGTGGTGGGATATCTACCGAGTACTTCAGCGAGGTCTAAATCGATCCCGTAGGAGTGAAAGGTAGCATGCTCAATCACGACATTCAAGAAGTCCGTCGGGATCTGTCGTATAAATAGCAATTTGAGACTATCTGCAGCATCAACCAGGAGGGATGGCCTAGTCCAGTTGTAGTTTGCGGAAGAAGAGTCGTTGCAGGATAGAAAAGGATTACAAGATTGAGATAGAGTTAGTGAAGTAGAAAAGCAATGCGAGGCTTGAGAAACAAACACTCTGGAGGTATTGATGTTTACCCCCGTGCCAAGCTTATAAGCGCTAGCTAGCTATGATGTATATCCGTTGCAACAGGGCGGTCGAGATGTCTACCACCTATAAAGGCCGTAGTTGCTGTCTCAAGTTTTCGATGATTTTTGTTGGATCCACTGAGATATCGAAAATAAGGTCGGCTGTGCGAATGCATTAGAATATGTCTCTTACAGACATTAAATGTAACCTTGGGAGTTTCTTTTTGCGTATTCGGCAACTATATTCTTGCTTTAGAATGCGTTTTATTGTCTTCCTGGGCACACGGGTCTCTGCAACAATCCATTTTGAATTGCGAAGGGAAAGAATAAGTGGTTAATGTATGATTAATATTTTACTTAAGCCACATAACTAATTACTATTGGGATGATTCTCTTTTGTATATACTAACCGCATTAGGACTAGCTGGTAAATCAGAGCATGCTACCTAAATAACAAACACGAGTCCGTAGAACTTGGAATAAATCAATATTATCATCAACACTTACTCTAATTCACCTACTATAAAGCCAATACAACATAAATCTCTTTCCCTCTCTCCCGTGAAGGGGAGCTCTCCATCAGATCTGTGTACGCATATGCACGGATCTGATGGAACTAGCGGTTGATAAGTAGTACAGTAGATCTGCTTGTCTGTTGGAACTAGCGTTTGTTCAAGGGGGGAGGAGGAGGCCGAAATTGGCACGTGCGCATAACACCAAAATTGGTTGTTTACATGCAAATAACTTCTCTTCTCTACAACCCACTGCCCACTAGAATGTCTTTAATGAAGTTTTGCAAGTTTCGCGCACGCCATTTCACACCTTCTCCCGATCTTATTTACGCTAGCGAGCACTTACACCCTAAAACGCCCTTTCGTTGTGGTGTATTATGGGCTAAGGCTTTTGCGCAAAAGCTCGGTATTATAATTACTTAAGAAATAGTTCGCGAAGTTACTGGTATTCCACCGCGTGTTTAGACTTGAATATTAGCCTTAAAACAAGCTAGAACTCTTTACAATCAGCCTGATTCTGGACCTAATTCGCGAGGTAGAAAGAGAGGAATTACACGATTGGAAATAGCTGCAATTGCCTTATATCTTGACGACGAGAATATTTCCCTTGGTGATAAAGGAAAGCCTTGGTTAGATATTGCAGAAGATGCTAGTATTCAGCTCTCACAAACAGTCCATTTCAAGCCACCAGGTCTCCGTACAATCAACCCAAAACCAATCCAAAAAGCCTGCCGCAATGATGAAGATATAATTAATGCAATCTGCAAGGAGGAAAAGGAGTTGACAAATATACAAGCAATAGCAAGAGTAGAGTCAGAAAAATAAATGGCAATACGACCGCATTCAAAAGACTGGGAGGACGTGGCCTTTTGCGATAAGTTTCACTTTGGTATTGGTCCGCAAATAACAAGAAGAAAGGGAAGGAATATCGGTATAAGACATATAATATTGTAAACGAGGGAGAGTAATGTGTCGTCGAGTACACGATAAGCAGGCCCATAGCGTCATACCAATACTAAGTGTCAAGATATGTTTAGGAAGAAGAGATGGTTCTACTATGTACGGTAGTGCGTGCGGCATGTAAAGCCTGGCACAGGAAAAACTATACCCCGAAGATCACCTGATAGATGGAGTTCTACCCCATCACAATCTACCGGAAAAAGGTTACGTTAAAGGATATAAAAGCAAAGGCACGAAAAAAAGAGTATTTAAAGCCTTTAAAATATTTTCGTTATTATGGGCTTGAATTATAAGAGATATGTTACGTGCTGGCTGTAGTCTTGGGTGAAGGCTCACGTAGGGATTATTCTGAGGACGAAGTAAGGATAGAAAGCAAGGAGATCAATTGACTAGTAACAAAGTATGCACAACTGTAGTCGCAGTTGAACAATGTTTTGAGCACGAAGCTCCTATCTACTGAATGAGCGTTCATTATATAGTCCTTCGTGCATAATGAAATTCCTCAATCGCTCCGACCCAAAATCCAAGACGCGATCGCTCCTTCACAATTTCTAAAACGCGACGTTCGAATGACTCACGTGTTCGCCCACTCCAGGCAAGATGACAACAAAGGTTTATATACTTCCTATAATTAAAGATAATCTTCTAGATTATAATTTAATCCTTTATTAAGATTACAATTTAGCATATATAAGCAAAATAGCGACAAAATGGGCCCACAGAGAATGGTATATTTTTACTTACACTTCTGTGACGATTTGGCCTCTTTCAGCCTCAGGCCAAGTCGTCACCACATAGCAACAATGAGGTGGATCAAGCTTAGCCACCAGTATCCTAAGCCACCTCCTTTCAGGGATATGGCTGGTATATAGCCCCTGAGATGCTGCTTCTGCTTCTCTTCTCTTCTTTTCTTCCTTAGTGTAGAATTCTAAGAATGAATTGAAGGCAGTTCGTCACAACTTCCTGGTATCTTCCCAGATCTCTCTATTTGCGAAACAATGGCCAATCCTGTAAAGAAAGCTTTTTATAGAAGATGTGCAAATGAGAAGGCTGCAAGGGCTAGATTTCAAGAGGTTTTCAATGAAATAAGCCAGGATATAATTATTTCTCAATATGTATGGTATATAAAGAGACTGTGGGAGTGTAAGAGAGCGAAGGAGTAGATGACATGTTGTGCGCACGTGCCAATTCCGGCCTCTTTTCGGCGACTGAGAGGAGGGGTAGTAAGTACTGTAATGTCTCACTAGTAGATCTATTTAAAGGGAACTGTGGCGGGCTTGATTCGTAAACAAGGTCTAGTATTAAACTATATAAAAGGTTTGAATAAAGATCAAGAATAAAGATAGGGGCAGACGGCCACCTATATCTACGGGTCGTTACCATGCCAATATAGATCTGCAGATCATCCTGGTAAGATGTGGCTCATCCGCAAGTCGCTCAGGCCACGCCTGAGCCTTAGCACAACCCTTTACAGGAACTAGCGTTTGTTCAGGGGGGGAGAAGGGGGGTAGTAAGTAATGGGTTGGCATGGTAGGGGTAAGATTGGTGCCACGGTGATCTATGCTTTCCTCTATCGTGATCTCAGCCACATTTGACTTCTACATCGCCATACTATGCAACTTGTAAGGGGTGTATCATCCAGCTAGGTAGGCGGAAGAAAATTGCTGCTACCCGTTCTCGCTAGCAGATTTCGTTGGTTACCTTATCATTCTGGAAGTGATGAGCTTGGTCATGTTGCAGGGTTGATGCTAAGGCGCGCCTTGAGAGTTGAAGTCCACTAGGCTCACAAAAGAGCACAGCAGGACACTTTGAAAGATGTATTGAACAAGGGCCAGTAGTTGGTTGCTTGGCCAGTAATATCCGAGTGTACCAAACGGCGATGAAGGGGTATGACTGGTGCAGCAACAACACCGTATTAGATATATGCGTCACAAGCCGTCATATTCAGTCAGTATTTTACTTTCACCGAATCTCATGCTCCTGGTAGAGAAGAGCATGTTGTTCGCCACTTGTTTCCAGTTGCATCATCTTAGCTAACCCTCCTCGCTCTTACTTTATTTGATTCTTTGTTTCGTTCCAGGTTTCATCAAGATCACAGCACTTGCTCTCCAGCGAATATCGCTCCACCAGGAAGTGTGGAAATTATCTATCTCCTTAGATCACAAGTTAAAGACTGAGCGCTGGTAGAAATGCAGAAAAGTTTCAGCAACCGATCGATCGAGAATCAGCGAAGCCAGACGACGCATACGCCGCGAAGCTGGCAACAATGTCCAGGTCACCCCTTTTTCATGTCCGAAGACTCTCTGCAGTTTCATGTGGAGTTAAAGCATACGGAAGAATCGAAGAAAATGTGAGTTTGAAACCAATCGAGGCGCTCCTACGGACGAACCGTTAGGCACAAAACTGACTTGACTGATGCTTGAAGGATGATAATGGATGATCTCTCTGTCCTAGGCGAGGGTATATTGGTCGGATCTTCTCTCTTTCGAGATTCAAGAGAGGATTCAGACTCAGACTCTACTACAAGAAACCTAGTTCAAGATAAGATGTCGAGTTCCTGCAGACAACAATCTCCACCTCCAGGAAAGCAGCAGCCACAAGTTGCCGGAAAAGACCAACAATACAAGAGGCCAGGTGTCGGTGACGAGATAATTTCTCACAGTCAGGACTCGGTAGACGCCTTAGCCCTTTCCGATAAATCTCGACGAGCTCGAATCTCGAAAAGTCAAAAGGATGTCTGGTTCTCGACACCCGGTTCTGATAAACTACAATCTCTACCTTTAGGAAATCCACAGCCTACCTCGATAATCCAGCAGCCTGCTATCCTATCCAACAAGACGGCAGTGGAGCCAGAGGAACACAATATCATACAACAGCTTGAAACTCGACCAGTATCCCCGGAGGAACTAGTCGCGGAAGTCAAGAGGATCTACGCAAGTTTGGTTGTAGTTGAGGTGAAATGTATTGAGATCGATAACAAGCAAGCCAGCCTTTCTCTGGCTGTAGACTCCGGATCCCAACCAAGACTAAACAATGAGCAATGGCAACGCTTGGTTGCACTCCACCGAACGCTGCTCTATGAGCATCATGATTTTTTCTTGGCTTCTCAACACCCCTCATCTACTTCTGTTCTCAAAAGACTAGCAGAAAAGTATGACATGCCTGCGCGGATGTGGCGCCATGGAATCCAGTCGTTTCTTGAGCTGTTACACCTTCAGTTGCCGGCCTCCCTTGATTATATGCTTGCTTTTATATACCTTGCATATTCTACGATGGCTTTGCTTTACGAGATAGTACCAGCTTTTAAAGATACTTGGATGGAATACCTGGGAAACCTCGGACGTTACAGAATGGCCATTGAGGACGACGACCCTCGGGTCAAAGACGTTTGGACTGGTGTGGCTCGTCATTGGTACTGTAAAGTGTCTGACGAGAATCCTAAGACTGGAAGATTATACCATTATCTCGCCATTCTTGCGAAGCCAAATGCTCTCCAGCAATTCTACTATTACGCCAAGTCTCTCTGCGTAACAGTCCCATTTCCCTCGGCGCGAGATTCGATTCTGACAATCTTTGATTCTATACTCAATACAGACAATGAGCATGGCCAGTACAGGTTGCCTCCTTTTGATACAGCGTTTATAAAAGTACACGCGCTCCTCTTCACTGGGAGAGATCCTGAACAGGCTGAACCCGCGCTTGATAACTTTTTGGGGCTACTTGACAAACAAATCGGCGGAATTACCAAGAAGTTCATGGAGCAAGGGTATTATATTGCAATTTCCAACAGTGCAGCCCTTCTTGGCTTTGCGTCGAAAGACAATATAATTACAAAAGCCATGTCCTCAGAAGTAAGCTCTGATACATATATAGCAGATGCCGACACGTCTCTTTCTTTTAAGCATGCTCAACGTCTTAACAACGCATCTCTAGACATGGTCCTCCAGCGGATTGGAGATCCGAATGTTTTGCCTTTCATCCACGTCAGTCTTGTATTCATGCACCATCTGTCTCAATTCTCTCGCGCAATGGACATCTTGGGAGCAGCGTTTCCATGGAGATCTCTTGCTATCATGCTTAACTTCATACTAGCAAACTGTGGGGCTCTCGGCCGAACTAATGGTGGGGAGTTTCCGTTGCCTAAGAACGATGAGTTCCGCTTGTTCCCAGAAGACTTTGCAATGAGGGGTCTTTTATGGACGATCAACTATTTCCCACAGACATGGTTCCTTGATAAGAAGACTGATGAGGAGGAGAAGTGTCACGAGCTTCCATCTATGTTAGAACAGCGAAAGGAACGCATTCTCTGGCTTGGCTGCCGAATAGCTAGGACTTCCTCATGGCTGAAATATGACAGTACGAAAGGATTTTCTGTGGTCGGCATGAAGTTGGAACCTCTTCGCTCACGTTCATAAACTTCGCTTCAGCGGCAACGGGTTAATTCTTTAGAATGCTATATGGGAAGGCGTGAAGGTAGCAGATAAGAGAGTTGCGAATCAAGAAAAAGCAGCGCCTGGTCGAAGTGAGGGTGTCATTGAAAGGCATAAGCATGCTTGTCCTATGACCGGAAGATCTTCGGTTTGAGTATGGCTAAGAAGCTCTTCAAGCAGTAATGAGGAAGATTGGTTCAATTCTCACAGACTCCGCATTTCCATTGATTCGTTTAGTAAACAAATGACTACAGCAAATCCAAGTAATAATCTCTTTATTTTTGTAGGTGTCACCGGTAATTGCATATGCAAGGTAGAAGGAAATAACAAGTCTGGTTCAATTGATTGATTCTTCTACTCTGAGTGCTAACGAAGTGATGTTGATATGTGGGTGTGCCACTGTGACTCATGCGCTAGTCCCAATGCGGTAAGTAAGCGAACTGAGAATCATCCCAACAATTTTACTTCGTTTGATATTTATCATTCATGACCGCGTAAGCGCTTTTTAACTTCTTCGTCTTGTATATTTATCACGTTTCATTTTTTCAGAATAACAAATGAAAGACTGGTTTAAATACTAATATAGGCAATTCATAAGAAGCAGACAAAAAAAGAGGAGGGTGAGAAGAGGCACGAAAATAAGAGGAGGAAAGAGGAGAAGAAGGAGAGGAAGAAGAGGAAGAAGAAGGAAGAAAGGAAGGATATGGGGGATGTCAAGAAGACGAAGAAGGAGCTGACGAAGGCGCGAAAAGCAGCGCGCACTAAATTAGCAAACAAAAATTACAGAAATGCAAGTCAAAACATTTAAAATCAACTAATCTGTCATTCCATTCCTTGTGCCAAGTCTCTTGCTTAAATTTTTGGTTATCTCAATATAACCGTTTTGTTAGCGAGAAAAGGCGGCGGCGGTTAATCTTAAATGTTTGCCCTGGATACAAAATTGTATTCACGTGAGAGCAACACATTAAGCGAAGACGCTAACATTAGCGAATATTTTTGGGTATTTAAGACCCGTCGTCTCCCACTGATCTTCTGATTTTCTCTCGACATCTAATGTGCACGGCAAGTTCCCACCCCCAAACTTGATATCGATCTACCACTAACATCTAATAGGGTTTTACGCATAGTGAGTTTACTTCTCCCTCCTACTTTCGACCTCTGCTAATAACCTCCTAGGCAGTGAAGAGATAATCTGAGCTTGCGTTTTTGCTAGTTGAAAACTACAACCATGACCACTCCAGGTGGGCTTCGGTCTGCCTGGGAATTTTTGGAACTCAACCTTCTCGAAAGAGACACCTTTTTTCATTGCGCGCGGTCTTTCTTGGACTGGTGTGAAGAAGAAATTTCAACCTCATCCCTTTTGGTAGATCATTAGAAATGTGAGGCTGCTTCTGTACATAGACTTCAATATAATAGAATGTTGGCTGGTTTTGGATGCTGTTTGTGCCCGAGAAAAGGATAAACAAGACCTGTAGTCACAAACTGCCATTCAATACCTGTGTGATTAATCGTAAGCACCGAGGTATAACATCACGAAGCTATCTGCATTGCCAAACCTTTAAGAATCCGTCCAACATGGCTAAGACAGCCCTCATCACCGGCGCAACAGGCCTCCTTGGCAGACAAGTCGTGAAAGCCTTTGAAAGACAACAATGGGATGTGATGGGCACAGGTTTTACACGAGCAAAGTTACCCACAGTCAAGCTCGATCTGGGCTCCCCGCCTGAGGTTGCGAAGGTCCTGGACGACGTCAAGTACGCCACATCTCTATCCGCGTTCATGTAACAATACTGATGGGGCAGGAGGTCTGCAGGCCACAGGTAGTTGTACATTGTAAGCTTGAAGCTTTAAATCATTAATCCGCATCCTAATATCTTCGTGAAGGTGCGGCAAACAGATTCCCCGATAAATGTGACTCCGATCCTAAGGGTACACGCGCGCTCAACACCACTGCCACTGCTTCCCTTGCCAAGTACTGCGCCGCACATTCAATCCTCCTGATCTATATATCCACGGATTATGTCTTCCCTGGTGTTGAAGGCGATGCGCCATACGAAGTTACAAGCACCCCAAAGCCACCGAATCTATATGGGGAGACCAAACACGAGGGCGAGAAGGCCCTGTTGAAGGAATACGAAGATTCCGGAAAGAAAGGCTTAGGAGTTGTCTTGAGAGTTCCTGTTCTCTATGGGGAGGTAGAGAATCCGCAAGAGAGTGCGGTCAATACATTGATGACATCAATTTGGAAAGCCCAGGAGAAGGGAGCCAGTGTCAGTATGGATCATTGGGCTCGAAGATTTCCCACAAATACAGAGGATGTTGGAAGAGTCTGCCAAGGTAGGCTGCTTGCTTGCTCCTCCAAATTTTCATTGAACACACCGCTTACCCAATCTCTTCCAGACATCGCTATCAAATATCTCGAGACAGAAGACAAATCAACATTACCTCCTATACTCCAATTCTCCTCCGAAGACAACTATACGAAATACGAGATCTGCGAGTTATTTGCAGAGATCATGGGCCTGCCGTTAGATGGCATGAAGGCAAACACAGAGGGCAATGACCCTAGCGCCAGTGTTCAAAGACCATACGATTGTCATCTTTCCACGCAGGCACTCAAGGATCTAGGCATCAATACTGCTACAATGGATTTTAAAGGTTGGTGGAGAAGAGAGGCAAGGGCATACAGGAAATGAAAAGATCCAGATTGAACAGCGAATGGCTATATCGCCTGGATTAGCTAGGATTGCGCATGAACATCTGTCCTTCAGCACAGATGGCATTGGGACGGTTCATTTCAGCCATATCGAAGAATGGACCATATCAATATGGATTCCAGTTATGAGGAAATGCCTGACTGTAATTTCTAAATCTAATGTAATGATGAACTGAAGATCCTTCCCTAAAACACCACCATCTCATATAATTTCTCACGATGCTGCTGGGCACGATTCCACCACCACTTCTGCTGTTTCAGACGGTCCCGATAGCGGGGACACAAGCCGTGAGGAAAGTAACCGCCGGGTACCCAAGATCTTGGATCTCGAGGGATCCCAAATACCCCATTCCTCGCCATTGATTCAGAAATCCCGAACGACTTACAGGAGTTCCTTCGTGTGAAGCCTTGTCAAGACTCCGTTTAGACCAATGAAAGCCCTTGCAGCTCGTCAGCCTTTTCTCCACATTGAGGCGGGAGATCAGCCTGCTCACCACCGCCACCGCCTCAGCCACGACGAAGCATGTTGGTTCTAAATTTAAAATTGCAGAGGGACAGATGATTGTTTGATTTGCAGATTGCTTTCGCGACTCAAGACGTTCTTCATTCTCTCTCTCTCTCTCTCTCTCAATCTCTCGGAAAATGTTATTCCTTGCCATCATCCTCAATACCGCCAAATAAGCCTCTATATTTATGAAACAAAATTGTTCCATCATTCTACTTCGAATATGTCTCACGACAAAGATCTGGCCGCCTCCGCCCCGCTCTCTGCGCCCAAATATAGCAGATACAGGTCTGTCAGGGTCGCACCAACGACAACGCCTGCTCAGCCTGTACGAGAACTAAGAGACAATGATCCTATCGCGAGAGCGCAGAGTATGTCAAGATATCGTCGTCCTCAAACCAGGATCGACAATTCCTTGTCTGCAGCACCTCCTCTTCCAATCATTCCACAACTACCAAATACCTCTCAGAAGCTGGTCGCGACTGGGGCTAGGGACATTACAAAAAGAGTAAATGAAAGTACATCTACTCCGCGCTCTCCACGACAAATACAATTCGGAAGTAACCAACGGAGAGTGGGGCAAGGTCAGGCACGGCTAGAGACGGAAAATGAGCAAGCTCTTCGAAGGGCTAAGGAGTCACGAAATCGAGAGCAAGAACAGCGCAAGTTCATAGAGGAGCAGAAGGAAAGAGAGCGGGTAGCTCAGCAGGAGAGGGCTGTGGCAGAGGCAGAACAAGCTCGATTGGCAGATGTGGAAACCGCGAGACTCCTTGCTGAACAGAAGCGGAAGGATTTGGAACGACTCCAAGCAGAATTAGATGCTGCAACAGCTTCTCCGCCGCCTACGCAGTCTTCAACAAGCCCGAAATTTGGATTTTTCTCCAGGCGGCGCAATACCAAAACCAGTCTGCCCGAGGAACGCAATGTATCACCCACAAAGAGTAATGATGCACCCACTACTAGTTCTGGGAGGACAAGATCACCTGATAAAAACCACGACGCGCCAATAAATCTGGGGAATACCGTTCCACAAACAAGCAATGACCTGCCTCCAAGCATCCAGCAGGGCGGAGGTGGCATTGTCCCCGGTACTGATGCTCCAATTTCGGCAGTTAATGCTGGGGAAAGGGTAAGCATGAACAGCTCCCGACACATTCAATTTCTGACATTTTTATAGAGAGTCTTAATTCGCTGCAAACAATCCTCAATTAATCTCCCAATTAACCCCAATACTACACCTGTCGATCTTGTATACTCTGCAGCCAATATCATGGCACAGAATATTAGCCCTTCAGCAGCCGTTCTCGTAGAATCATATACGCAACTAGGTCTTGAAAGGCGGATTCGACGGTATGAGAAAATCCGAGATATCATGAATTCATGGGATCGTGATACCCAGAATGCTTTAATCATCGAGAACTCGGACACTCCACTTCGCGATAAGCAAGATTTGGAAGCGGCATCCATTTCGAAAGAGGCTCCTAAAGATGTTACAGTATGCGTATATCATTCTCAAAAGCCTGGGAAGTGGAACAAACGATGGATTACACTTCTTTCCACCGGCCAAATCTATATGTCCAAAAAACAAGGAACGAAACTCTCTGATAAGGATGCCTTGAACCTGTGCCATCTTTCTGACTTCGACATATATACTCCAACCCCTCAGCAATCAAGAAAAGTTTTAAAACCGCCAAAGAAACATTGCCATGCCATCAAAAGCCAACAGAAAACCACAATGTTTTTAAGCACAGAAAATTTTGTCCATTTTTTCAGTACTGACGACGATAATGATGCTCATCGATGGTATTCGGCTGTTCAAAGTTGGAGGAGCTGGTATTTGGTGAACAAAATGGACCAAGGGCAGAAGAAAAAGAAGGGCAAGGCTGTCAAAGAAGTGGTAACGAAGTCAGGGACAAAAGCATCTCACGCAGTGAAGGTTTCCGTAGATGAGAGTCCTTATACAATTGGATCGTTTAAACCTCTTTTGGATGTGGATCGGTTCGGTACCCCGGACAAAGATCAAGACTCCGAAGAAGAAGAGAATCGCCCTCTTCAAATTCCATTTCATCTCCGAAACAGCGCAGCTTTTGCTAGTGATCGAGACAGAAGGAGACATCCACCTCCAGTTTCATATAAACTGCCACCTGAAGCAGAGGAGTTCAACTCAACTGCTCTCCTAGGTAGGACTTATTATGAACGCCAACAAGCGCTAAAAGAAAGAGAACAAGGATCTGGATTTGTGGACGGTTCATCATCACAACCTCCTGGACGCACACCTTCCATGCGCTCTACAAAGACAAAGCGTCCAGATACGTCAAACATCCCTGGTAGCGGCAAGCTGGAGATGCCAAAGCCTCTTCTAGACTTCACTCCTCAGTTCGAAGAGGCTCCACAGTGGAACAAGAAAGGGAAGGGTCGTGGTGTGGCGGCTCCCAGCAATGTACCATTAGTAGAGGTTGCGACTACTCCGGAAATAGGGTTAGATGGTATTCCGAAAACACTGTTTAGAAGAGAATCATCTGGACCAAGACCTACGACGAGTGGAAGAGACGGGACAGGTTTTGTAAAAGGGGGGCTAGTTTCTGGTGCAGGTGGAAATGGGAATGGTGGGTCAATTATAAATCGTGGGCGGGTGACATGATTGATAGGGATAAAAAAGGAAAAGGAAAAGTTGGATTGCATTGAGATTTATTTGATTTTCCATGTATGATATTCTCATGATACCTCTTCAGCGAGTTGGTATTACATCAATTTGATATTTTCAAATGGTCTGCTGATAGTGGAGAGAAGTCAGGTATACAATTCTTTTTTAGCTTGGTGTGACCGCGATTCTTGCCTTTCTTGCCCCTTTCTATCTTCGCTTAGTAGCTTGATCCGGAATTGACTCTGCCAGACTAATCAATTCTACAGCTTGCTTCTGGAGAGTGATTATCAAATTCACGTTACCCATGTCGCCTCTGATATCAATAACCCAGCCCTTGCTACATTCAACAGCGGCCCTCTTCTATCACATATCCCCCTTCCAGCCAGTTCTTTCCAATTAAGTCCAGCTTCCATCAACATCAATATTTTTCGCGTCACTGTGGAGCATCGAATTCAGACTCTTCCGGAAACAGATTATCCAAGGCTCATTCCGCGAAAAGTCGACTTCCTAAATAGCCTATCGAAAATAATGAAAAAGGAGAACTCGCAGTCCACAAGCCCTCCGTTCGTCCAAAACCTGCCACGCGAGATTAATTAAACCTAAGAATCTAACCACGAGCTTTCCTTGGGGGGAAAAGCCTGAAGCTCAGGCTGATCTGATGACTGAAATGGAAATCAAAAGTTTTGTATTCATCCAAGCGATTTATATGAAGCCTACTCTATACGGCCCGCCAATCCGCTTTGAAATACGACCTCTCCCCACAATCTTCTGTGGGGAAATGCCGTTCAACTCCAGATTTCAAAGTGAGAATGGGAATGCACGCATATGCTCTCTCGGTCTAGGGTGCATGAATGCAAGAATAGGATTTTCTTTACATTTTCACTGCGTCTAACTTCATTTCTCTATCAATGCATTTAAATATTCGGCCTCTCTTCATTTCATCTTACCCCTATATTGTTTCTATTTTTCATCTCTTCGGATATCTCACTCGGTGGAAGGCTAAGTACCGCCCCTACTACTCCGCATATTATCCAGTTAGTCGGCAGATGCAGTCCGCATCCCCCACATTCCTAAATGGGATCCCTAGATACTATATCTTCTCATTTCTTTTCCCCGGTCTCGTTCTCACTGCGGAGGAGAGGCAAGCTTCTTCTGGATTTGAAATCTTTAGAACGCCCCAAGAGTCAGTTGACGTAGGCTTTTTTGGGGAGCGTCTGAATACTACCCAACCTCGGGCCGTGTAAATTACTCTGATACCAAGTGCTTTGATATATAAGGGCTTGTATTCTCTGCCAAGGTTTGAAAAGTGCTTTTATTTCTTCTCTGTGGAAATCTTTACTCTTGAGCCGCATATACACACCCCTTGCTTCTTTTCAAGTCTACATTTTATTACTCTTATGATAATCATGAAATCCTTCTTATATACAGCGCTTAGCCTCGCCATCTTCACCGCCGAAGCATCTGGTCATTGTGCGTCGCTCCCACAGCGTTTTCTCCTCTACACTTCTTCATATTGACGGAAACCACAGATATCTTTGAACGCTTTACATACGCCGGTGTCGAGTACCCAGTATACACTTACATACGCGAAAATACAAATTACAACTCCCCAGTCACTGACCTGACCTCCAACGACCTACGATGTAACCAAGGAGGCGAAACTTCTAACGGAACAACCACAATAACTGTCGCAGCAGGCGATGAGTTTTCTTTCACAACTGATGTTCCTGTATATCACGATGGACCATTATCTATGTCCGTTTACCTTCCCCTCCTCTCCCAAAATAACAACTCACTCCTAACGACCCAACAGTTACATGGCCAAAGCCACAACAACCGCCGCAGCATTCGACGGATCCGGTCAAGTATGGTTTAAAATCCTCGACATCGGCCCCGATTTCTCCTCTGGAACAGCAGTGTGGAATCTCTACCAAACTTACACCTATACCATTCCTCCCAATCTCCCTTCCGGCGATTATCTTCTGCGCATCCAGCAGCTTGGAATCCATAATCCATATCCGGCAGGCATCCCACAGTTTTATCTCGAGTGTGCACAGATTACCGTTACGAATGGAGGATCGGGGACACCTGGGCCGTTGGTTTCTATTCCGGGGTTTATTACGGGCACGGAACCCGGCTATACTGTACATCCTCCCTTACCATCCCACCCCTTCTCTTTTCCCTCCCCCTCCGAGAAAGCTAATCATCTCAAACAGGTAAACATCTACACGGATTTCTATAACTACACCGTCCCCGGGCCCGCTGTCTGGGCTGATCAAGGCGGCTCTTCGGCTTACACGGGTGTTTCCAGTGGAGGCGTAGGCACCGTCACCGCTACTGTTAAGCCTACCACAACTTCGGCTGTGGGAGCTTCTTCGACGGGATCCGGGCCTGCGACAGTGACGACGGCTGCGGCGGGTGGGAATTTGGCCAAGTATGCGCAGTGTGGTGGGCAGGGTTGGACTGGAAGGTGCGTGGTTTTCTATTTCTTTTGAGTTTGGAGTGTTGTTTCCTGCGGCAGCAATGAACTTATCGTTCTTTTTGTTCTTGGAGAGTCACCTCTCGGGCTTTTTTAGCTGCGAAATTTGCTGACTTGAAGTTCGTCAATAGCGGTTCTTGTGTGTCTGGAACGACATGTACAGTCAGTAACACCTATTACAGCCAGTGTCTGTGAGCGGGTATAATTGAGTAGTGGGAGGGGAAAGGGGTTCTTTTTAGAAGAGGGGCTATGGCTTTTGGAGAGCGGGATTAGATGAAGTTGTAAGGAAGAGTTTGATTTGATTGGAGGCCGGGAAGTGATGGAACTTGTTAGAAAGAAAGGCATGGGTAGATATTGGAAGTCTACTTTCACAATCAATGTGATTCACATGTCTGCAAGAAGAATGACCAACCGAATCCTGCAAGCATAGTGACTGAGTTCATTGATCATAGTTGATCTTGTCTGCTTCAACAACCTGTATCTGGATGTCCCTTAGGGCACATCTGAACCCATCCGAGATGCTTGCTCGTCATGATAACCAATGACGAGGAAAAAGTTTTGCGATCCAAGGCTAATTTTTATCAGCAAATTTGGCATTGTACAGTACAGTACAACTAGTGAATTTCAGCGATGGTCTAAGGCATAGATGGCTTCTTGGCAGCTGGTTTGATAGAGGCGAAGGGCAGAAATTGCATCTCGGGCTGTAGCTTCCAGTTTCCGTTTTCGTCATCGATGTTTTCTAAGCGTATCTTTAATGGCATCTTTGATGTTAGATTAGGCACTGTGGATCTTCAAGCACTGCAATCTTCACCGATTAGGAAAACCGTGCTCCCAGCATTCAACAACCGAAGAGAAGCAGCGGTTGTACACTGCTAAACTCTCTGATAAACATTGGGCCGATATTGCCAAACTTTTCCTCAACGTACCTGAGCTACTATCGATCGAAGGATAACTACTTCCTTTCTCTAAGCACTTACTTCTCTAACTAAATAATTCCCAAGTATCTTATTATTGTTGCTTACCCATTTAGTAGCTAGGGTTTTCGGCTCTTTATATAGATAGATAGATTTTTTTTAACTTAATAGACCCTAATTTATTTATGAGGTTAAAGAAGAAAATAAATTTTCTAGCCAATAGAAATATCTTTAGCATCGTAGCATAATTTTATAATAAACGTTTAAAAGTCTTAGCACTCTTGGGAATGAGGAAGCGTCTAGAGTATCCCTACCTTAATAGAATAATGCTTTATAGTTTCTCTTGTTGTTAGATAGGCAGGGATGTCAACTTAAGCCAGGAAGAAGCCCTGTCGGTCTATTTTCAATTTTAGTTTGGACTTACTAGGGATGTTATTCTCATAGAAGCTCGCGATAGCAATATAACTAAGTTCATAATAAATTGATATATAAAAGATTAGATATTACCGCTCCTATTACTCTAACATGAAAATCCACCAATATTATATCTTACACAATATGTTTCGCAGGTACGGAGGATAAACCATTTCCCCTCTAAAAGAAGCTCGCTCAATAAAAATATTAGATCCAACTTACCATTTCTTTAGTTAATCCCTCTTCGGCGAACTAGAGCTGGTACTAAAATTGAAATTCGGTCGTTTGGAGTTGAGAACTCCAAGAAGGTTCCATAGTCATTTCTCCTCTCTGCATAAGCTGGACACTGCAGCACCACCGCAAAATACTACTAACGGAAAGTCAGAAACATCTCAGGTCCAGTTCTATCTTATTCTATTAAAGACATCCATCAAGGAGAGATCGGAGACAGCGGCATATCTATCATCAAATCAGTCAGAAATTCTTAATTGTCCTTCCGAAAGACAATAAACTTACAAGTTTCATCTTCATAACCCACAGGACTGTGGCCAAACTCATTACTGTTGTCGTAAATGCTCGGTGGCGGTCTCTGAATTGGCTCAGACACGCCGCTGTATACTGTTGGAGTGGGTGTGTTGAGTTGCGGATTAGATTGCACAGATGATAGATTACGAGAAGTTAATGGTTGAGGAGGACCGTAGATTTGGCTTAATACAGGTTGACGAGGAGCGTAGATTGAGTTTGTAGCTAATAAAGGTGGACGAGCCGCATAGGGTTGGGTTGTGGTCATAGTCTGAGGACCAGGATTATATGCCACTGCTGGATCTGTACGACCTACACCGTTTGTTTGATCGAAATAGTTACCATTGATCTTGTCGCCATTGGTCTTGCCACCATTAGTCATGTTTCGTCTATTCTTGTTGCCGAAGGGATCTATGAACGGAGTCAGAAATAGCTGTGGAACACCCTTGGAAAGTAGACTTACTCATCTTGGAGTACCATTTCCTTTTGTGGGAATCTCCTTCAACATCAGAATAGTCATCATCGCCATCTTGACCGTCTTCGTCAACCCTGTGGAGTCTACTACCACGACTTCGCGTACCTGGCGATTGCATCAGTCTCTGTCTATGTTGCGATTGACTTGAATAGTCTTGCCTGCGCTGTTGATAGCCCTGTTGACGCATACCATTGCTAGATCTGTGTCTTAAATTGCTCCTATGACTTTGGCTGCCTGTGGAAGGTCTATGGCGATACTCGCTTGAGTGGTACGAGCGATTATGCGAGCGATTATGCGAACTTCGATGATGGCGACTACTATTCCCGCGATAAGGGTCATGAGCGCGACTACTGCTGTGTCCTCTGCTAGAGTAGCGATCAGGAAACCTTGAATGAGACGTCGACTTCCTGCTATAATGCGACATTGGATGATATCTTGATTATGGAATCTTCACAGACAATCTAATGTCTAAGAAATAAGTAAAGAAAGACGAAATGAAATGTATATGGAGAGAGAGGAAACAGAAAGTTCTCTAAAGACCACTAGTTATAGGGCTTGTAGAGTGTTGGTGGCTGAGTGTAGGTCAAAATCCTGGAGACCTTTTATCTCCACAAAGCCTTCAGAGAACGAGGCATAATCTGTTGGAAACCGACTGCATAGCCACATGAGCCGCAATCTCCTAAAAACTAAATCTTCAGCCTTAGCTAGTTAACTAATCTTCAGTAAAAGAGAGACCTCAAAGCCTTCAATAGAGTATCTTTCAAATAAACAATTGAAACTTGTAGTAAGAGAACTGTATTACTGCTGTAATCTCATGAACTTGGTGTACATAAGGGAAGAGGGTGGATAAATCATTCAATATTTCCCAACACAGTAACATAGGTGACAACAAAATTGTTCTTCAGAGAAATTTTTAGATCAAGTCCAAAGATCTCGCTACGGTCAATTGTTAAAAAAGGTATCTGGTGTATTGTAAAAGTGTAAGAGGTCGGTGGTAGATGCGGACCTCAAGTTGCAATAGCACCAGAGAGAAGCATGCGAATCAAGAGAACAGTGATCAAAAGAGTGTGTTGGAGAAGTAATATCCTAAGTGCCTGCGTGGTTAAGGAGGGGATAAGCCCCTCCTTTATAGCTACAAAATAGGGGTCATGCCCCCTCCAGGGGTAGCATAACCAGACGACTTCTAGCCGTCTCACAGTTATCAACTGTGAATAAAAGACAACAAACCTTTCATCCAGAGATAAACAAGAGATAAATGCTGGGGTAGTATGCAGTACCGTATAAGTACAAAGGACGCTTCCCTTCCATCTCTCATACAACAAACCTCCTCCACACAATCTTTCTCCTCCAACTCCCATTCTTCGCCGTACATACCCACAAAATTGATCTTGGATTCCCAGTATTGCAAACCAACAGTTGCATCTCATCCCCACAAAACCATTTTCCTTCCTGGTTTTCTTCCCTATCGTATATAGTACAGTACATAAACTCAATATTTCGGGTCTGCCGGCTCGTTATCAGCAACATTATATTCTGACGGTGAATACGAAGAAACGTGAGGGATGCGACGACTCAACACCTATACGCGGTGCATCTATAGAGCTAAGATTAAGTCAAATCGGTTGAAGCTGTGGCTGAGGCCACAGAACAGAGGCAACCACCGCGATAAAGCACAGAATCAATTCAAGATATCGGCTCATCTGTCTGTCTAGGAAGCAGGACCACGCCTGCTTTATTAACACCGGTTTCGGAACACATGATTACTATATATCTACCCTAATACGACATATCCCTGGCACGCATATAAATAAATAAAGGTTAGAAATAAAGGAAAATCGCACCAGTAGAAAGGCCAAGTAAAAGGAAAGGAAAGCTATTTATATTAAGGGCTTTTGTAGATTCAGGATATATAGAGGGAAGAGGCAGAGGGAAATAAGGAGAAGGATGTTTTGGGAAATAAAGGCAATACCTTGGTTATGCAGCAGGAAGAAAGCCTGCCAGAAACTTGATCTCCAGTTTATGCAGGAGCAGGGAGGCCTGGGGCCTTGCCTGTCGAGAAATCTCTGCTCTGAAAATATATATAGGGAAAAGCTGGGCCCCTGGGGCTTTGCCTGTTTAGGAGCCTTACTTTTATACTACGGGAATATAACTATAGAAGTAGTTAAACCTTTAGAACAGCCGCTATTGGCTAAAGACTAGGGCCTGAGGCCCCTAGCCGTCCTATCATAGTCTTTGACTTATAAAGGACGTAAAAAGGAATAATAATAACGAAGAAACATATATCTTTAAATTCTCCGGCTCACGAAATAAATTATCTGATATTGGCATAGGGCAGAAATAAGTGGGATTGCAGGGTAATACGAGGTGTGGGTTGCAGTGCGCTATTGACGACGTGTCTTGGCATCATCATCGTCAGTCACATTTGGATGTAGGATTATGGTGTGATGATTTTGATTTCGTTCTATTATGGTTATTAACCTCCTCCTCAAGCAAAGATGGTCACACCATTCGTCTAGCTGGAAGCTGGGTAAGCCAGCCTAGGCAAATATGTGCTAAGAAGTGAATTTATCGAGTGAAAATGAGCAAGGTGGGAGCCTCCAAAAAATTCGAATCGTGAAAAGCAAAGTAACATGTGCAAATAATTGCCCAGTACTCCTTCCCCAGTGTAAGGGTCATCATTCCATTATAACATTAGATTTGTTCAGAAGAACGTGCCACTGACGTGATATCACAATATCATGGCGGCGATACCGGCTGCAGCCATGGCACCAAAACCAGCGTCCACCTTCATGGCAGCACCAGTAAACGCAAGTGGGCTGGTGCTGGTAGGAGCTGGAGAAGAGATGTGCGTCTTCGTGGGGGTCAGAGTTGTCTGCTCTGGTGGTGAGGTTTCAATTGAATACGTCTGGACCGGGAGGGTTGTAGAGACAATGGGAATAGTCAGAACTCCTGGACTGCTGACGATATATGTGATGGAGCTGATTGTAAGCGTAGTTGGCTGCGGGCAATACGTTGTCGAGTAGGTAGTATAAGCAACAGGAGTGGTGACTGGAATTGAGACGGGAGTTGATGTTGAAGCCAACGTATAACTAGTCGTCCAAGGAATGGTGAGTGTCAAAGTCGTGGCCTGCAACAGAGTCAGAAATTTCCTAAACAGTGATGTCTTAGGACTTGAAAAAAGAAAATTGCAACAAAACTACTGCTCTGGGGAGATGTAAAGAGTGCGGGAAGAGTGCGGGAGAAGTGCAGGAGGATATAAGCTCCCATTTTCATCCGGGCAGTAGAAAATAAGACTCCAGAGTTCACCTACCGATGAAACAACGTAAGTTGAAGTTCCTTGCGTGAGCGTCGTTGGTGTGGGGCAATAAGTGGTGAAAGTAGAAAGCTGGGTTGAGAATTAGTGGATTTCTATGAAAGCAGGCTGACATGGACTTACAGTCTCAGTAACCCAGGTAGGTGGGGCTGTGGTAGTGTAGGTAGTATTAGTAGCTGGAGTGGAAGAAGCCCGAGTTGTGTTTGCATAGGATGACCAGACTAGCGAAGAAACTGGAGAGGAAGATGTGGGAGCAACCCAAGTGGAGATTGGCTTCGACCAAGTGCAAGGACAATTGGTAATTGCTGATTCGGGAAGTTAGCAGTTGCTTAATTGGGAAGATTTCAGGAAAAAAAGAAGGGAAAGTAATCTCCTGTGGGAAGATTTGCCCTCTGAAGAAAGACGGAAGCATGAAGAACTTTGTATCAGTCCCCATAGGGTGTTAAATTGGGAGACGCGAATATCGTACTTAACGTAGTAGAGCTGGTCACCGTATAAGTCGAGCTACCGAATGAAAATGTCGTCGGGGAAGGCTGCAAAAAGAATCAGCATTGGTTGGCTGAAGAGACAATGTGGCATAGAAATAGGAAGAACATACGCAGACTGTAGTCAAAATGTCAGTGGTATAGGTAACCCAGACGGTTGTACCCGAAGCCAAGGTGCTGGAAGGCGGAGTCCAGGTAGTAGCTGGGGTGGTGGTATTGGCATATGACCAAGTTGGCGAAGACGACGGGGCAGTCCAGGTTGAGGACGAGACTGGCGTTGACGAGACTTGCGTTGAGTAGGTACATGGGCAGTCTGTGATAACAATCGTGGTACTCTCTGTGGCTGTATATGTCTTACTATTTTGAACGAAGGTTGTAGCGGAGGGCTTTCAAGGTCAGTAAGATCACAAGCAAGATGTGGAGCTTCGAAGGGGAGATGCACATACGCAAACGGTAGTGTAGATATCGGTGGTAATAGTGGTCCAGACAACTGCAGATCCAGTCCCGGTGACATTGGAGTACCAGGCTTGAGCTCCCGCAACAAGTGCGAGGGCGGGGATGAGGGCTTGGAATGACTTCATCTTGATGGGACGACAGAGACGAAAGCGACAGTGAAAGTGAGGTGTTTGGTAACGAGGGTGTTGGTTTTGGTAGGAGGAAGAATTGAGATGGAGATTAAGAGAAATCACGCGTGATAATAACGAGAGTGTGTGATTTGAAGTTGTGTTGGGGAGAAAGAAAAGAAAGTAAAGGTTGGGAGTGATGGGAATGACGAAGTTTAAATATAAAGTACTGTAAGCGGTACGCATAGAGCGGGAAGCTGCATACGAGTGGTGGGTAGAGGAAGGCACTTCCAAGAAGAGAAAGCACGCTTGGTGCGCGATGGTGCTCGATGCTTGGTGCCTGCCGTAAAGTGATGCCTTTCAACTTGCTCTTGCTTCTCACTCGCACCCTCAATGAGGAAGCGGCAATCGGCTCCAACATCACCATGAACAAGCTTCAAAACAATACCTAAGCATCTGCTTCTATCCATTACTTAATGATCGTACTGCCATTTTTGCATCAAACCTTACTTCCATCCGGTCTTCCCACTGCCAAGATGAACAGGTGAACGCCATAGGTAAGAGTGGCTCGTTTGTTCCCTTTCCTCGCCATCTCGAGCTGACTATCGACGCCCAGAAAACGAGAAACATCTGATGAACGTGCTGCGTCTGTTTTGTCACTTGATAGAAGGGCTTCGTTCCTGACTAGTGAACACTACGCTTCCGATCCTCCAATGCTTGCTTTACCTTTCGTTGTCGAGACTCGTCCAAGTATTTACAAGTCGGCCCTACTAGCTGCCTGCTTTTTCCACAATAGCCCGACAATGATAGTGCAACTCGTCTGCGAGAAAACCGCGTTCTTGGCTATGAAATATTTGGTGAAGCTTTCGTGATTTGCCACTACGATACGAGTCGGAATCCATCGGGCCAGCTTTTGCAGAGAATCTGCGGGTTTCTGATATTTCTATGGACTATAAATGATCAACTTGGTACGAACCCGGGAAACTTGAGATGTTCTGGTTTTCGAGACTCACGACTTTACCAATATCACACAGCGAACATTTCAGTCTTCTGCAGAGAACTCCTCCGAAATCCAGAGATCCTTTCGGGGAGGATGTTTGTCACCAAACGTTTATCCTATTGCGCTCGCGAGTCCTAGACCAATGTGCCGAGCACCTTTCAATGTTAACATGAGTTCCGTCGGATCTGACACCAATTACTGATGAGGGAATCGTAGATCCTCTACGACAGCTCAATTCAGAATCTCTCACTCAAAGTCGCATCACAATTATTGGATACATATTATGCTGAATTATGCAGCTCGGCATTAATTTGTGTACAGTCAGCATACCCACTTTTAGACAGTAGGGTACACGCTCAAGAAGAATCTTCACCTCGAATTCCTTGGCATTTCATTCGACGAACCTCGGCCCATTTTCCTCAAGGAGAAAGATCCTCGCCGTGAACCTCCACCCCGCTCGCTCTGGTCTTACTGTACAAGTTACCTGATGGTATTCGAGTCAGCCCGCCGAGTGTTCCGATAGCGGACAGGACGAAGTCTTCGGCGCGACGCTGTATGGGCAGATAATCAATCTCTTGACAAATCGCTCTGCATGCACTAGGCCATTCCATCAAATTAAAGCTCTCCACATAGAAATCAATATTTGGCTCGAGGTCAAGACAGCGATTCCTGGTCTTATCTGTAATCGATAGGAAATTTTCTTGATGCGTACAAGTTGATAGGCGTCTCGACGTTTCACCCGCCTTAACGAACCCAGCGTCAAGGTTCTGGGGAATGCCGTGACTTCCTTCCGAAGAGCAAGCGCCGGGAGCTTCCTACAAACTTCTGAAGAGACAGATTGGAAAATCTTTTGGAGATCAAGGCAGATCTCGAGAGCCCCATCTCTTTTCTAAGATTTAACGGACTAAGAGAACAGAAGAAGCTGAATCGTGCCGTCGCACCGGAATCGATCCCGCTTTGCTACTAATGGAGATAGAGGAGAAATGCCTGTTTTTTCCATGTTATCATAATCACTGCACCACATGGAACCACAACGCACTTGATTTGGTCAGAAGTTGAAAGTGCAACAATCGTCTCTTTGTGGAACCCTGCCCGCATGCGTGGCAGCGGGTGTTCCTGGCTAAGGCTAAGAAATTCCGAATCGAATCAATTTTCACGTTCCTGACACATCGGCTCAACGGTATCACTAGAGACCTTGCATCTGCAGCCATGCTGTAAAAACAAAGAGTGCGCGAATGATCCTATTCGGCAGTTCGGACATCGATGCATGAGGACATAGGTGACCAAGCCAGCCTTGCGAATTCGCTATATCTAGATAAAGCTGTACGTTCACATACCGCTGGAAGTTGAAACGCCTGGCTGCTTGATCATTGGAGCTATGCGAACGAAAATGTAGCCTGGATGTTGTGACAGGCCCTCTAATTCGTTAGGAACGAAATCTCTGCACAAGCAGGAAATTTCAATAATCCCACCCAGATCCTTACTTCTTGCTTCTTGCAAAATATGTTGGTAAGGATTATCGATTTTGCTCACGTATTTCTTTTACACCAAATCGCATATCATCGTCGATCTGCATAAAAAAAAGAAGAAAAGGGAAGCCTGGAACGATTTGTGAGAGTGGACTACCCATCGATTTGAACGCCATGAATATTTCTTGTGTTCTTGGATCCGCTGGGATGATGCACTCAAAAGCGTGAGGGAAAAGGTACACGCCCTACGCACACATGGGGGTCCTGTTAGACTCAGGAACGAAAGGGTCGCTCATCCAATCAACGCATGACCGCATTGCGATCATTTCCACCTCGACCCGTCTTAGTTTCTAGGATTTCCCCTTTCCGGCTTGGCCCCTCAATCATCCTCCGCTTTTCAATCTGTTCTTCCGATTTTTCCTTACTCGACGCGTTGTTCCACAACGGCCAAATCATGGAATGTACCAGTCTCTATTGGAGCAAACACAACAGGGCCAATGTTCTGGACAACGCAGAAACTTTTCTCTTGGATTTCCATGGCTCCACAAGCCGAGCGCGCTGGCGTCGTTCAGGTAAGCTCAGGTAAGCTCTCAGCATTTCTCCATCTGGCTTTTATATCTTTCCTACCTCCCCTACCCAGATTTCTTCTCCTTCACCCACAGTCCTTTTTTGCAAGATTTGTTTTCGGAGACAACGACGAGTTCACCCACCTTCCCTCATTTTTGTTCTTTTGATCTGTGATCGCGACTATACAGTCCTTCTGCTCAGCTTTACACTTCAAAGCACCGAAGTCCCAGCTAGCCAACCTGTCAGCGACAGCACCCGTCTCTACGACATCAATATCAAAACTCGCGCAACTGTCTACCAGTCACCAAGTCTTGACGACTTCCAATTTGAAAGAGAGCAACTCGATCATCACACTTGCAAGCAAAACAGCAACCAGCTCGATCGACCAACTTGAAGACATCGCACTCTCAGCCTTTCCTCATCCCCGTCAATCCTTCGAAGTATCTGTATACATTCAGCAATTCTTTTCAAAATGCAATTCTTTACCACTATCCTTGCTGCAGCCACTGCGCTCGCTTCCCTGGCTTTCGCCAACTCAATCCACTTCGTCAATCAAGACAGCACCACTCGTACCATTCACTTCACTGCACAGGCCGGTCTTGAGATCATCCCTAACCTCGAAATCAAGGGTTTGGAGACAGCAAACCAGACCTTCCCCATCGGATGGATTGGCAACTTCTACTCCGTTTCCGAAGGTGCAGCAGACATTCCCGGCATGCTTGGTGAGCTTCGCTTCGACGGTTACGCAGGTGCTACCTTCTTTGATGTCTCTGCCATTGTCAACCCGAATGACTTTGACGGTGTCAAGGAAATCTTCCCCTTGAACTCTAACCACCCGGTCTCCGGTTGTCAGATTTTCCCTTGCGATAACTGCTACAACGCTCCCGACGATGTCGCTACGCAAGCTACCGACTCTAACGCTCTCGTCGTCTTGATCGGAAACCTCAGCCATGAGCGAAGACGCAATCAGATCTCCAGGGTCCGCAGAGACTATGTCACGGGTGCTTTGTAAAAAGTGACCAAAGCCTCATTCCATTCATTATAAATTTTGACAGAGTTTTGGATATCTGGACGTTCGCGCCGCTTGCGTGCCGCGATGTTCAATGACTTTATGATTGCTGGGCTCCGAAAGGGGAGACTAGCTGGAAAGGATAGATGGGATGGATCGGGGTTTGAGGACATTCCCGTTGGGATCTTTCAGATTATTTTTTATCTTTCCTTCAGGGAGGCTTGTCTTCCATTACACTCGTTTGACATACGAAAATTCAATTCTTGTGATATAGTTAGGGCGAATTGTTACTTAGGAAACAAATGTTATAGAACAAACTTGTCAACGCATCACTTCATCCGAGTCTTTTCTCGTATGACTGTGACTGGAGTTGTATCGCATCAACGAAAGAAAGGCTTCGTCGCCGTAAAACATGGCGAGGAGATTGTTCCGACCTCGATGAACGTGAACACCTTGTTCGGAAGTTCTTTCTGTCGTGCATTTCAATCAAATACGCTTGTTTCGATTTGCGATCATCACATTCAGATTCACGAAAAGAAAAGGAGATAGCATAACTTTCCGGAAAGGGGAAAAAAGAGGAGAATAAGAAGACAAGTCGTTTCTTTTACGTTTCTAACGCTTTCTCATTTTACCCGCTGAAATTGACCTTCCCCACTGCTCCTACTCCTTCACCACTCCTCCCGCGTCGCTAAACATATATCCGAATAGAATGCCATTCTTAATTTCAAGGGTAAATGATCCTCTCTTGTCTTATTTTAAACCGAGCCCTTAAATCTTATCGCTGGAGTTCTCTATGAGAAAGGAATGGAGATGGCATATGGAATAACATGCAGATCATCCAGAAATAATTACTACATACTCGTTCGGCGGTGCGGAACGAAACAGTCTGGATGCGCCAATGGGATGATCAGGGGATCAGGGGTAGTTCAGAAAGCTTAGTATGGTGGGATGGAAATTAAAGGGGGGAAGGGGGGGCTGCTTTAGTTTTTGGTCTCGGGGGGAGGACGAGCTAGGAAACTGATGGTCTAGGTCTGGGAGCATTGGAGAATAGCTTGAGGAGGAGATGAGTGGCGATATATATAAAGGCGTCTTTGGGTTGAGTCAGCTGACCGCTTCTCTACGTACCGCAAGAGATGGGAAGAGGAAGGAGAAGCGAAGAAGAGCGAGCCAGTTAAAGCAGAAGAGTCCATGAGTCCATGATTACCTATCCACACATTCCTTTCTCTATCTGCAAGGTACCCGCTGCCCCCTTTTACATACTTCCTTATTCCCATGCTGGAACAAGAAGCACGTCCCCCTGAATTGGTGAAATGGAAACTCGGCGGCACAGCCACTCAATGCTCAATGCTCAGTGCTCGCTCTCTCGCCTTTCCCTCGACCATGTCTCTCTTCCCCTTCAACACCATCATCATCACTCCATCGTGAGCTCCGACCCGAAGTCTGTTGTGCGTTTCTGCACCTTTCACTCCTTCCTTCACCCTGCTGCTTATTGTTTATACACTCCTTAATTGCTTTTTTCGCACTGTCCAAAAACACCCACAATCATTCAAATTAATCCTTACCCGACGCAACGAAACGAAAGATGCAATTCAGCCTTTCACTGCTCCTCGGAGCCTCTACCCTCCTCCTCGCTCCTCTCGTCCAAGGCCAGACCTGGTCAGCATGCAATCCCCTCTACAATTCCTCCTGTCCTTTAGACCCCGCCCTGGGCCTCAACCACACCTTCGTCTTTAATACCTCTGATACCGTAGCCAACGCATTCAATATCACTGCGGGAACGCCTACGTATGTCAATGACTCCATCGCTTTCACCGTGGCGCAAAAGGGCGATTCGCCCACCATCCAATCCCAATTCTACATCTTTTTCGGCTCGGTTTCCGTCATCATGCAGGCGGCAAAGGGCCAAGGAATCATTTCTTCTATCGTGCTCGAAAGTGACGATCTAGATGAAGTGGATTGGGAATTCATGGGCGGAAATGATACATCGGCGGAAACGAATTATTTTGGAAAGGGAAACACGACATCTTATGATCGGGCCATTTATTATCCTACGTCGAGTGATCCGCGAGAGAACTTCCATAACTATACGGTCGATTGGACGGCCGAGAGGATCGAATGGCTGATTGATGGGGTTTTGGTCAGAACACTGCTTTATGCTGATGCGTATGGGGGAAAGAACTTCCCTCAGACACCCATGACGGTTCGAATGGGCATCTGGGCGGGAGGAGATCCTGATAATTCGAATGGGACTATTGAATGGGCTGGTGGACTTACAGGTACGATATTAGACTCTCGTCCGATCCCAATAACATGGGGAGGGAGCAGAAGCTCTGCAAGCTCTGATATCTTTTCACGAGGGAAGAACTAACATAAAGGCAGATTACTCTGGCGGGCCATATACCATGTACATCCAACAAGCTCAAATCAACGACTACTCAACCGGAGCATCCTACAATTACACCGACCACAGCGGTTCCTGGCAAAGCATCAAATCCATCGCTGGAAACTCCACCGTGAAAAACGCGATCCTCCAAACTCCAACCACCTCCCTCTCCATCGCTCAAAAATTTAAGAACCTCCCGTCAACCACCAAGATAGGTATTTATGCCGGTGCAGGCGCTGCAGGCGCTCTTCTCTTCTTCTCTTTAATGTTCACCTGTATCCGACAGAAACGTAAAGGAAGAGAAGAACGAGACGCCTACAATGCGCTCATCGAGAAGCAACGCACAGACGCCTATCGCGACCAAATGGAACTGCGCGAAAAAGGACTCGGAGGATGGGATAAAGGCGCTTTCGAACACCAAGGAGAAGACGCTCTAGGAGGCTGGGTAGGAAAGAGTAGCGATATACCGAAATCCCCTTCTTCCCCTGATTTCGCGCGGTCTCCAACATCACCTAATTTTTCAAGACCCGCCGAACAACCTTTCTTACCCGGTTTCACTAACGAGGATGTTCCCAGTCCAGCGCCCGTGAGGATCAATTCCCCGATGGGTAGTGGACCAAGAAGTCCAGTAGTGGTGAGTCCTCAAGCGATGAGCCCGCATACGGCTGCTTTTGGGGGCAGTGCTGGGAGTGATTACCAGGGACCATTTGGTGGTAATAACAATCCGAATGGGAGTTTGAACAGACAGCCCAGTTTTCCTTTCTCGAATAGGAACTCGCCGGCGCCGAGTCTGCCGCAGCAACAGATGCCTCCACAACAGAGATATAATAATGGTGGGTATGCGAGGTTTTAAAGCGTAGATGTGACGTAGTGAGAAGAGAGGGGGATGATGGCTTCTGCCGAGAAAGGAATGGAGGGAGGGCTGGAGTCTTTCTGGAGGGTGGAACTGGATTGGATCGAATGGAACTGGACTGAACCTTTTATGACTTTTTGGATACCATATGAAATGGGGTGGGAGCTGGTCTTTATCTCATTTCGAAGCTGTGTGTTGTTAGATAGCGAATCCATCCATGATATTCCTTGTTTCCTTTGGGCTGAAACGGCTTAGATAGATTTTGTACAGAAAAAACCGAGTTTCATAGAACTGATCTCACTCGTGCACTAGGTATTATTCCTACCGCTGACCAGTCTGAGTTTCTTCTACCCAGAATCTTCGAGTAAGTATTCCACAGGTAAAAGAAGCCGAGAACACAGTCAGTTTGTTATCTATACCAGAGAAAGGAACAATTATTGAGGTAGTGACTGATAGCACAAAAAGAAGGGTGATTGTCGAGAAATATTGAGGAAGATGATTGCAGAAGCAGATGATCGTCAAGATAGTAAGAAGGGGTCAATGAGTGTAGCTGGTACTGTACCTGCCTAGGCCATGTAGAATCTTGTCGTTGAAGCACTCGTTGCTGTATGTAGGACGAGGACGAGGACGAGGACGAATTATAACCTAGAGAAAAGGAATAATGGGTAACGAGCACATCTTCTATCCTTCGAACTCTGATCTATTGACGAGTCGAGCAACGGGGGGTGAATAGTAGAGTGAGTGGAATAGCTCGTCTCAGGCACAAATCGAAGTATTATTTCTCTTGTTAGCATGGCGGACAAGTAGTAGATGGCAATGGCAATGGCAAATACTAGTCCATCCTGTAGAGCATGGTCACTTTAGCCAGGGAGTAACTGTTTGTTTTCCCCCCTTTCTCCCCTTCCCCCACACCCCCCCGGCAGCAGTCAAATACCATATCCTTTCCTGTTCATATAAGGAGGGAGAAAAAAAAAAATAACCGTGTTGTACCTATCAGTCATGACCCCTGAATACCTTTTAGTTAGAGATACATAACAGACGACGAGCAAAGCATCTCCTGCTCTGCTCTGCCCTGCTCTACACCAGTAGAAAAAAAAAAAAAAAAAAAAAAAACACACACACAGTGATTTGCGTATAAGCAAGCCCATCTAATTACCGACACGTTATGAGTCTAGCGAACCAAACCTCTTATTATATGCATCTATCTGGCTCAGGCTTGAGCTTGAGCTCGAGCTCGAGGATCCTTAAATACAGTAAGTAGTATGTAGCGCGATGATGGATTCTCGAAAGGTAATTTATTAATCAATCTATTATTGCAGGAAGTGGAACTCGATTAGTCCCCTTGATTTTCCAATTGTAGATGATGTCACTGGGAGCTGAACCTCGATGTTAATCCAGTATAGAGAGAGTTGTTTTTAATTAGGTATTATAATTTTAAGAGTGGAAATGTGTATGATAAGGATGAAGAAGATATGTTAACGATAATATAAATGATATGCGTTTGCTGGCAATGCAGGAAACCAGGACATAAACCCGATATTGCGAGAAGAATCTATGGAAGAAGAGGAGATGCAATATGTGAGACCTTAAAACATGAAGGGATTGAAAGGAGGAAATGTAAAATGATGTGTCTTTCGTTGAGTGAGGATAGTAAATTATTCGGAAGCAATAATGCGAGGACATATTTAGAAACAGTGATGAAGGAAGAATACAGTGAGATGTGAACGAGGCTTTACGAGTCGCAAAAAAGGAGAAAAGAACGTCAAGTGTTCTTTGATGTCGGAGGGATTGAAATAAAGAGGATGCATAAAGACAAAACTGTTTAGGTAGATTTTTCATCTTGGTATTAATGGTGCTACCATGGAGTCGTGAATATTTCTTAAATTTGAAATATTCATAATAAGATTGGTTTAAAAGAAAAGGAAGGAATGAGTAGTTCTAACCTTAAATATCGAATCTAAACTCGCTCCCATTCTAACTAATTCGAAAGGCATTGGTATTGGTATATCTATTTTCCTCATGTATTATTCTTCTCATCTTTAACTACTTCTCTTGTCTCGTCTTTATTCTCATACTCAGTAACAATCCCATTCGTCTTCGCCGAAGCTTCAGAAATAGAAGCGGGAGATATCGCTTTAGGGACGTTTTTCTCGTTCACGATTTTGATGATGTAGTCCCCTATATCGCCTGCACCATCCAAACCCCCTATTCGGGATTTGAAGTATTCAGCATCGCGGAGCATGCTATATTTTTATCAGTTCTGCTTGTCCTCGGTAGGTAAGATTCGAAGTCTTACCGCTTTTGACCCTCCTCACTACCCAACACAACACCACCATACGCCTTTCCCCATTGCTCTCTATAACTCTTAAACACCGGCTCCATGATCATCTTGACTGTCATATCCGGCAGATGTTTTGTCAGTACCCTATGTAATGTGCTAGTATCCTTCGTAAGAGTCTCCATATATCCATTCACGGAATCCCCTTGTTCCCAGTCAATCGTTTCCATGGTTCTGGCCAGAGCAGTTGCTCTTCCAGCCATAATCTCCACCAGTTTATCATATATGGATTGTTGATGTTCGAGATATGCACGTCGGACTTTATCAAATTCACCCATTAAGGAAGAGACGGCTGAGCTAGAACCAGAATGCCGCCGAACGTATTCTCGAATGTGTGGGATTAGGGCGGAGATGAACGATAAAGCTTGGGCAGCCAGCGCCAGATGTTTGGTGGTGATATTCTTTAAGCCTGCTGATTTTGTAGCACCAGCACCGAGAATTAATTGTGTACAGCGAGAATTGAAGAGTGTGAGGTATGAGAGAATAGAAGTGGCGATTTCAGAGGTCATAGAAGGAATGCCAGTATTCAGATGCAGAAAAGAGGAGAGGCCGTGAAGACATAGAATGGCGGATAAGGGTAGAATATAAGATTGGTCCTCTATGATCGCCGTACGAGTCTTAGCTTTCGAGGGTGTAGAAGTGCCATTCTTCTGAGTAGCAAGCAGCGAGGAGGTGCCATTCAAAGGCCTCGAGAATCCGGAGGAAGGCAACCATATCTTACTTCCATTACTCCAAGCTTCAGCATCTTGAGTACTTGCGGAGAGGATACAGCTTAAAAGATCTTTGTCTTCATCGGTAAAGTCTTTTGCATTCCAAGGATCAGCTTCCATCCCGGTGGCTAAGCTTTGTCGCTCGGACTCGCCCAATTGTTGCACAAACTCTTTGATGTGTCCATTAACAACGTTCTTCAAGGCAGTTCCACTTCGCCCTGAGACAGCCTCACACTCATTTGCGAATAGCAGATTCAGTGTGAAATAGCGAAGGAACCTTTCCACAGACAAGTGTGTACTTTGTTCTGATCGCACTCGCAAGACTTTGACAATTTTCTCCTGCGCGATATCGACAGCTTGGCCAAGGAGATTTGACATGTCTAGCGTTTGATGCATCTCTTCTTGGATCTCTCGACTAGAGTTGCCTTTTGGTGGTCCCAGTCGTGCATCAATGGCAGCCATATTGGGACTTCGAGGCGGCGACCTGATGCCAGGAGTTCCTGGCTCTCCAAGCGTGCTCGTAACATCTAAGATTCCTTTCACCTGGGTACCTAACCTTCTCAAAGTCTCGCCGACGCCGATATATGTCTTTTTCAGTAGCTGTTCAGCATCATCAGGATCTAGTGAGCGAAGATTTCGAGCTAATATCGATGATTTCTCTTGGGCCGTTTTCTGCTTGACTCCACCCATTGTTGAGGTCGACATCATCGAGTCAGCATCATCCTCATTTGAACTGGGTAAAGGGCGTCGAATTATATTTCGTACCTCCCGCAAAACCGACTCTCTGAAGGCAGCCGTTGCGGGAGATGTATAGCGAGCTCGATGGAGACCACCAAGGTTCGATGCAAGTTCTATTCTGAAATGGGCATTCGTTTCTAGATAGGCGGGAGTTGCTGATGGCTCTCGGTTCGTATTACCCCTGGCCCGTTGCGACGAATTGCTCCAACGCTGTAAGGTATCAGGAGTAGAGACAGACTCTACGTGGTGGCGAAGGTCATCTAGAAGAGCGTTGAGAAATCTCCTCTCGTAAGTCTTACCTATCCGGAACCGTAAAGTATCAAGATCATTCGTGACCCCTTTCAGCGCTGTTGCTCCCCTGAGATCTCGAAGTTCGAAGCCCGCATGCTCATATCTCGATTCTCCAGCAATGAGTAATTCTAAAGAGTCGAGAGCATCCAAGGCCTTTTCGACCCTCCCGTTGTCAACCAACGATTCACACTTTCCAACATCCTCCACAATGCGTTTCAATTGTTGGACTGCATCGCTTAATTGTTGTAGATTTTCTCTCCTTCGTCGCATGTTAACAATATTCAATCCGCCAAGAGCCATCTCCTGGTCAAGCTTTTCTAATTCTTTCCTTATATCCTTTATCCTATTAACAGAATCGGCAGCCTCCGAATGGAGCTCCCGTAAAGATCCTAACGCCGCAAAGAAAGAGGTAGATGCTGTGGATATTGAAGTGATAAGGTGGACTTCTATAGTGTCCATATACCACGATAACTTCTCTTGCAGAATCGCATTTGTTGCTAGAGCCTTCCTTGGTCCTGGAGTAGAGCCATTTGCTGTCTTCCGTTCATCAGGTAAACCGGGAGTAGGTCGAACTACCTCTGAACGTTCGCTAACAACATCAAATGTACGAGGATTCTCCAGATGAAAGTCCTCCTCGAAATATACCACAGGTATCGTTGACAAGGGTGTAGGCGCTTGTGTCCCTCGTTTCGATCCTCTCCTTCGTCTTATGCTTGGGGTCTCAATCGAGGAAGCAAGAGAGGCCAAAGAAGATTCTCTGGTGAGACTTGGCCATTTCGAAGAGCGTTGTTCTTGCTCTAATAAATCCGAAAAATCGTCCACCTTGCTGCCCTTTCTCAATAGTTGCGTCCCACCCTCGGCCTCATTTTCCTTGACTCTCTGTAAAGCATCGTATAAGCCACCAACTTGTGTTAAGTACAAATTAAACTCGGACGGCTCAACATGGGGTATGTTCGTAAGGGTTACTGGGGGTATGTCTCGAGCTGTAGGAGGTTTATGTGCGCTGGAAGCCGGCGCAGAGGTATGAGGGACGAGGCCAGAGCGGACTATGGGCGGCTGGAGGAGTGTAGATATGGCTAGATACTGTTAGTTTTTATATAAGAATGGCAATTGGATAGTCTACCATTCAGCCCCGACTCACTGAATCCATGTGAATGTGAAGTGTCTAAAGAACCACCGATAGAGTGTATGGAACTCGCTGTTGATCCTCTCCGTGGCGCATATCTCCCACTTGAGCCAGGCCTAAGCAGTCAGCATTTCAGTCTTACCACATACTGGTAGGGCTTGACCGACCTTGGGAAGGGATGTTCCCCTCTAGCCCCTGTGGGGGAGAGGGGGGAAGAGAGGCTATCCACTGAATATCGTGGACCTCCCGGGGAATGGGCCATAATTATAATTTAGGATTCGAGAACCAGAAGAACACCTCCCCCGCAGCCACACAATGATAGAGGCGACTCGGTAGCCGGTGATATGGAATATGAGATGTGACGATGTTTTTTGAGAAAGTCTGGGGTAGAGGTAAAGGGCCACGACGGCCGTTGACAAGTTGGTCAATTGGCGATTGTTGATAATTGTTCATCGCTATCGGCGGATCATTGCTGGTAGGAAGAGGTGAAGAGGGGTATAGGTATATTGTACAGGTATTGTATTCGATATTCGCAGAGGTCGCACTGCTTTTTGTAGAGATTCGTTGCGGTCGTGAACTACCGTTCAGTTCTTCTGTATGAAGCGTTCACCCCTGTTGCCACTCTGATTGGCTAGAGCATGGCAGGGGTTTAAGCGAGCCACTTTACGCGTACGTTCAAAGCAGGACGCGGGGACACTGGGCCGGACGCGACTTCTGCATATTTTCCTCCATCTTCCTCCATCTTCTTTCATCTCCCCTCCTCCCTCATTGAGTATTCAACCTATGTGAACTTTCATATTCCAACAACACCATACATACTTACCGAAATCAGATAGGCGAGATATATCAAGATGGACAGACAATCGGTTTTCTCGTTGAGTGTTATGCCCCCTGATTACGATGGGGCAGAAGATACTCGTGGTCAAATCCAAACGCAATTGGAATCATTCATTCTCCAATTCCGTCTAGAAAATGCCTTCATTTACAGGTCAGTAACCCTTTCCAATATCCCGCTGCAAGCCTAACAATATGGCAGAGATCAAATCCGCGAAAACGTTCTCTTGAAACAATACTACTGCGACGTCGATGTCGGGCATCTTATCTCTTACAATGAAGAGCTCGCACACCGACTCGTCACTGAACCTGCGGAGATGATTCCAATTGTAAGGAACTCGACAGGAGTCAGGGATTGCGCTGATCGCTACTAGTTCGAAAGCGCGCTAAAGAAATGTACTCATCGAATTGTGTATCCCTCGAATAAAGAGATCATCATTCCAGAACATCAACTTCTCCTTCACTCCTCCGGGAGCGATATTTCAATCCGAAATTTGGACGCCCTTACAATCTCTCGACTCGTAAGAGTACCCGGAATCGTCATTGGAGCGTCTGTTTTATCGTCCAAAGCAACCGCACTTCACATACAATGTCGTAATTGTCATGCAACCCAAATTTTACCTGTTGCTGGAGGCTTTACTGGTGTCTCCCTTCCAAAGTTTTGCGAGAGAAAAAAGCTTCCCGGAGAAGATGCTTGTCCAATGGACCCATTTGTGGTTATCCACGAAGCTTCTCAGTTCGTGGATCAGCAAATCATCAAACTACAAGAGGCTCCAGATCAAGTTCCAGTTGGAGAACTACCAAGACACGTTCTCATCTCGACCGACAGATATCTGACGAATCGTGTAGTTCCTGGTTCAAGATGTTCAGTCACTGGCATATTCTCAATTTACCAGAACAAGCAATCTAAAGGCTCCTCGACGACTTCCGCAGTAGCTATCCGATCCCCATATCTGCGAGCAGTTGGCATTCATAGCGATGTGGACCATACGGCAAAGGGAAATGCTATTTTCTCCGAAGAGGAAGAACAAGAATTCTTGGAAATGAGCCGGAGACCTGATCTCTACAATGTTTTTGCAAACTGCATTGCACCTTCAATTTACGGAAACGCAAATATCAAAAAAGCAATTGCTTGCCTCTTACTCGGCGGCTCGAAGAAGATCCTCCCAGATGGAATGAAGCTCCGTGGAGATATCAATGTTCTTCTCCTTGGTGATCCTGGTACTGCAAAGTCCCAACTCTTGAAATTCGTCGAGAAAGTCGCTCCTATCGCTATCTATACTTCTGGTAAAGGCTCTTCAGCAGCTGGTCTTACAGCATCCGTTCAGCGAGACCATACAACTCGAGAATTCTACTTGGAAGGAGGAGCTATGGTTTTGGCAGATGGTGGTGTAGTCTGCATTGACGAATTTGATAAAATGAGAGATGAAGACAGAGTAGCAATCCACGAAGCTATGGAACAACAGACCATTTCTATTGCTAAAGCCGGTATCACCACAATTCTGAATGCTCGAACTTCTGTCCTTGCAGCAGCTAATCCTATTTTTGGACGCTACGACGATCTCAAAACCCCAGGCGAGAATATCGATTTCCAAACCACCATTTTATCCCGTTTCGATATGATTTTCATTGTAAAGGATGAGCACGAACGCGGTCGAGATGAACGTATGGCTAAACACGTCATGAACATCCATATGGGAAATCGTGGTACTGCAGAACAAGTGGAAGCTGAAA
Organism: Chlorencoelia australis; assembly: GCA_003988815.1. Lineage (NCBI taxonomy): Eukaryota > Fungi > Ascomycota > Leotiomycetes > Helotiales > Cenangiaceae > Chlorencoelia > Chlorencoelia australis. The sequence goes on from QYAN01000006.1 coordinate 1,557,442, forward strand.
TCCCCGTTGATAAAATGAAGCGTTACATCAGTTATTGCAAGACGTAAGTTCTTCATTTCCCACTCTGTCTCTATCAAAACTAACTCGAAATTCAGACGATGTGCTCCCCGTCTCTCCCCCGAAGCTGCCGAAAAACTCTCTTCTCACTTCGTCTCCATCCGTAAACAAGTTCACGCCACAGAACTCGAAGCCAACGCCCGCTCTTCCATCCCGATCACCGTCCGCCAACTGGAAGCCATCATCCGCATCACTGAGTCTCTCGCGAAAATGACTCTTTCTCCAATTGCTACTGAACAACATGTCGACGAAGCGATCCGTCTCTTCCTCGCTTCTACCATGGATGCCGTTAATATGGGTAGTAGTCAAGGCAGCAAAGAGTTGAATGAAGAAGTTAATAAGTTGGAAGAGGAGCTGAAGAAGAGATTGCCCATTGGATGGAGTACCAGTTTGGCGACATTGAGGAGGGAGATTGTCGAGGGTAAGGGGTATAGTGAACAAGCTTTGAATAGGGCATTGGTTGTGTTGCAGAGGAGGGACACCATTGCTATTAGGGGACAGGGAAGTCAGGTTTATAGGAGTGGTGCTTAGTTGGATTTGGCTCGGAAGTGATTGATGTGTTTATGTTTATGAAAGTAGGAGTCTGGTGTTGGAATAATATGTGCTTGTTTTAAGAGAGTGAGGATGAATGGGCTACAAATAGATAGGGAGGATGATAAATGAATGATCTAAGTAGGAACCTAATTATGATAAAAAAAATAAAAAATAAAAAAAAATTAGTATAAACTTTTCAAAGAGTGATAGACTTCTCTAGCTACCTAGATAAGTAGAAAGATGCACAAATACTTAATATTTGATTTTGATTTAATAAATTTAATTCAATATAAGAAATTTTATGTAGTAAATACGAAAGGGAAGGTAACCTATTGATTAAAAGCGAGAAGAAAAAATATCTCGGATGTAAATACTTCAGCACCATACCGCTCAGAATACTTGAAATTTTCCACTTCCATCCTCTGGTTATTAATTGATATTAAAAGTGGGCAACAGTCACGAATCAGCACAAGATAAGATATTAAGTGTAGAATTTTTATTTCATTTCTTATTATCTCCTGCCTCTCTTTCTACTTTCTTAAAGAAAGAAAGATACGATGAGGTAAAAATCATCATCTCACACTCATCTATCTTACAAAACCCCCTTCCCTCCCTCTCTCCCCATCCCTCAACCCGAAAATACCTCTTTCTTCTTCTCTCATTCCTAAACTAATCAAATCTATGCACCTCTTCATGCATGAGAAATGCAAAATGAAATAAAAGACTGACTAGACTAAAAAGAAATTCTTCAATACTGAATGAAGGATGTATAGGGAGAGTGGAGAATAAAAGAAAGACTATTTACTTAATACCATGCATGCAAATGAATTCTCATCTCTCATCTCAGAAAAGAGCCAGAAAGGCACATAGGTCAGGTAGGTAATCCCTTGTCCTTCCACTCCACCCCAAGAAAGGCAGAAAAAACGCCATGCACCATCTTATCAACCCATCCATAAATGCATTCCACTGCCCCCCTCTCACATCCTATACTTTTCATCCCATCCCATCCCATAAATACTTATACAACAGAAAATCCACAAGTCTCTCCACATCCACCATCTAAACTACCATAATTATTTCATTATTTCACCCTAGCCGGAGAATTTCCAGTCGACTGAACTGGAACACTCGGCGGAGCCATCTGGAGTCTCTTAGTTTCCCTCTCAGCAACATCGCATTCGGGGCCACGCTTTTTTTCTTTCTCGGATTTCTCCTTTTCTTTTTCCTTTTGCGCGGTTCGACGGGCTTCTTTTTCACGACGTTCGTTTTCTTTCCGCAGGGCTTTGGATTCGAATTCGTGCCAGTCACCTTCTAGACCTTCGAGTCTAGAAAATAAGTTAGTAAAGCGGAAATGAAGGGAACTGCCAAAGGGAAGGAAAACTTACTCAACAGCTTGTCTAGGCTTTGGCTCCTCCTCAGTGAAGTAAGGATGCGCTAGTACACTTTCCGCAGACGGCCGCTTCGCAGGATCATACTGGAACATATCTTGAAGAAGTTCAAATGCCTCTGGCGTGACTCGGTGCTTATACTTATCAGCAAAGACATTTTGTCGTTTCGCACTCGGTCGAAGAAGTTCGAACCATGCCATGTCTACTAGACCAGGCCAGTCGACTTTGTTCGGTGTCCCAAGAATAGCGTAAATCTTTTCGAGTTGACTAATCTCACCGCCATCACCAGGAAAGATAGCATGTCGAGTGAAGATCTCCACAAGTACACATGCTGCACTCCAAATGTCGACTGCAGGCCCGTATTGTGTTTCGCCGAGACAAAGCTCAGGAGAGCGATACCAGATAGTGACTACTCTGTTTGTATAATCGAGCTGTCGTCGTTTAGCATAAAACCGAGCCAAGCCAAAATCTGCAAGTTTGAGTTGCCCCTCATTGCTGACGAGGATATTTGCGGCTTTGATATCTCGATGAAGGACACCTCGACGATGGAGATAATCAAGACCTTCAAAAAGCTGTTTTGCAAGGTGCTTCTTATGAGCAGGCTCCAACTTGAATGTAGGATGGTTGAGCAAGCCAGTAAGATCATGCGAAAGGTATTCGAATACCATGAAGCAATCATTCTTTTCTACCATGACCTCTTGAAGATTGACGATATTCGCATGCTTCAGAGACTGTAGCAACTTGATCTCACGAACAGCTGTAACAGGGAAGCCATCCTTCTCGCCTTCCATGCGGATCTTTTTCAAAGCAACGAGACTCTTTGTGTACACGTGTATAGCCTTGAAAACCTTTCCATAAGTTCCAGATCCAACCACAGATTCATTGCCGGGCTTTCGGAAATAAACAGAATCAGACGCCTTGAATTCAGAAGAGAGTTGAGGCTTTGGCTTTAGACGACGCTCGATTCTTTTGACCTTTCGCTTTAGGGGAGGCTGGGGCTCACGGAAGTCATGTCTTGATCTCGCAGATGCCGGTTCGGTAGGAATAGCTCGATTCACCGCTGGGCCTGCTGGACCTCGAGGTCGGTCGGGAACGGGATGTTTGGTAGGAACGGCGTTCAGTTTCTGCGAAATCTCTGGCTTCATTGGTAAGGGAGGTGCCACTTTTGCAGGACCCTTAAAAGCAAAACTAAATTTCGATGAATTCTGCTGGCTCTGCGGTCCGGTAGGCGGTGCTCTGGCAGGAGGTGGTGGCATCTGTTCCTCATCCTTTTTCTTGGTGGAGGTGTCCTCTACTTGTAGCTCTTTAGATGGCCTAAAAAGATCTTCGCTATCTTCTTCTGCCGGTGCTGGCTGAGTCGGCGTATTTTCGTGTGATGTAGTTTGGGGCGGATATGGCTGCTGGGGAGACATATGCTGAGGAGTAACATTGCCAGAATGAGGATATTGGCCACGGCCTGCTCCGCCTGGTCCCCCACTGGAACTCCATTGAGTGTTTTGAAAGTGACCTCCTCGACCTCCCCGATGATCTCCTCGTCCACCACGAGCATTAAAGTGGTTACCTCGAAAAGCTCGTTGACTGCCCCGGAAAATTTGTTGAGCATTCATCGGCCCAGCGGGAGCCTGGTAAGGTGGAGATTGGGAATTGTTGTAGTATTGATTTTGTGGTCCAGCAGGAGTAGAGTAATTATTCATTTGTTGCTGCTGGTGCTGCGGATATTGGCTACATCTTTGATTAGTCTATCTAAATTTCACAACAGATATCGATGGCTTACGGTTGTGGGGAGTATTGTTGCTGTGGACCGAAACCACCCCTTCCAGCAGAATATGGGGATTGAGATTGTGGAGAGCCATGGTATGAATTTGGCGTCATTTGATGATGTGGCGACTGTGAGTATTGTCGTGGATCAGCTTGTGGTGCTTGGTATTGCGGCTTCAAAGGGAAAGCGGCCTGCATCTGCTGATTTGGATTGTAACCCTGCTGACCTCCAAAGAACCCTCTGTTTGCCATCTTATCAGATTTGACCTCGATGCTATTTGCTCCTGAGGCTGCTGACGAAGGCCGACCTGGCTTGGATTTGGATTTGTTCGCAGGAGGGCGATATTCGTCACGCAATAGTGGTCCACCTTTATCTTGCTTTGGTGATTGTGCTTGGCCTCCTTTGGGACCTCCTTTTGGACCTTTGAGACCTCCTTCAGGACCCTTGGGAGCACCTGGAGAAGCTTGACGAGAGCGATTCGAAGGTTCGTAACGATCGATGTCGGGAGATCGGTTTCGATTTCTTCTTTTATCTTTCTCCTTTGAGGACTCGACTGGCCTACGTTCTCTGAAGGCTTGCGTTGGGCTTGGTAATGGTGACCGGTGGCGTCTAGTAGAACCGCTCTGTTTCTCTGGGGAGATCGGACGAAGGTTTTCTGACTTGCCGCGCTTCTGATCTGGAGATCGTCCACGCCTAACAGTGGTTTCGGATTCCCGAGGATGCTTTTGTGCGTTTCCTGCACGAATTGGTGACCTGTCTCGATCGTTACGATCGCGTGCTGGGGATCGTCTTCGACGTGACCTTGGAGACGGAGCTCTTCTTTTCTTCTCTGCCCGTGATGAAGCTCCTTCTGTGCGCGACGGACTGCGGGAGTCTCGTCTTGATTTTTTATGATGGCTGCGGCTTGGTGAGGGACTGTGGCTCTTCCGACGTTTATTAGATGACGCTGAATGTTGAGTGCTACCTCTGCGGGAATCTGAGGCTTGAGTGTCCAACAATTCTCGGCCTCTGTTCCGCTCTCGAACCTCTTCTCGGGAGACTGAGAGTGGTGATCGTGGTTCTCTCCGCCGACGTTCTCTGCTGCGATCGCGCGTCCTGCTGTCCTGCCGGCTGGGTCTTGGCCTGGCCTCTCTAGGAGATTGCGACCTAGCAGACCGTTGAGGCACTCCTCGATCGACTGTGTCCCTGCCTCTATCTCTGCGATCGTCACCGTTGCTCCAGCTGTCTTTCATCTCGAGCGCGATAGCATCTCGAGCACGGCGATAATTTGAGTGTGGTGGGAAAGGGCGTCGAGGCATATTGAAAGGTCTGTCGTAGAAATACCAGGCCTGTTTTTTAGTGGCTACTGCCGAAGCGAGCGAGATGGTTGCAAGGAACCTGAGTCCGAAAAGGCTGAAGGTTGAAATTGGTAGTTCTCTCAAGAGACAAGAAGAATTGGTAAAGAAAGTCAAGTCCAATGGCCATTTATCTGCGACAAGGGAAACCAAACCTACTGTGTGAAATTTGATGTCGGAAATGATGTAGCTTTGGTCGAGGGAGTGGTGTCGTCGTTAATATGGCCCTTTTTTTGGGTGAAGACAGGACCCGCTTGGAATGCCTGCTTGTCCTTCCATGCTCTCCGCTTGTTCTTCTTTCTCAAAGTGAAATCACATATTGGGTCACACAAGCATGCATGTTATTCTACGAGAGGCGATTGCCAATATCCGGCGCAGGCAAGTTCAAGAACCAAGGGGTGATATCCTCCTCTTCAAAATGATGGTTGCCTTAATGCCACCAAAAGACTGTGGTGTGTCTGGACTGTTGGCTGGACGCGGCTTGTCCTTTCAAGCCAATCACTGGCAAAATCCAGCAATCCAAGAGTGTTGTTCCATACTGCTTTAAGCAATACCACAACTATAACCAAGCCGATTTTGTGTGATGGCATTCCTGACCTTTAATAATGTTCTTGCCATTCAACTGGCCAGCTCCAGCTCTTCGAATGTGTGGCGATAATGGCGAAAGAAGCGATATATCAGTCAATAGATTTCCGAAATCGATAACCCAGGCTCTGCAACTGCGAAACGCAACCTGCTCGTGTGTATCAGTTAGAAATGACTTCTCCCAAATCAAATGGGATGCGGCGTTGACTGATGCTGGCTCTCTCAACGTTGGAATAGTTCTGTAGCCCTGTAAACCAATGACCTGGGTGCGGCGAGCCATTTGATGAACTGAAAAAGTAGTGCATCGAATAGTCTGCTTGCTGCAAATGCTATGGCAAGTTGCTGCCCTCGAAATCGTGATATTTTGAACGTCCCAAAGGGTGTGATTTGCGGTTCAAGCATGTCAATATGTGCGGCACATACATATCTTCCGTTGATATGCTGCCCCGGAGGAGCTTTGGTGCGATACCAGCTTAATCATAGTCTCATCAGTGTAGGTAGGTATGACTTGGTCCCAGATCATCTTCCTGCGTGCTCGCACATCATACTTCATATCGCTTCACTGTACGGACCTCTCCATAACCTCCGACCAGCCAAATGTATCAACACAAGGAGTGTAGGCGTGCTATATGATAAAATGACCCCTCTGCTGGAAGCTTGTACTTCATAATTTGGTTGTAGCCTGTTGGTGCTTATATTCGTGTCCGATCGAAGGTCATTTTAGAATACTTGGGTTCCTAGGAGGCATATCTAAATATATATTTCTTCCGACAGACTGCCGACAGCATGATTGACGAAGATAATGATCGTATCTTTCGTGATTGGCAGTCCTCATGGACGTCGAGGTCGTTTGGGTGTGTGTATTTCTAGGTACGGTCGGAATAAGCTGCCTGACGCAGGCACGCCACAGCGAGTGTGACTATGATCCCTGACTTCCTGCTTGACCTTAATGTGAATGCTTCGCGAAATCCCGTAGAGGCATAGCTATGAATATAATATTGAAAGATGCACCTTCATATCGCTGAGGGAGAAGGTAGTGTGGGGGGGGGGGAGTTGACTGTTCTGGAGAGAAACAAGGCACCAGCTAGTTACACACAGACCCAAGCAAGTTCTTTAAGTTACCCGTCTATTCTCAGAAATACGCGTAGGAGTCATCCGCTACGTGCCTCCTTACTTGTGTTTCTTTAGCTCTTAATTTCCTGCCCAAGATAAATTATATATTAGTAAGAGAATTTTAAGATATTCTTGTTTGAGATTCTAGGAAAGATTTCAAGCCCTCCCTTTCATTCTGATGGGCTACTTATAAAATTCCTAAACGTTGCGCTCTCTGTCACAACTGCAGTTCATCGAGTCAATTCAGTCACTATCCACTTACACCGACGTTTTCGAATGACAACATTTTCTTTCAGTTGACACATTTGCAAGGAATGCTACAGAAGTTATCTGATAGCACATAGTTGCTGAGGGATGTCATTTTCTAGTAAACAGTTTGATATTGAAAGAGAACGAGCGTCTTGATATACAAAAGAAAGAAAACATGTCGAAATTGCATTACAAATCCACCTCGTTTGCTAACCGTCTTACTGACCTCCGAATTAAGGGGATGGACCGACTCATCTCCTACCTCCTTCGTATCCGTCACTTCTCCTATCATTTCCTCCTCTATTATATCCACTATTGAGCCCACCTCTTGGCGATCCTCTATATGGACCTTGTCGTGCCGGAGAGTATGGGTTCTGCGGTTGAGCTGAACCCTTCCCTCCTTCTGAGAGAGGCGCCATATATCTGCCCTCTCCAGCAGAATGCTGTGAGTTCGGATCAATGAGTGCTACGAAAGGATTAGGAGGATTAAGAGATTGGCCACCACGCCTAAAGCTACCACGATCATCCCGGAATTTTCCGCTTCCCCGGAAATTCTCATTGGAATGGCGTCCACGAGAGCTCCTGCTGCGGACTGCCTCGATATCGGCATAAGTCAATGAAGGTTTTGGAAATCTAGCACCTCGGAGCAACATCGATTTATGGATATGCTCGGATACAGGCATCTCGAAATTGACGCCCATTGAATTGTCATTCTCGAGGTTGGGCATACAACCATCACTGAAAGGATATGTAAGCGCAAGTCCAGGAATATAGGATTCATTCTTCTCGATCTGGCCGGCAAGGCCCTGGCTTATCTTTGGGTCGAGCTTGAGTGTCGATCCGCATTGTTTTTTAGAGTATAAATTGCGTGTGACTTCTTCGTATAGAGGGCATCGGTTTGAAAATAAAAGTACATTTTTACCAGTTCCGTTGCGGATTTTTTCGTCTTCAGAAAGAAGGGCGTATTTCTTGGACATTGCATCGAGTAATCTTTTCTCGTTAATGAAGGGGAGTAAAGCCACGCCTTGATGTGCCCAACTTTTACCATCCATATCAATCCCAAAGTCCTTAGGATAGAAATCGATAATTTCGCTTTCGTCGTCAGTTAGTAAGCAGTGAAAGTGCTCTGGCAGTGTATGTTTTGACGCAGCAGGCATGACGCTCATTAGTTGTTCGTAGGGGCGGGATGGCTTGCCTTTGTCAAACTTAACCTCTAACTGATCCAGATCAATGAAGTCAGCGGCGAAGGGAGCATAGTGATATGGGTAATACCATTGCCATGCAGGGCATTCTTGAAAGTAGTACATCGAAATCCAGCATAGGCCTATCGCGTAGTCTCGTGCAACTTGGTATCGGAAATCGAGGCCGTTTTTATTGACGTGAAACTTCTGTTCATAGTATCTGTCAGCGTAACCGTCTTCCCAGAGCTTGATTGTATCTGGTTGGGGCTCAGGCTGATCCCCTTTGGAAACTGTAGGAGACTCAGGCGTGCTACCACCGGGCGTACTGCCCTCAAGTTCTAGAAGCTCAGCCTTCCGCTTGAAAGGAACTGACAGAGAGTCTATGCACAAATCTGTATTCGTAACATCTCCTAAAGCAGAATTGTCGCCAGCAGCAGTATCCGTAATGGCCGGAATCAGATCACTGCTCTGGCCCTGAAGACTAGCTCGCTTATCGACAAGCAAGTTATGCGTCATTTGAATAACCTCGCGTGAGTTTGTCTCTCCTGGTGTAAACATTGGCATATGACTGTAATCCTCAACCACTTTCTTGCCTAGCAGATTATCCTGCTCAAGTTTCCTCCTCTTAGCCCCTGCTTCTCTCCGATCCTCACGCGCTTTTCTGCGTCTAAAGATAGTATCTTCTTGCTTTGCAAGACCAGTTAGGATATATTGTACTCGCTCGAGTTGTACATCACCATCTTTCATCAAATATCCCCCTACTATAGGTAAAGCTTCTTTCCAGAGGGAGATCAGGGTTTCGATTCCGCCCTCACGGATATGGAGAGCTGGCAGATGCGGTAGGAAATCGTTCCCAATAAAGAAACAAATGAAAACCCAGTCATCTATAACACGCTCGAAATCATATCGGAATGAGAGGTTTGGCACAAATAGTTCAATCGCGAGATATTCTCGGAGTATGGGGATATGAAGCCAAATGAAGGGTTTCAAAGGTGTGTCCTTCTTATCCACTTCTGTGCTTTCTTGCTTCGGCTCTCCTCGACATTCCTTTGCAAAATGCCCCTTCTTTCCACATAAGCGGCAAGTATTTGGAGGTAACCTCTGGTCGAAGAGCACATCCTCTCTAAGGAGACGAACATAAGGTTCGTGGGTAGCAAGGCCCAGCATAATCAGATCCGCATCCAAGCCATAGATGACATGTTTGGTGTTTGGGTCGTGTTCCGATGCCTTGCGCTGGGACCGAATGAAATCCATGATCTTATGCTCGCCCTCTCCAACCACGGAGGCATCAGAAATAATAATATTGAGTTTCTGCCATGCGGAATCTGTATTCAATTTATATGCTACCCAGTATCGAAGATTTTCCGCGAGGATAGCCATGAATGGCGTTCCGGGTGTGATCGAATTCGTGTCCCATGTCTTTTGTAATAAAGCCTCTTCGTCGACCGCTCCTCCTTTCTGGGACTTCAGTATTTTCAATAACTCTTCTTTGTCCTTGTCTTTCTGTTCCGCTTCTTGTGCTGAGCGGAACCGTCGTGAGCGTTGCTGATTCATTTTCGCTCGAGGAGCAACACCATCTGCACACACTCATGTTAGCAGACTTCTTTCAAGAGAGAAAAGGAATAAACTATACCCCTCGCGACGTCATATTGTAGTAGTCACTAGATACTGCATTTGGTCTGAGGGGATATACTACGTCTTACATACCAACAGCAATCATAAGCAACTTTCTAGGTCTAACCAAATTAACAACACGATCCGTATACTCAAAGATTCTCAACATCATTTCAGCCTCGTTCGCAGGCGGAGGCTTGCCTTCAGGGTGCATAGCATTATGAACGACGCCGTTGAAGTCTAGATATAGATTGTCGAATTCTTCACCGTTTGGATTGGGCTTGCTTGTATCTACTGGGATAGAATGACCTTCGATTGAGAGGGGATGGTCTTCTATTGCGAGGGAGGTGATTTTGGGATATCGCTCTGTGAGCCAGCGGAAGAGAGCTGGCACACCCATGACGGAGGTTGGGGGATTTGAGAAGGCAGGGAAGGCTCTTTCAACAAATAGGGGCTTTGATTGCAGCCGATTACGTATGCGTGTCACAAATGCTTTCAATAGGAGAAGGAATAGTCGTGAGAGAATGGTTGATTATGTAGATACATGCATCTCTAGATATCAGTTGATAATTGTCCAGTTTGATGAACAAAGAAAGGAAGTCGGAACCGTCGGCCTCGCTTAGCGACCGACCCGACTTAATCGCATGCGCTCTAATTACTTCTTTGTACTATAAACATGAATATGTCTTGCATGTCTGCAATCTCTGTAGTACGATCTTCAGCAGTTGTCGAAATAGCGAACAAGGGATTTTGACGATAGATCAAAGGGAGTCGAGTCGTCCAACGATCGCCGTGAATCAAATCCCAAAATGCTTAGCAGCCAATTTTGCCTTCATCTCCTACCGTAGGCTTAATGCTCCGTGATCAACAACTGCCATGTCCTGATAAATGTTAAACAATTGAAACTGGGCTTCCTAGCTATCGGTCACAACAGGGTCTAACATGGGATCGTTGTATCCCTCTTTCTGGGAAATAATGTTGAGGTGTTGGAAATAGTCGAAAAAGACTTGTCGCAACTCGTGACATGTATAGAGCCTTTTACTATCTGGAAACCTCAAGCAATATAATAAATCTGAGCTCTGTACCTGGTACCAGATATCGATCGGCGTCATGTCTAATTCTACTAGCATCCCTTCGTACTCTGGATATGCAAACTTCCTGTCGATGGTTTAGAAGCTAGTTGCTGCTTCGTTTGGAAAGTTTCAAAGAACACAAAGAAAGTAGTCTTTATTCTGAGAAATAGAGTGAGTATAATATGTACTGCAAGCGTTCATTGCAGAATTGCGGCACAAGCTGGGAGGTATAGAAGAAGGTTACAAAAAATACAAGAGAATCGGAGAGATGCTTTGCTCGAGGCCATCGCTTTTTGAAATGTTACAAAGTGGATAAAGATTAAAGGATGACAAACTTCCTAGTAACAAATTGCATTAACTGATATTCCAAGATTTATCTTCGACTCGGTAGGGAAATCTGAATTCCACTTATTCGCCCCCATCTGTATCCCAACACCCACCATAATACGAGGTAATGAACATGACGTCTCAACATCCTAAACACATCTTTCAGCTCTTCAAAACCCCCATCTGTAAGGTCAATGCCCGGGACAATACTCAACCTAGGCATTTCCAGTCCCACTTCTAGCTAAAAAGCTCCAGCGCGGGCTTAAGAACGATTAGTAAGGGCAGTTACTTTAGCGTAGGTGTTTCTGCGGGGATACTTGGAGAGGATTTCATTTCCGACACCCCAGCCTAGAATTCTTGAGGCGCCGAAAACGAATGCGTGGTGTGGCATTTTTCAATCAGTGTGTATAGGTTCGGTTGATGTAGTTCTGGGGGTTGAAGGGCAGATGCTGGGAATTTACATAAGGAAATGGGGGGGGTGGAGGAAATCTTATTATTGCATCTCTGGAGGTCTCCCATTACACAAGATTGATTTAGGCTCAATTGACAACTGTTGCCGATGACTACATAATCGCCCTCTATTTAATCTGCTGTTGGGTAGGACCTTCCATGACAGGCAGGGGCTGCAGCATATACGAAAGAAATGGCCTCGCTTTGTAATAAGAATACATGCAGGTTAGTAAAGGTTATGATTAGGAAACTCTTCCTCAATCAGGAACTACAGGAAGATAAAAGCAGAGTAGAATAGAAGTTTGCAGGTTACAAATAAGGATGGATATTCAAGGCTGAATATTAAGATCTCTACACTTCGTAGCCTTATCTTACAGAAACACCCCCTGCTATTTCTCTATCCATTTGACATCCCATCATTTCCTAATCATAATTGTTCAAAAAAAAAAAGCGCCGACTCGTAAATCCTAGAAAACTTCCAATCATTACGTATATAAGTCATCCAGTCATGCAAAGATCAACGCTAAGAAACTCCTCCAGAATGTCAAGATAGTTCAAGTCTAAGCTTGTGCAGCTCCTCCCCTACCTCGCTGCATTCCTCTTCCTCTACCGGCCCAACCCCTACCATTTCCACGACCACGTCCACCTCTAGCATCCAAAAAAGCGGGAGGAGGAACATTGTTATATGATTGCTGTTGGGGAGCAACGAAACCACCACGGCCTCCTCTAGATCCATCTGTGAAGCCACCTCTTCCTCTTGGGCCATTCATCGGACCTCCTGTAGGTATAGAATCTCGAATGACCATACTGCTATGAACAGCAGGGGTTGCATTATCGCTGTTAAATCCTCCTCGACCACGGCCACGAAAGTTATTGTTTCCTCTATATCCATTTGGATTAGGACCGGAAGCACCAGCTCGGAACGAGTTACCATTCTGATTAGGATCAACAACCGCACTACGGAACGAAACACGAAGTGGTGGTGGGGCTCCAGCCTCTCGATACTGACCACGACCATCAGGGCCACTTGGAGCGCCATAGCCGCCATTCACCGTTAATGGTGTATTCATTGGAGCAGGTCGCTTCTCAGCTGCTGCCTTTGAGCGAACTATCAATTGTCTGTTGGTCAGGTTCAAGACGCTGCTAACTGGAACGGTTGAGCCCCGGAATGGGGAGCAACGTTCGCCCAGCGTGGTGCCACTCATAAAAGTAACATCAAAGACAACATCTAGGAGTATAGTCCGGGAAGTTCGAGAAATACCTACAACAGTTCCGCGTGTTGCAATAGGAACGCGACCAGAATCTTGAACATAGACCACACGATCTCCAAGTGAAAACTTCTGATTTCCGAGACGGTGCTCTGCATCGGCAGGTTTCAAGAGCGCATTTCGCGGGACGCCCTTCAGCTTTTGAGCTTTAACGTCTTTTTGGGAGGTAAGAATTTGATCTGCACCTTGTTCAAGAGCCATAACAACGTCAGAATCCAGTTGCTCTGCATCTAAGGGAACCTTTTCAAAGTTCTTAGATTCGATCGACTTCAACCATGCCACAATCTCCTTAATTTTTGTTGCTGCAATGTTAGATGGATAGAAATCGGTTTCGTCGTATTCGTTTCCTTGGGGTTTGCGTTGAATACCAACAATGAACTCGGGGAATTTAGTCATATAGGCGCTGATGAGCTCAATAGCTTTATTACTAAACTCCCAGCCATTATCGGCACGACGAGAATACCCAAGAACTTTGAGTTTCTTCCCCTCAAATTTCAGATTCAGTCCCAGGTTAAGACGCATGTGACCAATCGCAGAGACGGAAAATGAGGATGTGATCTTGCTCAATACAAGAGGGTGAAGTCCGAGCATTTTTGCTACAGCAAAAGACGGAGTGTAGTGGCTGTGGCCACTAGCTCTGAGGATAATATTCTTTGCAAATTCATTAACCTTTTTATCGGAGATTGATAAACGAACATCCACTTTCTGATCTTTATGGGTTTCAATTATCAGAGGTCTGCCATAATGGAACTCTCCAAGAAAGAAAGCATAAGATCCTAGAGGAAACTCCTCTTCGATTGGAAGTGCAGCGTTCTCCAGAAAGCGTTGATCTTCGCTGATGACCTCATCCACAACGACTTGAGAGGCATACTCAGTCTCTATTCCAGGTATGACGGCATACTCTTTCACGGTAGCGCCCTCATCAGTCTTCCTCAAGCCTTTTAAAATCTCCACATGTGTAAGAGATTCCACAGTGCCAATGATGATACCGAGACGCTTGCTGTAGGTGACTTCTATTCTCTCTGCCTTTTTGCGCCAATCATCGATCTCGCGCGGCCCATGAGGTCTGGGAATAACATGCTGCTGGCCATCTTCAGGTAGCTGATAGTCAAACAATTCGTCAGACACCTTGACGACTTTGCCCTCTTGCAGGAAAGGGTATCCGACAAATACTCGTTGGCCAAGCTTCTTCTGAGCAGCTACAACGTTAGTCCTAGCCTCGGTGTCCTCGATAGTGATTACCATGCTTTCATTACGGCTGTCTGACTGGAAGACATTTACTGCATGAAAGCCGAGTGCTCCGTTATATGGGAGGGTGGACAAACTTGGGAATCCCGCAAGAGCCGCATTCCCGAGCTTTGCTCCTTCTTTGAGCCCAATATGATATTCTAATCCTTCGATAGTAGGCAAATCGAAAATGTTCTCGACACAATGACAGAATGGAATATCAGGGAAGATGCCTACGAGTGAGGATGGGTATGTAAATGTGACATCAGGATCATAAGTAAATTTGAGTGAGACGCCAAACTCGTTTCTCTTTCTTTCCTCATCTGTCAATAGAGCATTCAATGGTGCCATAGCAGCCAACAAGCGCTTCTCGTCGATGAAAGGGATTTTGACGACAGCTTCCCATTCCATCTTTTTGCCATTCATGTCAAGCTCAAAGTCTCGTGGGTAAAAATCGATGATGGGAGAATTTGGATTCGTCATGAGATCATGGTAGACAGGTGGCACAATCTTCTTACTACGATCAGGTAATACACCCATGAGTTGCTCGAAAGGATGGAAAGGTTGTCCGAGTTTGAAGTTCAGATCTACACCGAGACCCTTGATGACATCTGCGATTTTTGTTAGTAGCAACATATCAAGTAAGAACGGGAAACATACCAGAAATCATGGGCGAGTAGTGATACTGATAATACCAAGGCCAAGAGACGACTCCTCTGTAATAGTAATACAAAACCCATTGCACACCCTGGACGTAGTTCTCGGCCAACTTCTTCAGCTCCGCCTCATGATTCTGAGGCTCCCAGTGAAATTTGTTATAATAATTGTGCTTCCACTGCTGAAATTTCTCCTCATACTGTCGATCCATCTCAGCCTTAGCCTGCTCCTTGGAAACATCGAGAACTTGGGCATTGTCATATTGCTTGACGACTCGAAGAATGGCTAGCTGCGACTCTTCATCTTCGTCCTCATCTTCGTCCTCATCTTCCTCGTTATCACCCTCCAGCTTAGCAGGGAATGATAGCTGCATATGACGCTCCCCATCATCATTCTCAAGAGTCTTCCATTCCAAGTGCAGGCTGTCGGCAAGTTCCTGTACGAATTTCCTATCCGCAGCAGATAAAGTATGTGAAAGGTCCAGTGGTTGAGGTAGTCTCTTAGTAACGAAGGTTTTCACTTGCTTCCACACCTTATGTTGAGGAGCAGTCATGACGAGTTTGCCTTTGGTCTTCCCTTTGGCCATGACGTCCTCTTTAGCCATCTGTTTGCCTTTGAACCATTTCTGATCCGAAATTTCTGCCTCGAAGAATCGATATTCAACATGGGAAAGCTCTTCAAGCAGTGCAGCCAACCGACCCATGTTAACTTTTCCGCCCTCATTGATATACCCATCGCCTTTTGGTAAAACCATCTTGTAGATCTTGAACATCAACGCCAATGCTCCCTCATTCACATGCAAATTAGGAAGGTTGGGTAAGAAATCATTCCCAACAAAAAATGCCATCAAGATGAAATCATCAATGACTCTCTCCAAGTCAAATGCGAAGGAAAGTACGCCAGGTTCCTTTATCTCCTGAAATTCCAGTTCCAAGTATTCTCGTACAACGCATAAATGCATAAGAAAGAACTTTTGATGCTCCAACTCCTTCGACTTCGTTTTGCTTTGTCGGCCGAACGTAACCTCTTCTCGTAGTAAGCAGAAATGCGGATCGTGACTTAGAAGTCCCAGCATGATCAAATCAGCATCCAGACCGTAAAGACAATGTCGGATGTTTGGATCGTAATCAGGTTGGGCCTTTGCTAAGCGGATGTATTCCATGATTTTGTGTTCTCCTTCTCCTGGAACTTCGTGACTAGACAGAACAATCTCAACTCCTTGCCAATCTGTATCCTCCGAGACCTTCTTATTGATGAAATATTTCAGTTGGCGTGTTAATTTCTCGAAAAATGGCGTGCCTACATTGTTTAGCATTGTCCACACTTGTTAAAAGGTAGACTAACCTGGTGTGATCGCATTACTGTCAAACGCTTCCTCCTTTGGCATCTCTTTTCCCTCTCTAATAGCCTTCTCTCTAGCATTCTCGGCATCCAACGCAGATCGGAATCTTCGCGCTCTCTGCTGATTCATCTTAGCTCGAGGAGCTACACCATCGATTGCCATAAAAAATAATTGCTTTGGCTTAATCTTGCCAAAGAGATGCTCAATGTAATTAAAAATCGCAATGAACATTTTTTCCTCCGTAATGCGCACCGTTGCATCGTCATTGTCATTGTGCGTACAATTGTGGATAATGCCATTCATGTCAAGATAGAGGCAGTCGAATTCTGGTATGCGGTTCTCTGCGATCAGCTGAGAGATGGCGGGATATCTCTCACTCATCCACCTGAAGAACTTGGGAACACCCATTGTGATTGTGATGTTACGCAGCGAGCGCGTCTTTCAGTGTATGATTTGATTTGAGGAAAGCACTTTGCTTTTACCACAAGTGCTTTAGATGTGAAAGAAATAACCTTCTCCTCCCTAGATTCTCATTCGTAGCGAGTGGCCGTTATGATGTTGAAGTTTTCGCGAATTCAAAGGTTCGTCGAAGTTGCCGTCTCGAGGTATTATGTTGGCCCCTGCTAATTGATCCAAAAACCAAGCTAGTGCGGCCGCCTAAGCTAAACACTTTACGCCGGCGCGTCTCTTTCTTTCTAGAATTGACACGCTTTTTCTGACTCTCTTCCTTTACTACTCCTCTTTGACAATTCAACAACTACAAGCAGATCAAACCTCGAGAGCACTCAGACGCCATAAATTTAATCCACAATGGCACCAAATTCTGCAGACCATGACATGGAAGGTACGCCTCAAAGCATTCTGTACCGCGTTAGCATAGCTGACAACAATCTATAGTCAATGAAAGTGAGGATATGGAGCAGAAGATAATCAACGAGGAGTGTAAGTTTGGCCCATTATCTTCTCTGCTAAGAAGTATCTCTAATGAATATCTAGACAAAGTATGCTCGTTCCTCGAAGCCGCCTTCAATACTATAGCTTGCCCCATTTTCCACGATTATTTCGATTGACAAGTATTGTTTTCAGACATGGAAGAAGAACTCCCCTTTCCTCTACGACATGATACTGTCTAGTGCTCTTGAATGGCCCACATTGACAACTCAGTGGTTCCCTGATGTTAAAGAGTAACCCCCTCCTCAATTCTGTTGCGCCATAAACTCTACTAATTCGAATTCAGACCTGCTGGCAAGAATCACACTATCCACCGTCTCCTTATCGGCACACATACCTCTAACGGCGCTCCAAACTATCTTCAAATTGCTTCCGTTGAGCTTCCTAAGAATGTTACACCTAATCAAGTTGACTACGACGAGGAACGAGGGGAGATTGGCGGCTATGGAAATTCCACCTCTGGTGAAAAAGCCCAGATTAAAATGGTAATTGAACAAAAAATAGATCATCCTGGAGAGGTCAACAAAGCTCGATACCAACCACAAAATCCAAATGTTATTGCCACCATGTGTGTTGACTCTCGCGTCCTCATTTTCGATCGAACAAAACACAGCAGCAATCCAAAAGGCATCGTCAGTCCACAAGCAGAGCTTATTGGCCATAAGAAGGAAGGTTTTGGTTTGAGCTGGAATCCCCATGTTGTAGGATCTCTTGCTACTGGCAGTGAAGACAAAACTGTCCGTCTTTGGTAAGGCAAGAGTCCCAATATCCAAAGCCATTACTTACCGTTTTAGGGACCTAAAAACCATTTCCTCGAGCAGTCAACAAATCAAAGCCAGCCGTGTCTACACTCATCATGCCTCAATCGTTAATGACGTTCAATATCACCCGCTCCACAACGCTCTTATTGGAACTGTCTCTGACGATCTTACCCTTCAAATCCTCGATACTCGAACAGCAGAACAAGATCAATCCACTTTACAAGGACATGGTCACAGTGATGCTATCAATGCTCTTGCTTTCAACCCAGCTTCAGAACTTGTCGTGGCTACTGCGTCAGCTGACAAAACTATTGGGATTTGGGATTTGAGAAATCTTAAGGAAAAGGTTCATTCGTTGGAAGGTCATCTTGATGCTGTTACCTCATTGGCTTGGCACCCTACAGAAGAGGCGATTTTGGGTAGTGGTAGTTATGATCGCAGAGTTATTTTCTGGGATCTTAGCCGAGTTGGTGAGGAGCAATTACCAGATGATCAGGAGGATGGTCCACCGGAGCTGTAAGCATTTCCTAGCCATTCTTGATTTAGCTTGCTAATTTTAGATAGATTGTTCATGCACGGAGGTCATACCAACCATCTTGCCGATTTTAGCTGGAACCAGAACGAACCCTGGGTAGTCTGCAGTGCCGCGGAGGACAACCTTATTCAAATCTGGAAAGTCGCTGAAGCCATTGTCGGAAAAGATCTCGATGATCTTCCTATAGAAGAGCTTGAACGATAAATATTTTGATTGGAGGGAGACCATTTGAAGATACCCGAAGAGATATCAAAGTCAACGAATATGCGGAGGAGTTTTCGTGCATAAGCTTGACACAGTGGCGTTCATGGGAATTTGTTAAGCGAGGACTTTAAAGGGCTTCTGGGTGGCTTTGAAGAACTATGCGAAATTATTTCTTCTGCTGGTTAGGGCTTAGTAGTAGGTCTATAATCAGGGTAGCGGGAATGACTACCGGAGCCTCTTGGCACCTAGAAACCCATAATTCAATGATTGTTAAATGATTATAAAATCCTTTCGAGGTTTCCTTGTAAAATCTATGGTATGACTCTCTTATCTTGCTAATGAATAGAACTATAAATGCTTTATTAGGAATACTCCAAGTATCTCCGTGCCAAGAGTTCTCTTAATAATCTTTCCTTACTACTGAATTTAACGACAATATAGAGACTTTTCTATAAGTGCTATACTAAGTGAGTATATGAAGTAGCATCGTCCGCAGAACAATCTCCAGCTCCCTTACATGACACACATTTTGAAGCACGCATCCCATCTACAACACGCCATAAGCTTCGAGAGGCCCAACCTTCCAAATCTCCGTTCCCCTCCTTATCTTGAATGCACTGTCCTAGATGAATGATTCGGAGTATCTGACTTATTGCACATCCAAGTTCCTCATATACGGAATCGCAGTAAAGCAACTGTAAAAAAAAAAAAAAACATTGGTACATTCTTATTTTTTTTTATCGTAGGGCTGGCTATACAGAACTTCATAGAAACCCCCTCCCTCGGCTCTAGCGAGACAACCATCACACCTTAAGAGATCATCGCAACCCACACTAACCCATCTTTCCTTTCCCTCTTACTTAACTCCTTGAAGGACCCTCCCCATTCCCCTCAAACTCCGGAAAAGCAGCAAACGACGACCTCTCTTTAAGGCCCAACAACTCCCTCAACCCATTCTCCTTCCTCCCATCATCCTCTCGATCCTCATCGCTCCTACGACCCCGTCCTCCCTCACCATCCTCTAGAATCTCCACCTTGTGAACCTCCTCATAATCATTCCAATTCGGATTTTCCATCTGCATCTCGTCATCAGACATATACATTTCCTCTTCCGTAATGGGGATATTCTCCCCCGTAATGGGGTTAATGTAGCCGGATAACATCATGACCATGATATGGTCTTTAAGATTGAGCCTGCGTCGAACGGATTCACCGAGGAGGAGTTCGTCAGGTCGCATTAGGTGGGCTCTGGTGTTTGAGAGAGTTAGCATTCCGCTTAAGAGGAGGGGGATATATGGAAAGAGAAAAGAAAGGAAAACAAACCTCCCCTTTCCCCATCCCTCCAAATGCCCAATCCCAACCTCATGCGGCGGTATATCCCAAATGGGCAATCCCCTGCAGTGAGGTTTAACCTCATGCGCATACCTAATCTTCGCGATCAGGAACTCAGGAATCGTTAAAAACCTCTCTCTTTTCAAACACCTCAACAGCGGCGTCAAGCCCCTCTGTCCCAAGAAGAGTTTCCGCATAGCATCGCTTCCAGGTCCGTCAATGGGATCATTGAAGCGCATATCCAGTTTCACTATAAACAGCTGAATATTATATAAATCCTTATTCCTCCACACTTTCGTGTTATGCATGAAAGCCACTCTGCGTGCGGTGGTGGAGATGTCCATTAATAGCCACATTTTTAGTAGAGAGGAGGCGACGTCGGGTGGCAAGCGGTGTTGTTGCCGGGCGAGGAGGGCGAGAATGTCGCGGACGGCTTTGTAACGGTGTACTACCATTTGGAGCCATTTGAGACCGGGAATCAAGCGGACGCGGCCTTGGGAGTCTAGACGTCCCGCAGGGTCGGGACGACAGAGGGGCGAGTATAGATTGTACTTGTAGAGGGAGGCGGCTTCGGGGGCTTGGGTTGCGGCGGCGGCTGTGGTTACATGACGGAGCTGGAGTGTTCATGTCAGGTACTTGAATACCAATATCAAGGAAGAGAATGAAACAGAAATCTGCTAGGCCCTGAGACTCGATTGAGATGGGGAAGGAAAAGAGGAAAACTCACGTGACCATTAATAGTCTCATGGAAATCCTTCGACACACAATACAATCTCAACAAATCCTTCGGTCTCACCCACTTGGCAATCTCCAAACACATTTCCGGATACTGCGCCATTGCAGCAAAGAAATCCTTTCTCTCTCTCAAAATCCTCCTTCCAGCTACTCCTTTCCCCTTATCCCTCCCATCACTCGCTTTTCCTTTCCCATTTCCTTCCATCAGATCCTCATCTTCATCATCGAGAAGTTCAGTATCAAGTTCAGCATCAGGATCAACCTCAATCCCTTCCGCGGAGATCTCTCTATCCGTAATAGCCGCTCTCGCGGCCGAAGCAGCTTCCATTTGTCCCGCATAGAGGATGAACATGCGTCTAGTCTCTTCTTCTTGTTGGGCTTTCATTTCAGCCATTGTTAGCATGCCGGGGAGTCTGGGAAGAGGAGGGGAAAGAGGCGGGTCGACCATGCGACCCTTTCCTTTGTCTCGTCGGGGAGGAGGACTGGGAGTATTTGGTCCTTGGCTAGTGTTATACGTAGTTTGAGGAGCGGGCGGATAACTACTTGGTCCTTGGCCGTTGTTGTAAGTGGCTTGTGTAGGAGTAGCTTCGTAATCATCCATTTCTTCATCTTCATCTTCATATCCATCTTCATCCATAACATCGTCATTATAACTAACAGGATTTTCATCTTCAGTATCAGGATCCGTAGAGACAGTCGATTGGGATGTAAAAGCTAGATTTGCTGACGAGGAGGAACCTTCTCCATTGTTGTTGTTTGTTCCGTTTCCGCTTGCAAAGAATAATCCGAGTCCTAGGTCCATTGCGGCGGATGGGAGAGAACAGCGTAGTTTTGCTTGCGGAAGGTGCGCTGTGAGGAATCTTCTATCTTTGAAGAAAGAAGACAAAGGTGGGAATTGAAGAGATTTTCCTGCTGGTGAATGTGAAAGAAGTAATTGAGTGTTTTCTTTTGGGTTGATGGAATTGATTTCTTTCTCTTGTGAGCAAGCTTCAAACGACATAGGCCGATTGGGATAGAAATCTCTATGGCAACGTAGAAACGAGAAAACTCCAGATGACAACGAGAATTAGGTTAAAGATGAACTTGTAATCAACCTGAAAACGGACAACCATAGAGTAGGCTTGCGTCTTAAGACCCGTGCCTGCATCATGAGAATTATAAAAATGCTCCTGCTAGGAAAGCGAACTCAGTATAACTAGCATATTAAGAACAAGTCAATCCTAAGTGTGTTAAGGGGGTCTTTTCGGTCACGCGTCACATGTCTTGGTTCAGTAGTTGCAAAGCAGTATCATATGGAACATTGAAGCAATAATCTTATCAATCGTCACAGTCGGCAGGAAAAGGGGCAATAATAGATAGGTAGTAGCTTAAGACACTCGAGTGGCAGAAAACACCAATGATCTCACAGGAGACATACTTCCTATGATATGACTCTATAAACACTAACGATTATTATTACTTGAGAAACTCACCTCCCCAATCTTGCCTTGAGCGGCTTCCATTAAAGTTGTGCATCAAAGATGTATAGCTTCTTGTATCTCATATCTCATATCCGGTATGCAGAACCGGAGACATGGATGGCATACAGTGGCTTGCTGTAAATAGGTATTCATTCTTATTCAGCCTCGAATGGGCCTCCAGGGAACAGGCACTGACATGGAACTGAAACTTGATACAAGTTGAGGACTTCCAATATTAGAATAGGCAGTTGAAACATATACAATTTACTTTGCAACTTGCTGCCACTGGCTTACTTCAACCTTAAATATTCGTGAAGTTACGCTGCCTGTCTTATCTACTGGTCATCTCCCATCAATCCACGCTCATCATCCTTCCATCAATATCGCCCCCATCAAATCCATCTGTGGTCTGGAAAGAAAATCGAAAGTCAAGCTTGCTACAGAGAAAAGAAAAATGATCCCCGATCTGCTCCTCCAACACCGCTGCAACCGACTACCCATTCATGTCTCCTAATTGTTCCCCAAACTAACCAACATCAAACCAAAGCCGATTCGATGATGTATGCCAGTATCCGAGTCCCTCTCCTAAAATGGCATGAACAGAAAGGAGAAGAGGGTCAAATATCCGACACAATGAAGAGAGGAAAAAGCAAAAAAAAAAAGAGACCAAATCAAAAGTACAAACTAAGGGAACAACCTGCAAATCAGTCCTCCTGAAACCCCTTTTCCCAGACCCATCGCCATGCCTTTTCTGATCCAAACTGCAAGAGTCATTTCCATGCCCCATTCGAGAGGAAATCCGACTAGCGACCACGCAAAGACCCATCCGACACCCCATCCACATTAACGGCAGCACTCCGTTCGCTATGCACCAAGCCAAAAATCGAAGTCATCCCTTTTACACACACATCAAGCATTTTCAATCCGTTTCCCTGCACGCTTCCCGTTTGCATCCATAAGCCAGATTCCGCCATCCGCATTAAAAGAACTCCCGCCATCCAAACTGTGATCCGTTCAATTTTTCGTATTGTGTAGATTTTCCTGCCCTTTTCTTTATACCGTCTCCAAATCCACCCGAACCGCCCGAAGATGCACTATAACCCTTTATAAACCGCTGAAAATAAGCCCACAAGGCTCCGACCAAACGATGTTTCATGTTTCATTCCAACCCAAAGCCGTCCTGAAAGATAGTCACAGATGAATAGAGTCGAGAGACGTATAGACAGAAAGGGGAAGCGCCAACACCGATGACGCCTAAGCGGGAGACTTGCTGGGAGCCGAAAGCTGAGCAGAGCCATTCTGGCGTGCGTCACCACTGCTCATGGACAAGTTGGTAATGCCCGAAGAGAGGAAGGCGAAGGGGTCTGATTCGCCCTGATTATTAGAATAAAAGTTATTGGAATGTCCTCCAGCAGAAACTGGACCATTGCTGGCGGACTGGAAAGCAGCTTCGGCAGCACGGCTGTCAAAAGGACCGGCTGAATGAGCCGATTGCGAGGGGCCAAAGTGGGTATTCAAAGAAGGATAGGGACTAGTAGCAGCACCGAGGCCGGAAGGCAGTGCGTACGTGCTTGGCGGCCCTCCAAAATGCTGACCACCATATCCACCTGCAGAACCAAAGCCCCCAGCTGAAGAAGCAAATGAACCAGGCCCAGGGGTACCAGCCATGGAACCAGGGCCCATACTGTAGTTAGATGGAGGATCCATGGGAGAAGGGTATCCAGAATCCGCCACCACGGCTGCACCCGCACGGCTAGCGCCGCATCGCAGGCAGCTCACATTTTTGGCGAAATTGTGATAACCACACCCTTCCGATCCACACTTCCAATCCCCAGCGCGGAAAGGGACCACCCCTCCACTACCACCCATCCGTCCACCACCGTGGCCTCCCATGCCACCATGGTGACCCATGTGTTGAGGAGGGGGCATCATTGCGGGTGGGCCATAGCCGTATCCTCCCCCATAACCTCCGATGGCATCTCCACTCGGACCCGCGCTCATGGCGGGGAAAGAGCATCGGAAGCAGGCCGTTCGTCGCTGGAAGTTTGAGAAGCCACATGAAGGGCAAGTCCAGTCTCCAGGACGAGGTCGGTTCTTGCTGGGTGGAAATGGGGTTAAAATCTCGGCAGCGCGGTCCAGGACCCGGCTGGAAGAGGGAGACACCTCGATGGCTTTCTCGTTGAGCGCTCGTCCGTTCATGCACAAACTCTCTGCAGCCTGGAAAACGGTTAGTCCATGACCTCGAATGTTGAAAAATTTCAGGAGCTTGGGAAGTTCTAAATGCAACAGCTTGTCGTATAGAAGAAGAACGTATTCGTACGGGGCTGTCACAATGATTTGATGGCACTCGCATATCGTGCAATACAAGTAAAGATGTGTGGGAGTGTGCTTGCTAACCTCTTCATGTGATGAGAACACTGCAAATCCAGACCCCGTAGGCTTGTGCTGATCAGGAGTTCGAAGGGTCCAGAATGCAATTGGGCGACCGCCAAATTGCGTGAACCAACTTTCGAGCTCCGACTGAGTCGTGTCATGGGGAAGCCCAGCCATGTGAAGGACCTTGCTGCGTTCCGAAAGGAAAGCCCGAACATCAGCGCGGGCATCCATGGGTCTGGTGAGCACATCCGGATGCTCTGATGCGGGCTGCGACTTGCGAATCAACCCCCGAAGCACCCTTGTCAGTGTGATTGCTTCCTCCATTGCACGACGGGGTGACGCTGGAGCCAACGCTTGTAGGTGGAAGGGCAGATTATGCTTGATGGGCGGGCTTGCCTGCACAGGTTCCACTTCCAACGCAGCACAGATATTGGAGAGCATCGACGGGCCGAATGGGAGGGATTCGGGATGGTGCTGCTGCCATCTCTGGTATTCGGTTCTCAGATCAAACGTCCTGGAGTGCTGAAGGTAGGGAGGTAGTACGACCGCCTTATCACGAGCTTCGCGCGGAAGCTGGACGCGAAGATCCCATGAGTCGAGGGTGACGAAGGAGAAGTCGAGGTTTTGCGATGTCAGATGTTCAGAGGCGAACGCATCGAAGCGGTTGATTGCATCACGGAAGGTGCCTGCATTGCGAACATGCTCCCAGGTAAGGGTGGTCAAGCTCGCTGTAGATTCCACGTTAGCACGCCGCCCGTTTCTGAAGAAGATGGAGGAGCAAGCTCCCGCACTGAGGTTCTCGGTTTGTCGGTACTTACTGCACAGAGGTGTAATTGGAGTGTTGATGGGCTTGACAAGCACGCTTTCCCGGTGAAGCTTTGCATAGGTCAGTTTTCCATTGGCAGATGGATGCTCTGCGCACATAATGGAGCTCACCTCATCACATGTCTTTGCGTCGAGGAGAATCCAGCCAAGCTCTATCACCTCAGCAGAATCCTTCGTAACGTAGACTCCGTGCTCGTCACAAGTCGTGGCAACGTGAATGACCACGTATCGGTCGAGGTTTGGCTGCTGCGTCGAGGACGACATTGTCGAGCGGATGGACGGTGGGAGAGAGGGGGGTGGTTGATGGGGCGTGAGAAAGGTGAGATGGGGCCAGCAAAGTCCAAGATTGGGAGGGGGGGGAGAGGGGGGAGGGGGGAAAGAAGTGAGAGTCGCAAGGAGAGTGAAGAAGAAAAGTACAGCAGCAGGACCGAGGCGGAAGGTGAAGAAGGGAGAGAAGAGGATTGGAGGAGGGAGGGGATTCGCTGAAGAATAATAATTAATTCCTTGACTTCCCCTAACAGCGATGGTTGGTCGTGGGAAAGGAGGAGGTGGATCACAGAAAAAAAAAGGACCAAATGAACCTTTCAGGGTTCTTTGCGTCTTAGCGGGAAAGGGAAAGTCAAGGTTCAGGTTTCTGGAGTTGGAAGTGTTGCGCCGCGAAAGATGAAAGATGCCTTTTCCCTATCAACTGCATCTCTTTTGGAGTCATGGGATGGGAGGAGACGCAATTAATATATTTTAGCCATCATTGCTTGTGCTTTTGCTTGTGCTTGTGCTTGAAGAGGAGATAAACTTTCTGCTGTACGAAGGACGCATTCATTTATTCCGCGGTGCAAGACACTTCAGATTCGCTCATTATCAGCGATAACGAAAAGGGGCTGATGCTTTGCTCTTCCCCTTCCCTTTCCCCTTCCCCTTTCCCTTCCTCTCCCTTTCCCTTCCTCTCCCTTTCCTCTTCCCACCCATGACTAAGCTCCGGCTCCTTCCTGCTCTTACTACTCTTGCTCCTCGCAACCTCGCTCTTAGTCCTCCTACGATGACTACTTCGGAATCATAATCATGGCGCTATAGCTCTCCAGATGCCATCACATTATTCGGTCCGTGCTACGAAAGATTACCTACATACCATACCACTTACTTACCACCCACTCGCCACTCCCCTCCTCCCCCCTCTAACTCGAAAGCGGTTTGCTGCTGCTCGTACACACGAAAAACCATTGCCCTGTCGGTCCTAGTGGTGGCTAGTGGCTGGCCTACCTCGATGTAGAACCAAGGTACGCTACCGACCGTCCCCAAGATCCATTCCCAGATACTGTGCTCGAGAATCGTGCTGGCTGCTGCACTGCACACTGCGATGCATCGCGGTTGCAGCAAGGGAAAAGAGTCAGGTCGTGCTTGTGCTTGTCGGGTCCGTGGTCCATGGTCAGCCTCATGATCACGGAGATCATGGCATGCCATGGCTCGCACCGCACGTCAAGCTTAAATCCAGCTGTTGAACCTCATCTCGGGAGCTACAGCCCGGTCATATCACCACGCTTCCGACTCATCACACTTTAAAGTGCAGATTTCATGCTAAAAGCGTGCAAGCCACGAGTGAAATCTCACTCACGCCGCCAGCTTCTCTTCGTGACATGGGGACGAGGGAGCAGTCATAGCCCCAACCACTCGGCTGGGTACCGTGGGTGTGAAATACAAACGGCAGCCCACGCCTCGTGCGCCGTTGTTTCCACCCTGATTAATCAATTTTCTTCATCGTGGATAGCTTGCACAACTCCAGTGCCTCTCCAACTTGCCACAGCCTTTGAAGGGTATGACCAGATCACGACAGACCATCCAATGAAGTTTGCCTCCTTTCGAAGAGCAGAAATGGCGGTCACGCAGCAAGTAGCACAGCTAGGGGAAGCTTTCTTCAACCCTCCCCCCAAATCTCACCCCTCCCTTCCCCCCTCCCCGCCCCTTTTTTACCCCTTTAAGCAGCAGCATCGCTTTGGCGGGGATATCGGGTTGTTCATCCCATCCCCAGGCGTTTCAGGAACTGCAGCTGGGATTGGATCACCGCCTTTTCTTTCGCGTGTGAGTGACACAGGTCGAAAACCTCCTGCCGGCTTGCCTTCCCGAGTTCGAGTCTCGGCGTCACCAAGCAGAAAGCGGAGATCGCTCTCGATAAGTAAAATTACCGCTGAGCGGAAGCTTGCATATTCTTGTTTGCTCGACGCCGAGGTGGGACCACAGGCATCCCATACCCATCCCTACTTAATACCTACCCATACTTACCGTGCCCATGATCCGGAGATTTGAAAGAACTGGGTAAATCCTCTCACCAGGGCGCATGACTTTGCCGCCATAGCCGCGTTGCTTACGGATCGGACACATCACATCGAAGGCCCATGTAATTGCAATTTTACTGATGAACTCTTTTGTGAGCGAACCTGGAACCCAAGCCTGTCGGGTTTACTTTCCGCTTCCGGTTTGGATATGAAAATCGATCGGTTCCATTTTATGACGAGTCCCTTCCCTTCAAGCTTAATCTCGTGAGTTAGATTCATCCAAGACCACGTCTTTCGTCAGTCTTCCCAAAACAATGAATGCACTTAAATCAAACCATCGGATACAGGTATTTTCTAAAATCCGAAGCTTCTCCTGAGCTCGGCCATTTTTCCCAGCAAACCGTGAAACATGCCCCCTATTTCATGCCAGCGCACCCGCTTTATTCTAGAAGTAGCATCTACGATTCAAGATTCAAATATAACTTCGCTCATAGGAACAAAGATTCAAATATGGTATGCAAAAAGCAGACAGAGGCATCCGCAATTTAGAGGTCATACCTTGGCTGCAGTTGAGAACAAAGAGTGCCGAGTGTCTGGCGATCAGTATCGCAACCAAGAACCAATATTCTCCATTGCAGCTTTCTTTTGGAGCAATTACGACTATTTTTATCTTGCGAGATTTTCGTCTTACCACCCTCTCTGTGGAAACTATCCATCTAAGGTTGAGCATTTGCTAAACACTGAACGTTCAATGTGGCTTGACGTCGGCTGTTTTCGAAGGACCTCCAGACTGAGGAGATCCTCTACGGAGAACCTCTTTGATATCCACAGTCCGTTCTAACTTCTAGCTTGTGCTAAAGGGAATGAGTGGGGAAGATGAGTGTTCAGGAGATCAAATTTTCAGAGTATCACAAGTGTCATTTTTCACATGTTAAGTGGAATAATTATCTTTTCAATAGCCTATTTTCGTTTACATTTCGTTTTACCTTTCTCTGCCGGGCTATCTCTGCGATATCTTCAGACGTACCATCATTTTATGTAAATCTAAAGGGGGGGGAGGAACGAGAGTTAAGGGAAGTGGAGAGCATGTCCAAACGAACGGATTCAACTGCCTAACAGCATCCAAATACACACGTATGCGGAAACCAATAGAATACAGGGAGTCCATAAACGAGGTGCTTCTTTCGTTCCTTCCGATTGAGGAGAAGAGCAACCTCAGAGGTCTCAAAGAGTTTCTGTTGAGTGTGGATTTCTCGTGCAGTTTTTCCACCGTCTTGGATCTCCAAGCGTTGATACCAATCCACATGCCGGAAGCGATTCGATGGCACTGGAGAACACGTCAGAGGTGAACTGTTGGGGGGGGGTCAAAGTCGAGGAAAAGCATGCGTGGTCGTGGTCGTTATCTGAGGATGCATCGAGCGATTCGTTTCTGATGATGAGGACATTTCGGCTGGGGTTGCGAACGGGAAGTGCAGGCAGCTTTTTGGCAAATAGGATCTTAGGCTCAAGGGATCTGCGAGCGTTGGGACTACGATCCAGAAGTGTCATTACAATATTGCTGTGGTCAACCCCGTAATAATATCGGAACATCAACGGCCTTGTGAATGCGTAATCGCGATGGAGCGATGTTGCATTGAATTTTTGGACATTCGCCATTCTAAGGTATGTCGGTTGGTTTTATGGGTTCCCACAGTCTTGCTTGTTGGATCAAAAGTCTAGGTGCACTTGAAATTATTTCATAGTATATAGAGAAGTCTAGCTTGCAATCTTAGGCACAGCAATACTGGAGAGAGAGTCGGTTCTATGGGGCTTTTTAGTAAGTACCCTCGAATCACTGTTCAGCGTCCAACCAGTTTCTCCGTGTATCACAGAAAATGCTGTTAAGCAAGGAGTAAAGGACCGGAATAGAGATCACAAAGAGACGAACAAAGATCCTTATTGTTATGTCTACCCGCTTTATTCTTCTACTTTCATCTACGACAAAGCCCTTCTCTTTTCTTTGTCCTCGCATTTCCTACATAACTCATGAAAGCCTCCAGACTAAACAATCCATTGGATAACTTTGCTATATATTTTTTTGGCCTTCGAGAATAATCCTTCCTTTCTGACAACCACATCACATCCGCTTTTCACATCAAAGACAAAAGACAGAGAGCTCCGGTAGCTTTCTTCACACCCACAACACCATTAACAAATACCTTCAACGTTGAGCGTTGAATGAGACAATCATACGCAATGCCTCCTAAAGCTAGAAACAGAAACAGAAGAACTACTGGGGCTGGAGGAGGAGCAAAAGATCAGAATAATATACGTAATCAAGGTAATAATAACAATGACAATAACCAGCAGAGCAATCAAGGTCGACATCAAGACAATGCCGCTCAAGGCCAAGGTGCACAAGGCAATGATTGGAAAGCTGGACAAGGTAATGTCCCCCGAAACCAAGGTAATGGGCGTCAAGGCAATGAACGTCAAGGTCAAGGACAGGCCCAAGGTAATGGCAGTATTAACAACCAAGGAGGACAAGGCAACAACGCGCCCGCCTACTCACCACGAGCCCCTCCCTTTCTAGGCCAATTTAACTGTCGAATCTGCAATCTAGCAGGCCACTGGGAATCATTCTGTCCCAACAAACAAGCTGATGCCACCCCCCAACGATGCCGCATCTGTGACCGAGGAAACCACTGGGAAGACCAATGTCGCCTCGGTGGCGGCTTCAGACCATTCCTCTCCCCCCTCGGCGTCGACATTTCTCATTTCTTCATAAATAAGGATGGGATCATCAAACTTCCCAAGAGAAGACCTTGTTCTGTTTGTGGAATTATCGGACATTGGGATAAGGCATGTGAGAAAGCGGGTTTTGATGCCGAGACGAACCCTAATCCTATTACTCCTCCGAGGAATCGTCAGACTCCTGCAGATCAGAATCAAAATCAAAACCAAGCTTATCAAGGATATATCATACCCACAGCAGGATCCTTCAACAACGGCACACCTGTCTCCGTCACCCTCCCCGCAAATATCCCCAACTCAGCCCTCAACCCAACCGCCGTTCCACAACCCGCTCTTGCCACATACAAGGACAACACCTATAACCACTGCGGCACCAAAGACCATCAAAACTGGGATAATTACTATCCCTCATGGCTATCCTCCATTTCGTTCCCCCAAAGCATAGCATCCCATCGGAACCAGCAATGTCCACGCTGTCACAAACAAGGCCACAGCGAGATAAACTGTCCTCATCCTGCTAAACCCGTCCGACACGTTCGCTGGGCAGATGAGCAAAGCCAGACTTCGCCAGGCGCTATACAAGATCCCAAAGCGATTGCGTATAATCCCGATGCGAGGAATGACAAGATTCAGTCTGTGAATGAGGGAGAGGGGAAGGGTCTGATTTGGAGGGGTACGCCGGGGAATTCCGAGTTGAACAATACACGGTGTCAGTTTGATGAGGAGGGCGACTTGGTTATGGTTGATATACTAGATTGGGAGCAGGCTATGGGAGAGAGGTTGAGAATTGAGCAAGAGAAGAGGATTAAGGAATTAGGGGCTTTTGATCGGAATGCAGCAGGTTTTGCGATCATGGGAGGTATTTACCACTGGGGAAAGTTTTATTAGGTGAGTGAAAAGCTGGTCCTCCCTTTTTTTTACTCCCTCTCTCCTTTGATTGATTGTTCTTTTAGCCTGCTGGTATGCGTCTCTTCAAGGTAGTGATAGTGAAATAAAATCTCATACATTAAACTTCTTCATACTCCTATATTTTAGTTTATCACGATAACCTATTCTATTGATGACTTGCAAGCGTTGATGTGATTTAGTCATCCTAACAGCATCGCGGCCACCATTAACGGCCCTACCTTTCTAAAGCTCTTAATACTTTGAAGACTTAATTTCAAAAATCCAAATATAAAGAAAACATTCAAAGTTTAATGTTATAATAGTGATAGGAAAATTAAAGGGTAATCTTACATGATTGAGAACGTAAGAAGAGTTGCAGTGATTCATTAACTATAGCCATCATCGGTAGTGTGCATAAGAAGAAAAGTTCAATAAAGTGCTATCATTGTATCTCGTACAGCTTCTCCCTGTTATAATAACAACCCCACTCGTGGACGGTAATCTTACTTGACTCTCCCGATCAATAACTAACTGCCTTCCCCTTCTCAGCCAAATGCTACTGTCACATCTCATACAGCTCCTCCGTTGTCGCTATTCCAACTTCACTTCCCCACAATCCATATACATACGTCTGACTCAATCGTTCATTCCTTCCCTCACTACCATATCTGCCTTAACCAAAGCCTCTACTTCAAGATTGTATGCAAAAGATTCTCAAACACGCATCTTTCCAACCTCTTCATCTCCTCCGAATCCCTCGGATCATACGGCCTGACAGCCTGGCTACCATACTCGATAAAATAACCACACCTAGGACATCTCACCTCCTGCTTATCCGATCGGAAGTTGATATCATCCTTCCACGGATCATATTTATACCACTCCCGCCACTCTTCCCAGCCTGGAGGAGAATACTCACCGGCCCAGTCAATCGTTGAACTGGGATCGATCGGCATGAGAGGGGGGATCGGTCCAACGATTGGCCTCGGAAGATTCGGATATGGCGCAAGACGTCCATGGGTTCTGATCGCACCATTCTTTCTAGCTGCTGCTTCCAATGCTGATTTCTTGAGTTCGAAAACCTCATAGGGTCGCAGTTGTGCGAGGATATCCACGACTGTTTGATCAGGCAGTCTGTTTGCCGCTCCCGCAGCTCCTTCTGCTTGAAGTGGAGGATTTTGGACTCTGGGCATGGGTCCTCCTGCTTCCCAAAGTGTGGCTTCGGCTTGAGGCATGACTCTTGCAGCAAGTTCATCTCGCCCTCGTTGTAATCTTGCTAGTTCTACTTGAAGATCTGCTCGGAGTTGGTCTATGTCTCGTAGATCCCTGATCTCTCCCCTCAACCCATGGATTTCTCGTGCAGCAGCTCGGTCTTCAGGTAGGCCTTGTTGACGGAATATAATTTCTTGCGCAAATTGAGCTGCTTCCTGAACTCGTCGCATACGCTGGTTGAATATGCCATGTCAGTTTTTATAATAGGCAACAGTTCACTGAGCGGTTAAGTGAAATAAAGTACTGTGAGAAGGAAAGGGCACTTACAGCTTCCATTTCATGTAAGGATCCTTCAGATTGTCTAATGGAGTGGTTTTTAATCAAAGGAGCTGTGAATTTCCATTAGTCGTTGGTGAGCTCTCTCAGGATACAACACGATTGAAAGTGAACAAATGTTTTGGACTCACCTTAGTCAAGGATGGATTTAAGCTTATTAACGTATTGAGGTTCGATGAGAAGGAAGGTGTCCTTTATGAAGCCTGTGTCTTTCCCCAGGGGGAAGGCACTATCTACTTAAGAAACCTGTACATAAATCCAGAATATGCATCTTCAAAATAGACATCCTTGTTCATGTTCGTCAAAGGTAGGGTTCTTTGTGATTAAAACAAAGACCTGTAGATTCCCAAACTTGCGCAATCAAATTGTCTCTACTGGTAGTAATTGGATTACAAGATATGAGCTTCATTTATATGGTTTAGGTTACTCGCTAATGGTATAACAATTAAACTCCATCTAGTGTTCCGCGAGGAGATCATTTGAATATATGTGATTTAACTGAAGAAATAAGAAGAGAAATATTAATAGATAATATTGGGAGTAGCTTCAAAATATTACTAATTTTACGTACGTCCTTAGCCAACCCCTAAAATATATCCCGTCAATTTAATATAAACTGGCGAATCTAACTCGAATTCTCGGGTTAGAGATCTAATGGACTTGTACAAGGCGTGTTACGATTACGAAGCACAAGTAAGATGGAGGCACAGCAGTAGTGATAGTAATTTAGGAGAAGCAGTAATGGATGATTCTTATTAGAGAGGGGAGGGAACTCCTGAATTCCCTCTAATACCAACAACCAATAGTTGGTTACGTTACTGACTAATAGCTTACAAAGTACCAGAATTTTAACAAGGCGAGCCTTAAATCTTCTCAATCATTGGAAATACATTTAAATTGATAGAAATTATTTAAATGACACCCACACTTGAGTTTAGATAAAATGCAATTATTCCACTCTAGATCAGTAACTCAAATCTAAGAATTTTACTTTAGTGGCAGCAGCACTTAGCTACCTACTATCCTGTATTCCGATTAATGTAGTGGTATTCACTATTATTTAATACTTCATATACTTATGTAGGCAACTCATTATGAGAAGAAATTAGCCTTTAAGCTGACCAACCCCCCACTTGGCTATGCCTCAAAATCTCACACCATATATATATATATATATATATATATAACAACGCAGGCTACCACCTCTCTTTTACATGGAAACAACAATCCTCAATCCTATCCCCAAACCACATCCTACCTATCACAGACACAACTATACGTTCTTTATCTATCCTGTCACTCTTCCATCGCACCATGTTCTGATTGAAGGATCTGATAGTGTATGTTTAATGGATCAGGTCTTGAAAGTTTCAAGTACTGCTTGAAGGCTTAGATTATAAGATATCCGATGAAGATTTGTCAATGATAACCCAAATTTCTAGGAGCTGATTTCTTCATTCATAGTTATATAAGGAACTCCTCTGAATTTGTTGCCTCAGGATTTGGGTTCTCGCTAGCTCTCAATCGCCTCCTTGAATGACCTGAGCTTAACCTAACATCAAAACGATGCCACTACATTTGGGATGAAAGCTCATCTTGGAATTGCACTCAGCTTCTCTAGTTATTATCTAATCCTACGATTAAGGATTTTGAGAGAGCATCGTGCACCACGAGGCACCGGAAAAGTCAGCGAATCGGTCATGCAGCCAGCCTCATCCTGTCTGGGCGCAAGGCTCAATGTTGGCTTCGATTTGTAACGACACAAGCGTCGTATGCAGCCTTGTTTCGAAGAACCGTGAGGGCCATTCTGTATTACAGAAGCGTGTAACAAAGATGAAGCAGAAAATTGTGGAGAAAAGTTGTCCGGCGGTACTGTAACACTTCAATTTCTTGTGACTACGTTCGTCACTGATCGTTTTTACTCCGTTAAGTAGTCTTGGGGCCCGCATAGACTTCTGATCCGCTACAGGTGTTGTCCCAAATCAGGCTTTCTCATCGCACCTTTCAGCCATTCAGAATCTCCAATTTATCGCTTGTTATTGTCTCATACCAAAATATTGGATTTCCCGTGTGGTGAATTCTCAGCTGAGAATAACCCTTGTAGTATGGTAATGTGATACTCGCCGCTGTAAGCGGATATCATACGCCGAAACTTATGGTCTTTCGAGTACGTTACTTATCGCGTCTCATTTTTCTCTTTTATTGCTATTTTTTCCATTTCATACTTTATTGAGCACAATTTTACTTCCAAACATGCGGTGTCGTCTGATTATATTCTCTTTGGGAGTGTGGAGTCATGGAGGCATGGCGAATTTATTATATCCCTATGGAGCCGTGCTCGAGCCCACCATCACTTCTGCTGCGACGTTGGAGGGATTACTAGAGAGGGGTATTGCAACTTGTGGGTATATAAGTGGAAATGGAGGTATGAACTCAAGTCTCATTATGGAATAGGAATTAACTAGGCTTTCCATCTCAGCATACCCTCTTACATGTCCAGCTGGTTACAGCTGCACAAGCGTTGTTCAAGATCTCGTAGGCTGGGCCTGCTGCAATGCGATCGAATGTCCAGGGAACTGGCGTGTCTGCCAGGACTATGGAGCAGAATCGATATGTGGAGGTCTTGGGGACGCTGAATGCTCTAGCATATACACTTCAATTCTGACTTGGTAAGCAATATTTCGGCTCTCAGGTTTAAGGACTTCTCAACTAACTTCTGTGTAGCTCGTCGGCCAACCCCTCCTGCTTTTCTTACGCCAAATCATCCAGTCTAGATGCACAAAACACCTACTATTCCCTAGCATGCGGACAAGATTCTACAAATGTTTTGGTGTTAGCAACTACAACTGGAGGAGCAAATCAAGCCATTTCTACAACTAGCAACCGATTCACAGCTGCAGGAACCACAGCTGCTAATGCCTTCCCAGCCCAAACAGGATCCACAGGCTCATCAACTTCGAGCGATGGCACTGACAGCAACTCTTCAAGTTCGCAATCGAATACCTGGAAAATCATCGTGGCATGTGTGATCGTTGGTCTCATATTGATCGGAGTCGTAGGAACTATAGGGTTTATTTGGTGGAGAAGACATCGTCGCCGAGCTCAAGAGTTCAAGAACCCTGGCGTAGGCCAGCCTCAAGATTCCCGAACTTGGGTTACTCCTTCCACGGGAGGAACAACGATTGTAAACTGGAATAATAATGTGGTAGATGGACCTCCGTCACCGGGACCTCCGCCGCCACCGCCCAGTAATTATGGGGGAAGCACTGTTTATGCGCACTCGATGTCTGATTTCGGTAGGACGCGTTGATTTTTGCAAGACTTTACGGCGTTTTTTGTTTCCCTCACAGAGGATGGTCTATTTGTAATCGTATATGTTGCAGTATAGAGTATATAATCTTTCCGAATAAAAAATGAATCACCTCGGGTGCGTAGCTGCCTCCCAAGCTCTTTTAGTCTCTTCAAAAGCCTTCAACTCCTTCGGATGAAACGCACTCATCAAACTCTTCCTCCCCATAAACCTCACCAACCCACAAATCTTATCTTTTGCTTCTGGCCTACACAACCCAATCTCACTAGCAAAATTCCATTCTTTCCCACATTCATTTTTACATTGACATTGTACCCATTTACTGAATCTTTTTAGCACTTCCCGACGAGTCATATCAACACCTTCGTTGCCGTTAGTCATGTGTGGGCGTTCTTCTTTACTGATTGTGGTTTCGACGTGTAGCATGTAGATTGTGGCTATTACGAGGCCTTTGGGATGACAAGAGGATTGGATGTCGGTTTTTTCTCGGAGAAGGCGAGTCCATACTTCTTTTATTTTTCGAGGGCCGGGCTTGAATTGGTTGAATTGGTTTAAAAATGAGACAACTATGCATTGTAAGCCATGTTGAAACAGAATGTTGGAGGAAGATTTGAGCACTCACAGCTTACAGCATTCTTGACGGGATTGCATGCGTGATATATTCTTTCGTAGATGTAGTATGAATCCAGGGTTAAGTGCCGCCAGTAAGGGACATTGCGGCGAAGGTACTTTGGGTCATCACCAAGAGTGTAGAAGAGTTTCGTGGGTATTATTTTTGGTTCAGCTACTCGGAGAGGTCCTGATTTTAATGTCAGCCAGATGTTCTAAAGCACATTTCTATTATTTGCTAGAAGATACAACAAACAGCTCCTCTAAGTTCTTGAAATCCGATTGGAAATCTTTGAGGAAACGTGCAAATTAATCGAAACACATTTGGAAAGTAAGAAACATTATAGGAGGTACTGCCTCAAGCAAATTCCTCCCACAACTCTCGAGCCTGAGCTGACGCACTTTGTTCTTCCCCACTAGCCTGCTGAAACCGAACCATATACTGTCTTGTCTCTGGATCTACAATATAATCCTCCGTCCTAGCTTCAATAATATTCCTCTTACTTGCTTCCTCCAACCCAATATCACTGATGTCCGGCGGATTAAATCGAAAATAACCGTCTCGATTAGCCAACTCTTCATGCATTTCGTAGAAATTATTCGCTGTTCTTTGAGTCTCAGTAGCGATTTTGATGATGGATTCCCCGACTTCTTTCAAGCTTTCTCCGAACGCAGAGCGGGAAGGCCTGCCGGTGCCTATGGAGAGGAGACAACGGATCTGCTCTTCGAGGAGGGCAGGTCCAAATTGCTGCTTAGCTTCAATCCATAATCTGTTGATGGGATTATTCTCTCCAAGACCGCTGTCAAGGAAAGTTCTGTAGACTCCTCCACTGAGAATTTTCTTGGGCTGGAAGAAAGTCGTGGCTGCAGATGTTGCTAGTGCAACGTCGAGAATGGTGACTTCGTCGTACATGATGGAATCTCCTAGCTTGGGATAATTGGTGAAGTGGACTGGAGCAGTTGCTTCCTCAGCCATGGCAACTACAAACCTATTTGAATGATTAGTCTTGAAAAATATTTAGAAGGATGAGAACCTACACTTTGCAAGCAGGTACGCCTCCGCCTCTCATCTTAGCCTCCGCAAATCCAGCATCTTGAATTACCTTTTTGATGCTATTCTCCAACGCCGCAGAATCATACCTAGCTTGGACCTTTCCATTAATCCACTTGAAAGGAAGAGTATGTTTCTGCTTGAAGATAGAATCCATCATGCTTGTAAAAGCTATGATACTAGCATCGATGGTCATTTCCAGCCTCCCTAGCATTATGGCAATCAATCTACTTTCTGTCAATGAATTTCTCCAAGAATTCAGCTAGGAAAAGCTTACCCGCCTGTGCTTGTACCACAAATCATGTCGAAGAAGTCACATGGCTTTGGACTTCCAACGTACGAAAGGATCTTTTTCAAAAGATAGAGAGAAGCAAGACCGCGTATACCTCCACCATCTAGACATAAGAGCCGTAGCCGTCGATGTGCCATTTTGTCTTGCGAATATCTCGAATAAAAAAGAAGACTTTGAGAGAGGAGGTGCTCGAGGGGTTAGGAAAAGAGCTTTTAATTGTGCTTCTACCCGGTGTTATCTAATTTTACATCCTTCAGCCTCCGTACTTGATCGCCAGGATAGAAAGGGAATGATTCCATTCTATAAAGCGGCAACACGGAAAAGAAATAAAGCCTTGGCTGTACAACCCGTGCTTAATTTTAGATTCAGCCCCTAATGAGTGTCAGCTGCACATGAAGAAGGTCTAGACCGTTGTTGAAGAAGCAGTATAAGACACTTGATCGCATTGGGATTAAGACTATATGGGGTGCCTCTGAAAATTAAGCGAATGCTTCCAAATACTGATATTTGCAAGAATTATGAGTGAATGGAAATTAAAAACTTTTATTAGTAAGTGCTCACATTACTCGCTAGTTCATGAGTTAACACTAGTTATTGAATGTAGGTTAGTAGTTGAGGTAGTAATGAAAACGAAGTTTAAAAGTAACACCAGAGCGGATTCTCATGACACTAAAGCTTTTGCAGTCTCCGACGCAACAATTACAAATTGGGAACTAAGCACACAAATAATTTTCTGAGAAATTTGAAGTGAAACGTCTATGTCAAAGAATTCAGAGTTATTTAGTAAGTTAAGGATACGATGCTAAGAATACAAAGTAAAGCATTTATTATAATAAATACTAGGCTGTCACTAGTTGATCTCTTTCTGGAAGGAGAAAACGATCAGAGTGGACCAGCTTTTTGTGACGAGTCTCTCATTTCTTCCTCATTACCATTGTAAACCCTTCGGAATCAACTTGTTTTTTCGAAGTCGGTTTCTTATCTTTCTGCTTATGGCTATAGGTTTGGGTTTGATGAGGGCGTCTAGGCTTGTATGGTCTCGACGGCTTATTCGTTGATCCAGAAGCATGAGTGGTCATTTGCGAAGCCGGCTCACTCTGTGATTTAGTTGCATCGACATAGAGTACTGGAACGGGATTGAATGCCCAATTCTCGATTTTGCTCTGCGTCGCAGCAGCTTTTTGCGTGGGATTATGCTTAAAACACAGAGTGTCGTATTTTACTGGCCAGGGTTCGATTTTTTGGCAAGTGTCTGGATCGTGTCTATTTGCAGGAACGATTTTACTGTAGACGGATGGTTCGCCTTTGCATTCAGGGTGTTTACAGTAATAAAACTCCTCCCGACACATTTTCCTCAGCTTTTTTTGAATGTAGAAAAGTGGTGGCTTTAGCTTCCGGTTCTGAATCTGGATTTAGATTTATTGATTCGATCTAATCTATATATATATGATTACGAAATCAGGTTAGGTGGCAACATTAGTAGCTAGTTGTTGGAATGCGGTCCACAGTTTTAGGTTGATCTATAGTTTACTACGAAGTACTTCGTATAGGATAACTAATTTTACCGAGGACCGTAATAATAACCTAATGTTGGGTGGCAATGTTAATAACTTAAAGCCCACTATAATGCTAGGGGGCAGTGTAAAATTTTTTACCCAAAGCGAATAGCCTAACCACGGACCTATTAAAATGAAATCGGGGTTTCTAACATATACATTGGATATCTTTCCTCCTTATCGCACTTCCCGTAACTCAGGAAAATTTGAAAGAAAAGGATTCTCTTGCATTAGTAAAAAAAAAATAGCGGCTGTAGATAGTTGGGAATATTTCCAGTGAATGAGGATTGTAAATTGGTCTTCTACGAGATCATTAAGCTCTTAAATACCTAATAAACATATCTTATTTCACTGAAAATTTTCAATTAGCTAAAGTCTAATTGTAGAAGCTAGATGTATTAAGGATTAGATTTGAATTAGATAAGCTAAACAAATATATAATCTTTAACTCGTCTCTCTGTAGAATCTTACATGTTCTCTTCTATGAAATTGAATCTGTCTTTAATAATTTCAGATCCTATAATAATGTTAGGCAACTAGACAATAAACCATATTTTAATATCTCTTGCAAATAATATTGAGAAACACTAACCCCCAAAATAAACAACATCTTACTCGAAGGAAAGCAGTTCAGCCCCACAGAAAAATCATAGTAATTGAAATATCAAAACTCTCTACCACACATACAACTCTCTCTAGAAGACCTACAGAATAGTATATTCCGTGTATAATAGCTTCACAGATCACCCCACTGGACATCGTCCGGCTTTAAGAAGTTTAGGTTTGTGAAATAAGAAGTGATGCGTGAATAAAATGACCCGATTGTAGAGAGGAGCGAAGAGATCTTTTTGCAGTTAATAGGGATTGTAATATTAAACCATAAGGCTCTATTGTATAGCCTGCGAAAAAAATCTAAAGCGAGGCGAGTTCGAGGAAATTAAAAGCGCATGCCTTTTTTATCTCCTCTTCTAAGTTTTTTAAAAAATAAAATTCCACGCTTCTCATCAAAGGCGCAAAGATTGAGTTGATAGCTGTCTCCAGGCCCAAATCCATTTGATCCCGAAATATATAATTACCAAGCACCAAAATAAAAATAACTATCTCACAGCCCACCTCCTAAATTCACAGTTCTCTTTAGAAAAGGTCTTACCAATCAATAGAAAGATAATATGCTGCTAATAACTAACTGCTGGCACGATGAAGTCGAGTAGTGAACGTGGTTAGTAGACGAGGACAATAGACGAGGATGAGTCATTTACTGAGGATATATATTCTCGGCCTATAACCTATCTTCTTAGTTCTTTAGACATAAAAAAAGATTTTATTTCATACTTTAAACAACCCTGTGATATCAAAACTAACTATAGTATTGAGGTGACCAATTCAAATTTCCATCGATCATAAGGGATCTTTGGATAGAAAAAAGGAAAGAAAGAAGAAACATATCGAGCCATGCATAGTGTCCAAGGTTAGAAGTAACAATTGAAGAAAACAGAGAAAGAGTGAAAGAGAGAAGTGTGATGACCACAGAGAGTTGAAAATGTTTGACAATAGCATATTCAAAGTCCCAAATGAATGAGTTCCTAAATCTAGACTGAAATAAGAGTGGGAAAAGGAAAGCTTGGTTTCAGTCTCGAAATTCAGATTGCGAATCTTTCCTTATTAGATCCTAGATACCTGAACTTACTAGGCTGATTTCATGCATAATATATAGGTCGGTGTTTCCGCCAAAGGGGTTTAAGTGAGAAAGTATGTTTTGGATGAAAAAGATGTTGGAAGTACGGAGTTTGTGTGGCGCTCATCAAAGCTGTACGAGAGTTACAGATACAAGGAAAAATAAGAC
The DNA here is from genome assembly GCA_003988815.1 of Chlorencoelia australis. Lineage (NCBI taxonomy): Eukaryota > Fungi > Ascomycota > Leotiomycetes > Helotiales > Cenangiaceae > Chlorencoelia > Chlorencoelia australis. Next base: position 1,598,876 of record QYAN01000006.1, read on the forward strand.
TTAGGATGATTCAAATTGTGGGGGTTCATAGACTATAAGATTAGACGGACGTCTTTAAGCCGTTGTCATTTCAAGAAATTAGGGTCCCAAGCTCATGTCCTTGACGACTTTCAGGCCTTTCTTTCCGAGAAAGCTATTCCTGTTAGATTTGGTATTCTCTCTGCATTGCAAAAATAGCAAAAGAACCAAAATGTGATTCAACCGCGCATCCAAATGACATAACCCTACATATCCGTGGATACCCATATTCCCTCCCATTCATATATGTCCAACTCCAGGTATTCCAAAGAAAAATAGAAGATATTAACGCCAGATATCAATGTCACTTTTCCTTTTCTTTTTACTTTTCTTGTGTTTCTCACCCCCGGATGTCCTCGGTCTCTGTTCATCCTCCTTAGGAACCGCCAACCATCCACCAAATCCATTACCTACCGCCATCTTATTCCCATCTTTATCCAAAGTTTCCATTACTGTACAACTACTCATTGGTCTACTCTTCGTCATAGAACCTCTTCTCCCAGGACCTGCCGGTTGCACGATTGAGAAATTCCACTCCTGTTCGTCGAAGCGTTTGCTATAAACGGACAGTTCTTGTTGAAGTCCTGGATCTGGAGGTGAAGTTGCGAGGGACATGGAGGGCGAAAAGGAGGGTGATAGGGACGCGGCTTTGGCGAAGGGGTTGTTGGAGCTGAAACGGTTTCTGTCGGAATGGGTAGGGGAGGTACGGTCGAAGGGGTTGGAATATCTATCAGGGTCGGAGATGAAGGATGGGGCGGGTGGTGCGAGTTCGAGGAGGGATTCGGGGAAATTGGGATCGCGGACGTAGACGGATTGAAGGGCGGAGAGGTTACCGGCTAAGAGCGATTTGGTGAGGTAGGTGTAGTAGCCTGCAGTTACCGAGTTGTAGGAACTTGATGAAGAGGCAGATGTAATTTCATAATGTAGAGTGATTAGAGAAGTCGACGAGAGGGGAATTAATTCGGAAACGGAGAGGGGGGCCGATACTCTTTCGATTAGGGATAGAGAGGTAAGTTCCGGAGCAATGGCAAGGATTTTATGAAGAGTCGAGGGATGGATGCCCGTTTTTGTAAGGGAAAGAGATTTGAGTGCCTGCTGAGTATCAGAACGAAATAAATAAGCTTCAAGGCCAGTGGCCGTAATATTTGGAGTTTTCTCAAAGATGAGTTCGGTAAAGGGCGGAAATGGTGCAAGATTGTCGTAAGGATAGAAAAACTCATCATTCAGTGCCGGCATGTCCTTGATCTTGAGCTTTTTCAGCAGTGGAAGGGCACCTAAAGCTCGTCGGAGGATGACAGGGTCGATGTTGAGGTTCGTGAGCTCTAGAACTTCCAGGCTTGACCAATGGCGGCCTTCAGCTAACAGTTGAACGCCACTTTCCGCTCCTCCATTATATCTCATTTTCCTAATCTCGGGACATCTTGCTTCGAGCTCAGCTCTTAAAGTAATACAGGTAGGGTCGGCCGTGAAGAAACCTTCTGGGAGGTCGACATATCGAAGGTTTGGACATACTGCAGCAATCCGCGCCAAGTCCGCTTTGGAGACCTCCCGGGCCATGTAGTTTGCCTTGAGGAATTGTATATGATATGCTAATGCTGGATTATTGACGAGGGTCCGGCAGAGCAGTCGAAGCCTGGCTGTGGGTGTGTCTTCTGGATCAGCATTTCGATTGATGAAAGATTTGCGCTTGCGTTTTTCTGAGAGAATTTCTTCAAGTTCGCAGTAATGAACGGGATCGATTCGTATGCTGTGGTAACTATAATTTTAATGTCAGCTTCGCCATGGAGTGAAAGCTACAGCAGAGGCATTACTCACAGCACCTTGATAGCTTCTGACCTCCATCTCTTCGAAACCTGGACGCAATGGGACAGATCGCGCAGATCGCATAGCATGCAAGTATCCTCGATTGCAGAGTCTTCGCAGGTGTCGTAGGTCTCGTCTTTGGTATGCGGGCAAACAAAAGAGAAGATGTGTTCAAGTATAGGGCCGGGAAGTGAAGTTATATGCGATACAGATCCCGTTTCATTGGTATTGTTCGGTAAGCTCCGCCGACCATTCTTGGGAGCAACCTTGTTCTTCTTGCTGAAAAACTTCATGATGCTGAATTTCTTTAATTTGACGGCCATGGCAGGTGCGAAAGTGGCCCTTTTAGGGCTCGAAATCAGTGTGATTGATTCACGGATGCTGTAGCGGTGCGGCAAAGGCGTGCATTTGCACAAGCTCAAGGTAAGGCTGAAGACAACAAGGGTGGGGGAAGAGGAGAAGGGGGGATTAGGATGTCTGATATTTTTGCATACTTTTGCTGGAGGGGGCTGAGCCTGATTTAATAAAGAGAGGCGACGTAGGGGGATGGCAGGTATGATTCAGAGTATTGTTTCCTGGGAATGACTTGTACATGCTCGGAATGCTATTTTTCGGCTGGCAGGGCAAGTCGCCCCCTTTTTCTTACGAGCACTGGACAAAGGAAAGCGACAATCACAAGTGTATCAAAAAGCGTACCTCTCTATTAGCGTAGATTGGTGTGTTCTGGAAGGTTTCCATGCCATTGCCATTCCAACCCGTTTGACGGTAGAGTAGATGCTATTTATACACCAAGTGATGTATAGGCGGCACTGCGCTGGCTAAAGATATAACAATCTGAGGAAGCAGATCATTCGGAGAATTCCCATAATTCTCCACTATATAGTAGTTGATGACAGTCCCACGTTGCTACCATTTGTTGGCCCTTTTAGGGTCGATTTATATAGTGTCATATGATGAATGTCACATGACTAACTAACCACATTCGGCTAGTAGAATATTTAAGAGAATACTTCATCTCCTACTCTAAAATTATTTTAGTTTTTCCTCTTTCAGCAAAAATATTTCCCCAAAACCAACCGAATAATGGCAGACTTAGAGTCTTTATATACCCAGGTGAGGAGGAAGAGGCTTCTAAGTATAGAGCATATACTTACGACTTATTTTATAGGAAACCAAGGAAATTACAGAATCAACTATGTTGATTTCTAAACTACAGCCACAATCACTATCATGGCGGCAGTAGCAGTTTCGCTGGTGGAAGGAGCAGCTTTAACTAGCCCTAATCGCACGGCGGCACCTTCCCTTTTTTCTTCCTTTTATTATTTCCCCTACTCCTTCCCTCTATTATAACCTTCCTTACTCTTTCCTTCTTTTCTTTCCCCTCGACCTAGAGGGTATAAATGGCCACCTTTCCCTCTCGTTTCCATTTTCTTTTCTCTTTTCTCTTTATAACCACCACTACTACCACCAACCATCAATCACCACCACCACCACCACCACTACTACCACCAACCATCAATCACCAACCACCAACTACCAACCACCACCACCACCACCACCACCACCACTACTACCACCAACCATCAATCACCAACCACCAACCACCAACCACCATCACCGTCTTTGCAATGGGTCTCACAGATCATTGCTTAACCATCTCGGGGTGGGGAATGACAATTGCAGGCCTTGGGCTTATAATATTAGGTCCTTATTGGGCCTTATTTGCTTTATGGGTGGTTCGATGCATGAAGAGAGTTTGCGGGTCAATATTTCTTAATACTTTTGATTACTTTTACTAACCCTTTACTTTTATAGTCTCGCGACCCAGACAGAAATGGAGAGGGCGAGGGAGCAGTGGGATAAGGAGAGAAAGGAGGAGAGGGAGAGGTTGGACGGGGAGAGGAGGGAGGAGAGGGWGAGGTGGGCGGAGGAGCGAAGGAGGTGGGGAGGAGAGGAGGGAGGAAAGGGAGGAGCGAAGGAGGAGGGGGTAGGRGAGAGGTGATCTGAGGAGCGGAGGAGGTGGGGGGGAGGAGTGGTATCTTTCAGAAGTCGGTGTCACTAGTATAATACTTATATTTGATTTTCCCTTCTTCATCTTTCTATTATTAAGCTTTTGCATACACACACACATACACATATATACTCCCGCTTACTTCTGGCACAATATGCAAGGTTTCACATGATTCCCAGTTACACTAGATTCACGATCCCAAACTCTAAAAAAAAACAGGAAGGCATTGGCACAGCATTGGCATAGCATTTGGGGAAAAAGAGTAGGCCTTCATATAATTAATTTGATTCTAAAAGTAGATATCACTGGGGGTTTTGCATATACAAGGTAAAGGAAAAACAAGCTTAGTTCATTGATAAGTTGATTCTTCTAAGTTCTAGTAAGGAGCGCTTATATAGGTATTGCTTAATCATATGACTGACTAACCATATTAGGTTAGTATGTGAGCCGCAAGGCGGTGCCTATATAACTGCTCTCTTCGTAGAACTTAGATGAATCAGATAGATTATTGAACCAAACTTGTTATTTCCTTTCATTGCATATGCAAAACACCCGGTGATACCTACAATTATCCCAACACTAAAAATTATCAAAAAGCTTTTAAGATTTGCAATTGAAATATTTGTAACTACAAGATTTGCAACTAGAAAACATTCGAGATTTTTAAGCTATGATTTATTCCAGTGCCCCTCTTTATGCTCCCTAGCAAAGTCCCTGCCTACAAGTCTCTCTAATAGGCCATGCTCGTGAGACAGACTACTTCGTCTCCGGCATTTCGTCTGTTAAGATTACTCTGTAAGGCTGAACTACGAGTCACATGTTATTTGACAGGAGGGATCCAACTAGCCTATCGGATTTCAGTTGTCTTTCGCTGTTTGCCACTTTGCGGGTATCTTCTCCCTTCCATTCGTACAATTTGTTTTGCTTGGGAGAATGCCTTCAATTCCAAGAGACTTTGTTATCTATCCTCTTCATCCCACTCTTGCTCTCACGCCCCTTTTTAAACATCGACTTGTGATTGGTGACTTCGCCCTCTCCTCGCTCTCTTTCACATGAGCTCTACGCCCATCTAAGGAAAGGCTAGAAAATTGTATAGAAATCCTCCTCGGAATAGTTCCCTTTTGGGAAACGCCAATAGGATCTGCCTTGCTCTGGTCTACGTAATATCAAGCCCTCCCTCTTTCTTGGCGACTCCCCAGAAAAGCTTGTCTCCTACCTATCTCCACGAGGATCTGGCATTATTACGGCCTCACAAACCAACTTCCGAGACGTACAGTGGCACAACACACAAGAGCTATTCAAGCGCTGGCTAAAAGCCTAACTTTGCAAGAAGTGAGGCAAAGTGGTGCTCTTTCACTATATCAAAATATTCCCCATGACTTGTCATCTCAAGGATCCAAGGCAAACACCAACGTATATTGAATAGGCCACTGTTGCACATCTCAAAATCTTCTCCGCATTCTCGTCTGTGGCTCCTATTCATTCACCTTCTTCCTTCTTGACTTACCTATATCACGTTCGATTATGTGTGCTGTTCGTAGTATTGTTAGTCTGCTACACCGCCTCGCCAGTTTTCCTGCTTTTATAGCTGGCTATTACCCGTTGATTTACTTTTTTGCCTTAAGATCGTTCTCGTTTTACTATTTCCTGTTGTCGAGTTCCTAATTAACATCATTTTTGAATGCACTTTTCATCTCATCATACATAAGACGGAATAAATGCCTTGCAGCATCGCCCATCAAGGGAAATAGTACCTTGACAGCCTCGGATCTAGTAATGGGTTTCCTTTGAAGCTATGCACATCGAGTGTAAATAGCCCTTCTCCCTTTATAAGCAACCCTTCGAAACTTCAGTACTCCTGGACTGTAAGTGAAGCAACAAGATTGTTTGTTGAGCATAGAAACACTGGGGGTAGGAGCTCTCTTTATAGGAGTTTGAACTTGGTGATATGGGTAGTGAAGGAAATATATCTCATGATGAATCAATCGGGATAGTGATATTATTGGGGTGAAGACAGGTGATTGGTTCTGAGGATGGATTCACAAAAATGTAATGATCATTAACTTTACCTATTTCCTCTTCACCTTAAATTTGTCTCCTGAAAAGTAAGACATGCGAAATTGATACCTGAACTTAACTTCATCTGATCAACTTCCTCATTGATCTCTCTACAACGAAACAAGTAACTGCTCTAGAATTCTTCTAACTCGACACTTCCAAACTAACAATACGAGGAGACCTGTATCACCTAATCGCTTAATTACCCTTTTACATGACCAAGTTCTTTAACGGTATCAAATGAAGAGGACTAACCTCCTCATTCCTGACAGTTTTTTTTCTCCCTATGGATCAGCAGCACTTCCAGCAAATGATCTCTAGAGAGAACTTGAGGCAGCTTCCTGCAGGAAATCAGAGAACCTAGGACGAAGTTCTAATGCCTGAAGAGTCCGAATACGTGAGTACGTAGCGGGATGATATGAGCATGTGTTACTTCCGTACTCGTCCCCTTCCCGCGCTCATTACATATGCCCAAAGCAGCAACTGTCTCGTCCCATTTTCTTTCTGAGCTCTAAAGCACTCTTATGGAATTACAGACTCCCGGACGATTGTGGAAATACAGGATAAGGTCTCTCCGAGCAAGAACGTCAATGTTTATTTGACTTACAGTCACTTACTCATGCAAGTCTCTCCCAAAATACACGGTCAACATTGAGGATTAGGTCTCGGCAGGTGGGAGAGATGCAAGGAGGAGAAATAGGAGTCGACTCCGAAGCAGGAATAGGATCCACATTCCAATTCTTTGTAAAAATGAGAAGGACAACCCGTCCTGTCGGAAACGAAGAGATTAATTTCTAACTTCCTGTCGGCGATGATTGCTTTAAGAGAAGTCTGCGTAGTGGAACTTCCCTCTCTACAGAATAGTACCTATGACGCTCTAAAGATTGAATTCTTACGTGGGACGGAAAATAATTACTACTTTCAAATTCTAGCGGATTGCATACCGTGCGTAATGATTAGGGAACTGCAAAGCTAAACAGAATTCGCGGACACGTTCTAATTATTGCAGCAACTGGTATGTCAAAAACTCCATGTTCTCGCTTTTTCAAATTACTTTAGAGTCCTCTTTGTCTAGCAAAGAGATTCATTTATTCTCTCAAGATCTCTGAGTAATTGGCTATTCATCCGAAAACACAACCCCTCAAAGTTCAATATCTAACAATTTCCCCAGACTTTCCCACTAATGCCTGACTAGAAATGCTAACTCCAAGAAATAACTGCCAATGCACGAAATGACTAAATATCGAAAAGTATGGAAGCAGAAATGCTATATTTTCCCCTTCTCCTCCCGTATACACCAAACAAAATGCGAAACTAATTCATCTACTTTCATAAAGGACGACGTAACAAGCAAACCGTACCAAATCGCTCAAACAAATAGAGACTCCTTGCTAGATACACGAAAGTAAAATTAGTGGATGGAAGAAAATTGGGGGTTTTCGGGTATTTGATTTCGTTCGCAACTTATGTAGATAGACCTGGTTTAAGTTTTGGTGTTCTGGATTTTGTCGATGGCGAGATAGGGCATGAGGTGTGCATTATTGGGTCTAGAAGAGAGGAAGAAGTGAAAATTTAGATTTGTTTCTTGACATCCAAGAAATATAACTCCAATAGGATACTGGCTGCGCGAGGAACGGCGGAGGGCGTTAATTTGCAGTAGTGGTTCCTATGGAAGGGGAGTTTGTGATTAGTGTTTATTTTGGTTTAGTTTGGATACGGAGGGATATTATGGTTTGATTTAGGATGTGATATGACAGGATGGAGGGGGTGGCAGGGTAGAATTGATGAGATGTAACGAGAGAAAAGAAAAGAAAACAAACTTACACCAACATGTGCACAATCTTCAACAACCCATCCACCGGGCCCGCCTTACTACCCCCAAACCCCTTAAACTCCTCAAAAACCTCCTCATGCCACTTCTTCTCCATCTTCTTCGCTTCACTCCTCATTTCCCTTCCAAATCTTCCTTCTCTCCCTCCACCTCCCTTTCCCCGCAATAAATTCCAAATCCCTCTCATTGTTTTCACTATTCCGGCTCCTAATAATACGGGGATGAAAGTTAATAATCCCATTTTTAAAGGGTTCGCTTTGCTGTACTCGAGGAGAGATCGGATCCATGAGGTGAGTTTGAAGGATATTCGCTTTGCTAGGCCTGGACGCGGTTTTGGTCGTGAGAGGGAGTAAGGTGAGAGGGGGCGGTGGATATTGGAGGGGGAGAAGGGACGGGAGGGGCGATGGGACGGTTTGGGTGTGGTCGGGAGGGAGGTCGATTGTTGATGTAGGGGGTTTGTGAAGGGGTGGCTGTAGTAGGATGATGCGGCTCCGGGGATTGGAGAGGAAGAGCGACGGGGCGGGGGACCGGGGTGGGAAGGGTAGGAGGGGTCGAATGTGTTGCTGTAGGGGCGTTGGTCTTGTTGTACGTGGGTGGGAGGGTTGGACAGGGAGGTTTGGTAGTAAGAACCTTGGGCGGGTGGTTTGGTCGAGGGGTTGATGTAATATGTATCTTGTGCAGCTGTTCCTGATTCTGTTTTGGATTTTAATTCTGAAGTTTGAGGAGGCTGTTCGTAATAAGAATCTTGAGCTCCGGATTTCGAAATTAATGAGGGGGAGAGGTCGTAGTATGGTTCTTGAGCAGTTCCGTCTGCTTTGGAAGATGTCAAGCCATAGGGAGGTTGAGAATTAACCTTTGTGCTACCGGGCGTATTGATAAAATAAGTTTCCTTTCCAGATAGTTTGTCGTAATAAGAATCTTGATCTCTTCCTCTTCCTTCTCTTCCATCGACTTTCGTCGTCGTAACACTTCCATTATTATCTCGAAAGTAGGAATCCACCACTGTTTCTTTCGTCGTAGAAGGGAATTGGCCGGGATAGGGATGGGCCGCAATGGTGTTATCCGGGTAATTCGAGATGGAATCTTGTGGGATGATGGTGATTTTGGATTGCGTTGCCGGATTGGGATAGGAGGAGATGTAGGATTCTGTGGGTGCTGGCATGATTGGTGGGTAGTTGGTGATTATATAGGATGTATTGGAATTGTAGACAGGATCGAATTCGGATTTTGATTGCTTGGGGTAGGATGAGATGTAGGAATCAGTTGGGGGTGGGACATTCTCGTAAAGGGTCTTTTGTTGCTGTGGTGCAGAGGAGAACGACTTGGATTTGGGAGAGCTGGTGGAGGGAGGGGTTGGGTATCGGTTCATTATTGTTGCGTCTTTCTTTTTCGGGTGGGTGGAAGGGGGTACTGTTATGCCGTCAGAAGAAGGCTAGAAAGGAGTTGCAGGAGGTATTGAAGGAGGAAGAGAGTCAGAGGACGTGGAATCGAATGGGTTTAAAAAGCAATTGGTGGAGCATGGTCTGGTCTCGTCGTCCGGACCATGCTGCACAATTATCGTGTTTTTCGGTGGTTGGGTGCGGCGGTGAGAGAGACAGAGATGAGGAAAAGCTGTGGTGGAGCTGCGAAAGCGGGAAGAAGTTGTGATATTGTGATATTGTTGTAGCTGCAGCAAATCGGATGGAAGTGAAACAAGCAGGGGGGATATCCCATGCCAGCACATATCATACTAGCTTTTCTTGGAAACGACTTTGACCCTGGCTTCGGCTTCTTTTTCTTTTTCAATTTCAATTTCAATTGAACCATGGACGAAGAAAGCGAGACCGGTCAAACGAAGGGAATTTTGGGCATCTCCCTATGAGACAGACCTATGAATGAACGAAACAAACCCGCCCTCCACCAAACACCAACAACACCAGCCAACAATATCACGAAACTCTGAGTAGTCTAGCTTACAAATATTAAACGTATATATAGTCATAATCTATTCTACCATTTATTCTGCAATGCCTGTCTATAATTACGCACTTTCCTTCCATCTCTCGTTAGTATATGACATAGTGCCATTCATACCACCACCCATATACATGGAAGTAAGTATTAAGCAATCTGATGGATCCAACCAAATCTACTCTATCCAATCATTTGTGATAACCACGCCCTAATATATATTCTAATTGAAGTGATAGATTAGCTACTTCTAGTCTACCAAACCGCAAAACGCACTATATATGGAACTAACCGTCATACCACGCATCATATCACAAGCCCTTCGTTGAAAAAGTATAAGAGCTCAGAAATCTTATTCCTTTTTCTCAATTTCCTCAATCCATTCACAGAAGTGTTACGATCCTGTGTCTATCCGAATCCTTCAAGTGAGCTCCAAAAACTCCAAACTCTGTTCGTGACCTACTGCCTTTATACAATATAACCTACTGATATTTTTCTCCCAAGAACACCTAACTCTCACTCTCGTTCCATACGCACGAACACACACGTTTTCACCAACAAAAACAAAGCCTTACCTGCATTCATTCGTTCAACCACCATGCCACAATCTGAAGCATCCCAGTCCTCTCGCCCCCTCAACCCCGAAGCACCAATCTTCGTTCCCCGACCAAGACCTACCAATCATCCAGGCCAATCATCTCCTTCTCCTCTTCCACCACTACCACCACCGCCTCCTCCTCCTCGTCGTACTATCAATAATATCACTCCCCAGAAGATTCAACTTGAAGGATATGGTGGTGAGCAACGCAAATATCTCGGTTATTATATAACCACACCTGATTCTTCCATTCTCAAGCGCAATTTCAAATCCACAAACTAGAAATATTGGGGTTAGAAAATGGCTTTGTGGAGAATGCGAAAAGATGAGGTGAAGGGTGGGGATTTTATTTATTTCTGTGTATCTGCAGGAGGAAAGGAAAAGGAAAGGAAAGGGATGTGTATGAGGAGGCTATTTTGGTTCTAACTGGTGCACTGTCACTTCAAATATAGATCTGCTAATTATGAATAATTATCCGCGGGTGGAATAATTCTTAGAAAGTTAGGCCGCAGGACGAAAAAAAGACGGAGTTTTGGAGGGAAAAAATTGAATAGTCTTTCAGGATGTATGGAAAGGTGGATTGTGGAAAAAATTGGGATAATGAGAGTTTGAGTGCTGTATTGTTTGCTATGGTATGCTATGGTATTGAGGGCGTATAGATAACAAAAGTCTTTTTATTTTCATATATCCACTGTGATTAATGCATAGCAAACAAGAGGGACCTTCTATCCTACCCAAGATTTATTTTCTCAGCTTTTCATATAGGAGGATTTTTGGCATCATTCACATGTAAACTTTGTCTTTAGGGGGGAGAGGAGGGAGAGGAGGGGTGGATTTTACTAGCATCAGCTGGTGAGATTCTCTTTTATATAAAGGGGACTTCCCTTTTTACTCTTCTACTTTCTCCTTTCTTCTCTAGTAAATATTGCTTTCACTTCTCCCCTTACCTACCTACCACCTCCTATACCTGTCTGTAATCTGCTACCTACCAATACAATGTGATCTGCTGCTATGCAATCTACCGTGTGACTTGCTACCACATAATCTGCCTCCCTATAATCTCCTACCCATATTTTGCTCTTAGGATGCTGTATTCCCAGATCTAGAAATACCATCAAATTGCAACCCTCTCATTAGGTATTCTCCATAGCTAAACTGCCCTTCTTTTTTGGCCCTGTTTTTTATATTAGGGAAAGGGGCGAGAGAAGCCAGAGCTGCTACCTAGCATAAATTTGTCATATAAAAGGAATGCCTTCTGCATGTTATGTGGTAAGGAATTTTGAACCTTTGAAAAATGCAAAATTTACATTGTTTAAATGCTAAATTTCTTCTACATGGTTTTTTTATTTGTAATTCTTGAAGGATACACTGTCATAAGTTGCCTGCCTGCTTCCCACAAAGCATAGGTTTGTGTTGAGGGTAAAAGAAATTTTGGCTTTGAAGGGAACTATTAGAAGTCCTTACTGACTAGTGAAAGAACCTTGCCGTATCTGCCATTCTTTGTCAAGCTTTAAGACAGCATTGTTCTTGAATGTGAACTTTTATCTCTTCTTTCAATAATAGGTATTATTTAAGGTTAAGATTAGACCGGTGCCCAATGAGATTATTGTGACCTAAACACCTAACGCTAACACTTGAAGCTATCGTCTAGGAGATGGACCTAGTGGCTCGGCGAGCTATCTATCTATTTATTTATTGACTGACTCATCCTCATCTTTCCCATCTTCATCATATCACGTAACAAGCAAAACATAACACAATCACCAATCACTTGATCATGGATACAATCATGATGGCTAAGAATGAGGAGAGAGACCTCGACCGGAACGAGATCATCGACAGCCTAGATGAGAAAGAGGATAAAAGCAAGATTACTACCATCACTTGGTGGTATGTATACCCTTCTCACCCAATCTATCTCACTTGCCTCGCGAAGCCACATCTATCTTCTGCACTAGCACAGTGATGACGAGTGAGTAACTGATACTGACATATATTATTCTCCAGCCAACTCGCGGCTCTGTACAAATCGGGCAATCTCTATCGCTGGACGGCAGCCAAGAACCTTCAAATGCATATTCAAATGCAACGAAGAACCACAAGCAAGATCACCAGCAGCAACATTGCCAGCAGCGAGATCGCCAGCAGTGAGATCGCCAGCACCATCGCCAGCACCATTACGCTTGCAACCCTTCTCCCACCCAGCGGCAACATCGCCGATCTCTTCCCCCCAAATGAATCCCCTCTCTTACTAGCTAGCTTCCCCAAATTCTACAAGATGCCCATCGAGCTCCGCTTCAAAGTTTGGAATGATGTCCTCGATGCCCGTTTCCTCGAACGCAACCCCCAACCCACCTTTCCTAAGTACTCTGACCTCCATCCAGAGGTGAGGGCCCGAATCATCGAATTTGCCCTTGCCGATGCGTATCCACGCGTACTTGTCGTCAGATTTCATCCCCTCTATCGTGAATTTGGATTCTATGGCCCGAAGCCGAGCTTGCTTCAGGTTGATAGAATGTTCAGAGAATTTGGCATGAGGGAGTTTGAGATTAAGAGGTATAGCGTTACGGATGAGGAGACTATTAGGGACATGATGGAGTGTAGTGGTACTAGGTTAGTGGGAGGAGCAGAGGGTCAGATGCCAAAGCGCATTGGATTTGAAGGCTTGATGGGCCCGCGTGACACGTTTGCGTATGAGTGGGAGGTTGAGTCAGTTGATGAGGATGAGGATGAGGATGAGGATGGGGATGGGGATGAGGATGATGAGGAGGTCGTTGCGAATGGAAAGAAGGACGGTGTGTTGAAGACTATTGTAAGTTTTTATTCCGGTCTCATGTCGTCCTATTGATCATAGCTAACATATCGTTGGAGCCTAACTCTGCTAGCTCTGCTAGCTCTGCCCCTGGTTCATCATCCGGTTCTGTCAATGGCATTGATGTCGTCCTGGCCGATGTCGAAGATGAGCCAGCTGGTGTTGCCGATACTAAAGATAAGGTGGCTATCAACAAAGTTGATTAGATGCTGACTGAAGAAGATGTTCATAATTGCTCGACTCTGTTTTGGGGAACGGAAGAGGGTATTGAATATATGAAGGTCGGCTTTTCATGGAGAATGATATTTTGGCATGACGTGTATTAGCATCAGGCAAGCATCAATTAGTTATTGAAAATAGATGAATGCTTACTTCAATGAGAAATTTGTTTTCCACGCATCTGCCTCCCAAGTCTAATCATTCGAATTCACAACATCCATTCCCATCCCTTGATATGCAATCCTCCCAGCAGGTAAGAAGAATAATGCAACCAAAGCACCACCCCTCACACTTGGATAATGATGCGTTCCAGGTCCAGGACTTGTCCTATGGATCATCTCTTCATCAGCAATTCAAGTATTTTCAAATCAAGAAGTAGAAGCATGAGGTTGAGATTATTTTAAAAGTTCCCGAACATCTTCCCGCTCCTCGAAGCAAAAAGAAAGCAAGAGAGCGAAAAACAAACCAACCCTTCTCAATCCAGCCCTGCATCCCTCTCAACTCAGTACCCTCATCAATCTGCAGCACACAGTTGATCTCTCCATACGGATGTGCGTGGTATTGGCCTGGATACTCGGTCTGAGAGGACATGTAGACAGTTGTTCTGCTGAAGAAATGAGTGAGGGGGGATGGGAGAGAGATTTTCGAGCGCCGGTAGTTGGGTCCGTCGATTGGTCTAGGGTGGTTTGTCAGTGAGAGAATGAGGGAAATAAGGGAAGGAGAATAAGAAGGAGAGGATGGAGAATGGGGAACAAGGAAAATGAGGGAGGAGAGAACAAGGGGGGAAGAAAGAAGGGGAGAAATACATATTAGCAACCCATCCTTCTTTCAGTCCAATTCTAATCAAGGAGAAGAAATCTTTATAACATGGACTACCCGGGCCGTAGTTTTTGTTTAGATAGGTTTCGAGGTCTTTTCTAGGTGTTCTGGATAAGGATCAGTTAGTGAAGGGTAGGATAAGGGGAGGGAGTTGTGGCGGTAGGTAGAAGGGGATGCTACAGATTCTCAACCGCATCGAAGAATTCGCTGCATCGCTTTACGAGTTTGGCGGCGTTGGGGATAGACGGCGAGATCTACTTGGGTGTTGTCTGGGGTCATTGAGATGTCAACATAAGGACGTTGTAGCTTGCCTCCGCACTTACATGATTACAAACGGGAGCAGTTGTGTAACTCATACCCGCTCTGCTGTGCATAAGACCCCCTGTAGTAAGCCATCTTTCCCCGCATTCCTATTTCGGTGACACAGAAGCATTCAGAAAGCCGGGCTTGGTTTCGAGATTATTGAGGAAGAGGAGGAGCAGGAGCAGGAGGAGGACTACGAACAGCTGATTTACATCTTTGAATGCTAAAGTGTCAGTAGACAATTCAGTTGCTACCGAGTGGCTTGCAAGCTGTGAGCATCCTTTTTCATTCATACTTCTTTCCTACATTAGAAGATAATTTGGTGTAACTTCGCAAAAGAGCAAGCTCCCAAAATCTATAATAATCGAATTCGCCGTTGTAAACACCGCCCACTTTAATTCCTTCATTGGAAACTAAAGAGAGATCCCTCCCTTCAAACGAGCTCTTGAAGGCCAGCTTATAGGGACATCCATCCAACGCCCTCTGAAGTGAAAGGTTACCCTTACGCCTTTAGCTCTTCCCTTCAAAATCTCCACTCCTTCTTTTGTTGCATATCTGAGGTCCAGCCCCACTTGGTATCCTTCGTTCTGTGGAGATACTTATCGTTACATTGTGGAGAGTTCTGGTAGCAAGTGGAGAGGTCAAATGTGGGGAAGGGTTGATGAGTAAGAAAATAGGTGGAGAAATCTGGGGGTGGAACGGATGGCGGGAGGGGCCTTAGATTGAGATTATATTTTGATAGATGGTAATTTTTAAGAGATGGTAATCTTTAAGAGATGGTAATCTTTAAGAGTGAGAAGTGAACGATTGGTATGAAAGGTTTGAGGAGTCTCGGGCTTGGAAAAGCTTAAGTGAACATTGCTGAGATGATTTCACAAGATTTATCAGATATTTTCATTCCGATTTTCCACTCTTCCTCGAAATCAAAAACCAACGAGGTTCCATAGAGCATCACAAGTAGAATCAAATAGATAAGAAACTTGCGACCACAGCGAGGACTGCCCTTCGTTCTTACTTGTGCTGGTGGTGAATTAGACCCGCTATTCTCGAAAGGACGAGGACTTGCGTGACGTTGAACTCTTGGAACGGCTTCCTTTGCTTGATATTGTGGTCTTATTTGGGTTCTAAGAAACGCACCGGCGTTTGTGGAAGTTTGTCGTTGAATAGGGACGTGAACGATTGAAGCAAGGTCTCGCCTCTCTCCCGGTTTTGGTCTGGGATTAAAATTGTAGAAGGGCTGTGGATTGAAAAAGAGCTGAGTGCCTATAAACTGAGGGGGCCTATATGATGATGATGGTGCACTGAGACGGCTAAAAGATGGCGGATAAGCGTCTCCTGTTCGATAGGGTTCGGTGTCAGTAGTAGGACTTGTATTGGGAGGTTTAGGGGCTGGAGCCGATGTAGGGGTTATGATCGAATTGGTGGGCAGCATAAATTGGGGTTTAGCTAGCGTAGCGTTCGGTGTTGTGTGCTTGGATTTATCTATATCAGTCAAGAAGGCTCGCATCGCGTCTTCAATGTTGATATCTTCGATAGTCTTTTGTGTAGCCCCAGCCCCAGCCTCTTTGCCTGCCACATTTGCTACTAAATGTTCGGCTGCTTGTTTCTCCTTTTCTCTAGTCACAATAGAATTTTTAATAGACTGGGCTAAATCTTCCCAAAACTCCTCATTTCTTTGAAACTCCTCATTGCTTTGAAACTCCTCATTGCTTTGAAACTGATTATTGATTTGGAGCTGCTCATTGCTTGCGGGCTCAGGTATACTAATTTATTGTTAGCCTGTGTAAATTTCAAGAAGATCTAGGAACTTGGTACTTACTTGTTGTCTTTGGCGGATTGAGCCAGCATTCTCGCATCACTTCTAATATTCCTTATCTCGCCAACCGACAAATTTTCTTGGGATGGCTGGTTTCCTTCAAGAAGACGGATAGCCGCGTAGCAAGCGTAGATACCGCAACTGTGAGCATCAACCTGTTGTCCGAAGGGAGGAACCACAAACGTGAATTGGCCTGCTCCATGTGCTTCAAAGAATCGACGGAACACTTTGAAAAATTTGTTTGCTACATTTCTAGCAACTTCGTCACGATCTAGAGATCTCATGCTATCGAAGAAAGATATTCTGTAGTTTGGAAAGTCCACGAAAAGAGTCGCCCAATGCGCATTTCTAATATTCCATGGGATGACAAGACCGGTGGGTAGGGAACCTTTCGCGTCTGGTTCAAGGAATATAGTTTGAGGAATCTCCGTGTTTACAAGTAATATCCATTCGGCTATCCATGTTGGATCAACTAAATTTATTGTGGATTTTGGTCTTGTTCCTTTGGAGAGAATGGTGAGACGTATCGCGGTGTCGGTCATCCATCCTCCTTCCTCTAAACTGTCAATATCTTCCTGACAAATTTCAATGGCTCTTGCAAGATCTTGCACTGTCGTAGTCATTTTGAAGAATTAGTATGATAATGGGCTCGATTTGGTGACTTAGAAGGTATGAGCTCTAAGTTTTCTAGCTAATGGATTATCAAAAAACTGGCAGAATGAGATTGAAAAAGAATGCTAATATTTATAAAAACGGATTGAAAGCAGTCATCTAACCTTGTCCGGCGCTCTTTATAGTTTTACTTTTACTTTTTCTTTGACCACCACAATAACGTCTTTCAATCTATTTATATACTAACCATTTCCCATTATTTAACTTTTAGATCTTCAGTGTGCGTATTCTCCCAGTATAGAGAACTTACTTTCCTATATTCAGAAGTATCTTGAACTCTTCGTCGCTTCATCCTTGATAAGCTCCTCCGTGCCCCTGCATTAATAGTCTTCCAAATCTAAACATCACTAGATTCTAAGAATAATGTCTTAGGCTGTTTAGCTGCGGCCGCTGTAATCAAGTCTCCTCCCAAATTTCCGATCTCGCTAATATAAGCAGACGTTACAAGGGACAGATCGACCTCGTTTTCATTAAGAATACTTAGACCATGAAATGTCCATAGTTACAAGAATCTTGCTGTTATAGGGAGATCTGAAATGTGACGACCTGCTGTCTGAGACTGCTGATTGGAAATATTAGCGAACTTCTTGTGTAGCTGCTTGACTCCGCATGCTATCGTAAAGCGTGATTCTATTAATAAAGTCCATATGAATAGTTACCCAATGTGTATTGCGAACCTTGTATGGGAATACGCTAGTGGGTGCATCTGCATCTGATGGTAAACATTAAAAACTAGACAAGAAAGTTGGAACCGCCACTCTAACAGTGCTATTACAATCTCCTCTGGTGAGAAGAATAAGACGGATGTGCTGTCGGTTAGCCATCCACCTTCTTTAATGCGTTGTCATCAATCTAGATTATTTTTGCAATTTGTTCCATTATTTGAAGATTTCTTTTATCAAGAATTAGTTATTAGAGGCGTTCTGATGGCAAATTGTAATCCTTGGATAGATGAATGATTGGTTATTGGCTTATGTTTCATGAAGAAAGAGGGGATAGAAGAATCTCTATTATGAAAAGATGCGGTTTGTACTTTCTTTTTCATACTTGTCTAACCTTGTCCGGGGCTCATTATCTTTGTAAACCTGAACTTGGTACATATTTTTGGTAACCCATCTCAAGAGCCTTTGTTCTTTTCGATAAAGAGAACAATATGTTATCCACAAGCTACAAGGGTCAGAGTTAGAGATTTCCCCTCTTGCTTTGTTCCTTTTAACCGCAGAATATCTAGAAGTGGGTACACCTTGACACCCTCTTTGATAGTCGCGTGACACGCGCTTGCTAGCCTCTATTGAGAATAGAATTCCTACTCGAAGAAGCACTAGTGAGAAAATCGACTTGATTTGATTATTTTCATAGCTTGCGGCAATGTTTATTTGTCTTAGGCAAGGCACGAGAAACTGCATATGGTAATCAGTAGTTGTACAAAAAACTCCGGGAAGATCGTGTGTAATGTTGCAACGTAACTACACTAGTCCTCGTACTCCGTGGGATAGCGTTACATTTGGCGATCTTAGCGTAGCGCTTACAAGGGCACTGCATTTTCACATGCTTCTGCATGTCAACTCTATAAGCTGAACATCGAACTGTTATCCTTCAAAAATTATAAAAATGGGTGTGATGGCTCAGTTAAAGCCTCATATCGTGATAGTCCCTGGGGCATGGCAAACACAATGCATGTTCGAAACTTTTCTCACGCACCTCACAGCTCTTGGTTATTCGACAACCGTCGTCAAACTTCCCTCAGTCGACCCTCCACATCCAGTAACCTCAACCGATGAGGATATTCTAGCTGTCCAACAAATTCTACTCCCTCTCATCAAAGCGGGAAAAGATCTGGTAGTAGTGATGCATTCATACGGAAGTATTCCTGGCTCCGAAGCTGTCAAAGGGCTTGCGAAAGCCGATCGGGAGAATGACGAGGACGGAGGAGTTATATCTCTAGTTTACATGGCTGGATTTCTGTTAAAGAAAGGTCAAACACTTTTGGATGCAAAAGCAGAACCAACGCTTTGGAATGAACTAGATCCCGAAGTGAGTACAAATCTCCTACGTAACACACGCGACTTATCTCATTTGATGTCTGCGTCTAGAGTCAACTGCTTATAGTCCCCGATCCACATACTACATTCTATAACGACCTTCCCGATCCCCCAGCACTCTATCTTTCTCCTTACAATGTTCCGGAAAATTATCCCAAGCAGTCCCCCGCCGTATTTGGGGTTAAGGTCACTTATGAAGCATGGAGATATATCCCTTCCACCTTGATTTTTCCGCAACAGGATAATGCAACACCTCTAAGTGATACGAGGAGAATGATTGAGGAAACGGATGGGAAAGTCGAGGTTGTAGAGTGTGAGGGAAGTCACTCGCCCTGGTTAAGCGTTCCGGATTTAGTCTTGGAGATTGTGAGGAGAGCGGCGGGAGAAGAAATATCTTCTTACTTTGCCTATAACCCAGTAATGCCAATGGCGAAAGATCCAACGGAGATGTTTAAGTTCTTGAAAGTGCCTGTCACTCCTGTCACTCCCGATTTTTATGATCCAAACTGGCCAGGCTGGGGCGGCATAAGAACTCCAAATAGTCTGTATTGACGGATGCACTTGAGGGAATTTTTTTTGGCTAGTGGTCTGGGCAGAGTACGGCGTCGTATGAGAGGCCTTTGATTTAGCCGCCACTAGATATATAAAGAATGATTTTCAACAATCATATTGGTATATATTCATATCTTAGTCTCGCAAATAGGATCTAAGTCCTTTAAAGCTTTGGGACATTCAGCACTGGTAATTTAGTATAGATTGCTCTTAAAGGGATTTTGCCTCACTTGACACACGGGAAAAGACAAGACGGAGCTGAGGGCGAGGCTCAAAACACATTGCGCTGGAAAGGCAATTTATTTTCAATTCATTGCTCCATGGGTATCTATACAAGAAAGCAAGTAAATATTAGACTGATAACGGCTAAACTAACAATTTCTTTCACCCGAAGAAAAGTTCCGGAATTTGGTGCAAGCGTATCAATTGGTGAAGAGGAAGACGATGAAGACGAAGTCAAACGTGTGCTTGAAGTCAAACTTGTTGTCAAGCTTGACGAAGAGGTTGTCTCCCCACTTGAAGAACTTGTCGTCGAAGCAGCAGCACTTGTGATAATTGGAGAAGTCGAAGAGTTCGGATCCGGTGCTACAGTTGACGCGGAACTGCCTTCGCTCGAAGGCGAGCCATATCCAGTATCCGTTCTACATCCTTGCACTCTCGCATAACCTAAGGCGAAGTAATCCTCCCACCAACTGCCCCGCGAGACCAGCCAATATTCAATAAAAGTATAAGCGGAAGCCGGGATATCGTATGCTATTTCGTAGAACTTGACCGCACATTCGTTATCACATGAAAAATTGTCTGCCCAAGCATTCTGCCCTCCGAGATAGCAGTAGGAGTCGTTACTACAGTAAGTCAGTGAAGAGAAATGGGTTATCTTGGTGGGAAAGCCTGCATACGAGGCTTGTCTGCAGGTCGTTGCTAATGTATATTCGAAGACCTGCCCCACGAGTGCTACAGGATTGAGGATATAATCCGTGTAGTCTGGACCGTCCGGGCTTTCCTGCGAGGCATCTCCTGCCGCCGTGCATGCTGCTTCTACAGCTCGAACGTATGCTGCCAAAGAAGCAGTGCATGTCGATGTACAGGTATTTTCGAGATCGGAGGCAGTGGGTTTGAAAGCTGGCCTCATTGACGCAACCAGACCGAGAAGAGTTTCATCACAATTGATAGTCGCGCTGTAAGCATCTCTGCAGGCTTGCGAAGTGGTAGGGGCTAAGTCTTTCGCGGTATAGTCCCAGTCTGGCCCGGATATATTAAGGCTAATAATCTGCGCAAAGGCAATATTGAAGAATGCTAGAGTGCTGAGGGCGTTCATCATGGTGATTGACGCGAGAAAAAGGGTGCTTCAAATTTATTAAGGAAAGAGCAACTCCATATTATTGATTAAAAGAACAAACAACTCTTAAAAGACTCGCGAATGTGAAGTACTTGTATCAAAGGAATTGTGGCAAAAGTAATACGAGAAAAAAAAGGTCACGGTCACGATATGAATGACCTTCGCTTGTTAGCTGTGGCGTGGTTCCACTACATCTCCAGATCCTTGAACTCCCTATCAGGCTGTAATCAATACAATTGACGAATCAATAAAGTATTGGATATAAAACACTAAGTTTCTAGCTTCATTCTCTTTCTGTGAATAAATCTACACTACGTTCTTGGGGGAGTGGGGGGGGATTATGTCATTGCCATAGAAATTAGTTTATGTGACTATATTACTGCAGCCCCTTCTTACCTCTGTAAATGACAATTAAGCTCATCCGAACTTGTTGTTAGAGTAATAATTCCTTTTTGTCAGTATAAAACTTGTGGCTCTTCAAAGAGTATTTGCCAAAAGGGGCACAAGCAAATTGTATGTGGTATATTTAAGATTGCTTGTAAGTCCATTGAAATAGGATTATAAGTAACCAAGAATGTGATTTGTGGTGTAGATGAATGGTGCACGTTAACAAGTATCCCCTGGATGAGAAACCACAGACAGATGATTTAACCGGCACGGCTTTCAACACTTATATTTAAATTGGGTAAGGAAATTAACTGTCTAGAAACTGGGAGAGGACCGGTACCCCTAGTGCGGGGTAAGCGAAAGGGGGCTTTTCGAATTCAACCCATTCGCAACTTAAAGATGAGCTTTCAAAGAAATTTCTGCAAGAGGTGCAATAAAGGATTAAGTTAGAAAAAGCTTCAATCAAATAGGGCTAGATCTGCCAGCCAGGATACCTAGCAATCTTTGTCGACTTCAAGCTGTTATACGAATTTATAGCTTGTTTTGTGGGTTGCGCAACAACTCTAATTAATACCTTTAACTTGACAGATATTTTCATCTCGATAGAAGAGGTTCCTTAATGTCCACAGAAAGGACAAACAACATATACTATACAACTTAGCGATGATAAATTTGATTAAGGGAGAGCTTAGAATGTTTAATGGTGGATTCCTTAGTTAAAATACCTTTTTGCAGAGTTGTATATGGTCACTTTTTAGGGTCCACTTTAGCACTAGAAATCACTAACTTAAATATTCAGAAAGGCCAAATAATATCGATCAAGTCTTTCCTGTATCTACCTTACCTATACATATTTTCAATACCTGGTGCGTACTCTAAGTGAACATAAATGCCAACAGAGAACCTCCCCCCCTTAACACTTTCCGTTTCATTCTCCCATTTGTCACTTATCTTTTCTTTCTCTAAGATAACTAGTTATTATAATTTTCTTGCGCCAAGAGAAGGAGTCACCAAAAAGCGTATAAGAATTTGTGAACTCACGGGATGTATACTGTGTCTTTCTTAGTAAAAAGACTTTTCGTAGATCTGACTTGCTTCTCCTTGTGAGTACCCGTTGCAGCTGAAGTCATAGCTGGTTCTCCAATATCAAGTTTGGAAATAGATTTGTTCACTTTCACTGCCGCATCCCTGTGATGAACTTGATCATCGAATGTTACCTCTAAATAATTGGTTAGTTGCTAAATGCGTCCATATCCCCTAGGTGAATGCAAGGACTTACGTGGCATGATGACGACGTAGTGCTTTCTCAAAAGAGATCTAAGAAAGAAAATGAGAATGGGATGGAATGTAAATGGTTATTGGGACTTTTAGAGACGCGGCTTCCTCAATTTATAGGTTCATTTTCTGCTTGGTCTTTCCACATGAAAGAGTGGATTACTAATCATTGATCCCTCGGTCACCCAGTTATTGAATAGGAGAAGTTGGTAATAGCGGTCACCATGAGCAGCCTGCCTTAATAGCTTAGAGTCGCTTACTTCTCCTATCCCCAACCAATATACTATATTGAACATAGATTCAGTGTGCTAGGCAGCAGGGTGCAATATATATAGAATGTATTAATTTGAAGAGGATATAAAACTATTCTAGTTTATGTATATGAAAAAAGATAGCTATTAGCGCTAGAATGTTAAGCAGGGTCTGTAGCTAAACAATCTATTAACAGCTAGGCTCAGGCCATGTTTGCCAACTCGTGGTCGCATAATGAATCCTATATAGTTTAAGTGGAGACTGAAGACACAAATCTCCATACTAGGTTAGAGTTAAAAGGAGGCTTAGATAAGGATTAACAAGGGGGGAAGCTGAAATGGTATAGCACTAATTATTTTATTCTATTGGTGGTCATTGATAATGAGTAGATCTAAGCCCAAGGCCGTACCTGTGGTTAATTTGGGAGATAAAGTCGTTAGAAGGCAAATTAGTGGTGTTCCAGGGGGAAATATTAGCCAATCATATTTTGTACCCCGCCCCCGCATCCCACTTTTGTATACATTATTCTTTTCAGCAAAAGCTCTGTTGAGACATTAATATTTCATCTTCTCAACTCTTGAGCACTCGATCATCAACCCTATAGACATAGTATCCTATACTGCACCAAAGTGACTATACAATGACAGCATCAGCCTCCGAAGCCGAATCGCCCAACACCAATAACGGCTATGAACAATCAATAGAAAAATCACGACCATGGTCCATGATTCGGAGACAACTCATAATTCTTGGTAAATGATTTATATTATAGCCTACATCAAGCAAATGCTAATTAATGCCACTCCTAGGCTTCTTTCCACTCAGCGAGGCCATAGCGTGGACTACTATTTTCCCTTACATATACGCAATGGTCCAGTCCTTGTCACCAGAAGGGAGAGACGATAAGAATCTTGCAACATATGCAGGACTTATGGTTGCAGCTTTCACCCTAGGAGAGTCTATTGGTGCGACGATTTGGGCTCGCATAAGTGATGCGATTGGGAGGAAGCCAACTTTGATTATTGGATGTATGCGCCTACGTCTTTTCCGGCTACACTGCTCTTTAGATTTTTTTTTGGATTTTTTTTTTTTTTTTTTTTTTTGGGGAAATCTGTCAGTACTGGACCCAATTAACAGGCAATGAATCTGATTAGCACTTCTATGCTCTGTTATTTGAAGCATTGTGCTCTGAATATTCTGATCCTTCAAACAATTACAAGATAACTGGGCCTATTAATTGAGTCTAATGCTAGTACTTTGAAAGCACCTTATATTCCTCTCTTTCCCTAATCATTGAACTCTTGCTAACATATTTAGCCATTGGGGCAAGCCTTTGTGCCTTGGCATTTGGCGTTTCGAGTTCATTAAATATGGCTATTGCCACAAGAGTTGCATCAGGATTACTAAATCCAAACCTGGGAGTCTTACAAACATTCACAGGAGAACTGGTCAGTAAGGAGCAGCAAGGTGTGTAATTCTGAGCTAGGGAAACGGAGGTTGACCATATTCTAAAATTTGACTGTTGTAGCGAAAGGGTTTTCTTTAGTTCCCTTTCTCCGGACTCTTGGGTTAGTTCTAATGTTAGGCGTGGTTGGCGTCGGAAGCTAACGGTTTTAATAGAACTATTGTTGGGCCACCAATTGGTGGATATCTCGCTGAGCCCGTCCTAAAGTACCCATTCATGTTCAAGAAAGACAGCATCTGGGACAAATATCCATATCTCCTCCCAAACGTCTTCGCCGCGGCTTCGCTTCTGACTACCTGCGTGATAGCTCTGTTCTTTCTCGAAGAAGTACATCCTGTCATTAAGTATCAACGTGATCTCAGTACTCGCATCCTAACCGGATTTCGAAATGTTATTTTCGGGAGATCTTGGAGCACTAATAACAGTCTCTATGCCGCCGTCAACACTACGGAAGAATTAACTGACCCAGTGGAACTTGAGAACCTCATTGGCCAGGAAGGGGATAAAACCGAGCCTACTGAGCGTCTCTCTATCAATAGGAAACTAGCATTCACGAATCAAGTTAAACTGCAAATCCTGTCCTTTGCTATTCTTGGCTATGTTAAATTATCAGTATTGGCCATCGAACCCATCTTTCTCGGGACCCCCGCTCAAAAGACATCCGGCGGTTTTATCCACCATATCTTCGGCATGAACGGTGGCTTTGGTCTCGATACTACCGCCACTTCTCACATCCTTCTCACTCAAGCTATCGCAGCCATCTGCTCACAAATATTTCTCGTGCCACGGATCGTTGAAATGTTTGGACCTTTAAAAAGTTACAAGTTGGTGCTGACGGTATTCTTGGGCGTATTCTTCGTGATGCCATTCTCTGCAGGGCTACCGACTATACTGGGAATTGGTGTGGTTGTCTTATCGCTGTGGACATACGCGTTGATTAATGTGCTGGGGACGACTTGCCAAGGCATTATGTAAGTGATATTCCTGTGTTATGTTAGATGAAGAAAATCTAATTCTAAAGACAGGCTCACAAATACTGCTCCAGATGCAGTTTATCTAGCTACCATCAATGGAGCGGCTGCCACTTTTGGAGCTCTAGCTAGAACTATTGGCCCAGGTATTTCAGGGGCATTGTTCAAATTGGGACTTAAGATTGGCTATATTGGAGTCCCATTTTGGTCACTTAGTCTGATGTGTGTAGCAGGACTGGTGTTAACGATTTTTTTGCGAGAACATCCATAAGCTTAAGTAAGCTTTTAGGGGAGTACATGATTATAGAGCTCAAGTTACGATTTATGATATAAGACTCGGAGATATACGGAGACATTTTGCTTGATATTTTAGAATTATACGGAGCGATATTGAAAGCAGAACACAGGCTACTATAGAGGACGGTGCTTGAGAAATCACGTTCAGAAGGTAAGAGCTTCAAACTAAAGAACTATGGATATAATTATCAACATGGTGTATAGCGCGGACTAGGTTAGACTTTGTACTTATGGGTTAATCCAATAAACTAAGTTTAATAGACTAGACTTGCCATTCTAGATTAACTTAGTAGACTAGGTTCTTTACTTAAATATATTTTATTTCCCAACGCTAGCTTAGTAAATTAACCTAATAAGTTAAGGTTAATAATTTTATGCTTGCCCCTAAAATTTAAAGCTCTTTTTTATAATTTTAAGTAGTGTGGAATGGGTTGGACTTTGGACTTATAGGTTAATCAGTCCAAGAAGTTGGGTTGGGTATTGGACCTAGTTCAATGGACTTGGACTTGCCATTCTGGGTTAGCCCAAATAGTATACCCAAGCCCATCTCTTCAACCCAAATTAAAAACCCAACCCAACCCAATCCGCGCCCTAATTTCAAGTATAATATAAAATGGAAGATATATGAAAAGCGAAAAAAAAAAACGAAACAATTTATATATGTTAGTAACGATTAATAGTTGCGAAATACGACTACATCTGAGTGACTTAGTCAATAGAGAATCCAGCCATCCTAAGCGAGTAGTGGTTAAATTTAAAGCTTATTCGTTGATCTCACAAGACGACCACGAAATTCAATGTGCAGGAGTTAGATATAATAGAACACTGAAGAATTAATTTTATTTTGGTTAGGAAAGAGTGAAGAAAAACAGTGGCCCTATCAGATTCGATCACTTTCTCACATACAAAGTTAAGTCTCCAAAGTATTCATCCTTCCCCTCACCAAGTTTTTCATGCACATAACCCTCTCGTACCATATTCCTTACCCTAGGAGATGAAGGGTCTGTAAATCCTCGTCTAAATGTCATATTCTATGTTAGCCTAATCCCATCCCATTTCGTAATTCCAAAAACGAAAACCAGGTATAGGATCAAGAAAGAAGTGAAAACATACTCTGTAGCCCAAGAAGCCCCCTCATCCTCAGGAAAATCAATAGTATTCCACAACATAGCCGCAGGCTTCACCGACAAATCAGCCACGATTTGTCTTACACAGACATCTGGATAGACTGAAATCACAACAGTTTCGGGATCGATTTCAAGGAATCCTTTCGGGTCCGAAACAACATTAATGTTTTGACTTGCGAGAAACTCTTTATCGATAGAATCGTATGCTGGATCCTGCGCATAGATCTTGATCTTCTTTTCTCCTCCATTGTCTGAGGTTTCGAAGTGACTAGCGATAGTCATAGCCATGAGATGCTGTCGGAAAGAACTTATCATTGCATCGATGGATCTTGGATGTCCTCCTCTATCGCGCAGATCACCAAGTGCAAAGCAGACGACTTTGCTGATGCGGGAGGTGGGTGTGGGGAGATGAGTGTGGAGAAGGTGGAGGAGGGAGGCATAGGTGGTGCTTTGGTGCCATTTTAGGGATTGAGAGGCGAAAAGGGTGGATACTTCTGAGGTGCTGCTAGGAAATAGCTCAGGACTGCGGGAAATGGGAATGCCGCAATGACTGGCAAGAATGGATATTGGGTTTCTGTTGCTTCCGGGTGGGTTGGTGATGGCTTGGATGGAGAAATAGAATGGTGATACTTGGATATCGTAACTGGAAAGTAATCTATTATTCACGTTAATCTTCTTTCAATAAGATAGAAAAGCCAGCGAATTAAAGGGTATAGATGTACTGACTGTTGACGCTCTTCGTCTGGAATATAGGACGAGATCTCGAGGCTATACTTCTGAGGAACATCGTTGATATCATTGATATACACATGGTCCTTTCCCAATGCCAAATCCCGGAAGAGATCTTCCAGTACTGATCGTGGGAAGATTGGTTTGCCTGAATTGTATAATTCCATGTTGCGGGTGATTCTTTGCTGGGTTTCCGTCTCAATTTCTTTAGCAGTCTTAGTAGACGGTTGCCCAGCTTCAGACGAAAAAGAATGAATCATGATAATCTCGTTGATATGGAAGAAGTCTCGGGTTTAGAAATTTCAAATGAATTGGGTGCTTGCTTTAAAAGGATGCTTGATTAGGCTCCCACGACTCCACAAAATCCGGGAACCGGGAAATTTTTGGTGAAGGGGCTCATGCAATAATAAGTCCATATGAACCTAGTGAAGTCAACGTCATCGTACACGACTTGCCCCCAACGGCCTGCTTGATATGCACACCTAAGACGACATCAAGAAAGACGAAGAGAAAAGGAGAAAGAAGAAAACTCATTCAAAAGTTTAGAGAGAAGAATCCACTCAAAAAGACTTAGTATTAGTTATAGTAGTCATTAGGTGAATACAATTTATAACTCTTGAAACTAGAATACTGATTCTATCAATGCTTCACTTCTTGAATCTGACAATCACCGACTGAGCACCAAGAAATAATAGAGTCCCTGATTCACGTGCTAAGTAAGCTTGGTAAGACTCATTCTGAGCGAGAAAAGGAGGACAAGTGGCAAGGCAAACGAGCAACAGTTCATCCTAAGACAAGAAACAACATCCCTCAAAAAGGCCCAGATTAATTATTTCCTTGCGCAACAACTCTAAAATAGGCCAGAAATGAACCATCATAAAGAACCATCCACCTTCGGTAACCACTCCTACCCATAATTCTCAACAGCCCATTTACAAAACTCCTCCCATTCCCTATTCCAAACCCTGATTATCTCTCCCTTTCGTCCTTTTCCCTTCTCCCCATTAACAATTCCCTTCAACCATTCCTTTTCATTCTGATCCTCGAAAGCTCCCCATCTCAGGCTATTCTGTGCCAAATGACCCTATTTCAAACATTAGCTACAAGCTCAACACCTCTAACCCGTTGAATAAAACTCACCAAACCAGCCAGTCCTAAAATTTCCCACCCCTGCACTGCTTGCCAAAAATCATGGGTCATCCCGGGTGTTCCTTGTCCAAGTAGTACTGGGTCATCACTTGACAAACTCGCACTCACTCCCCTCGACAGCAGAGCCGGCAGCGGATGTCCCTTAATACTCCCACACAACCTAAAAATCCCATTGCTCACCGGGCAACTCTCAATGAGAATCTGTCTTTCTCTGTACATCTCCACCAACAACGGATGCTTGTATAGAGAGAATCCGTGGCCGACACGTCTACTGCCGAGAATAAGAGCGTCGAAGAGATTTAAGTCTGTCCAATCGCCATCTCCGAGATATTCGCCGGCGTGGAGAAAAAGGGGGATAATGAGTGAGCGTTCGTTATATTTTTGGCGGAACCAAAGGAGTTCTGGAGTTAGATCTTTTAACGTACGACCGAGATCTTCTTGTCCGATGAGGTTGTAGCCAGCTATAAGGTCTGGGTAGAGCTCTTTCACCATCATATAATCTTCCATGTTTGTTTTTGCTATAAGCATTCCTTTTCACAAAGAACTAAAAAAATGCTGGGGACTACCTTCGAGAACTTGTTCCGCACTTCAAAACCTCAAGCCCGTCCATATAAGTCTTACTCCGAGAAAACCCCTCTTCTTCCCATCATCACTCTCCTTAAATTTAACAATTTCATCCAAAAAATACTCTAGGCATTTCCTCAGGTGGCGCAATGACATCTTGACCACTACTCCTATAATTCATCTTAAAAGTCATCCTCACTTCCAGCCATTGCACTCTATCTTTACTGAACTCCTCAAACATTTTTCTGCAAAACGGTCGGAAAATGTCCTCGTTATGGATTATGGAATTGACTATACCGATTCCGTATTGGAATTTTCTCCAAGCGTTATTGATTCCCAAATGGTGGTCGATCGATTCATTTAGTGTGACTACGCGGCGTGATTTCAACCAGGATATGAAACCAGCACGACCCGCATCTGGGAATGAATCAGCTGCAATTTTCAGCGGCACCAGTGATTCAGCGTTGTAGTTTTGGTCCCCTAATTATAAGTCAGCCTTTGCTTAATTGAAAAGGTTTCGGAAGGAATAATATTGGTTTTCATAAGTTGCTCTGCTTCATTTTATAATTAGGAAGTACCAAACAAGAAACCCAAATATACGCACAATTCGTTCTACTACCTTGAGTCCAACTCGGTCCTGACAGCGGAGCATAAAGACACCTAATTCCAATACTTCTTCTGTCCTCATCAGTGACCAGCGCCCCTTCAGAAATGAAATACAAATGCGGATTCGAAATAGCTTCATGTATGACCCACTCCATAGGCACACAAGCAGCATGGTGAGCATGTAGAAGAGCTCCTTTTGGCATCCTTGACACGATTTCCCACAATTTCGTCTTTTCCATATGGGCTTTAGCTGGGTTAAACATCATGCCGGGAAATAAATCATCGCGTGTAAATCGGTCCGGATGGACTGGTTGCCAGATTGTGTTGTTCTCATGTTCTCGGATCCGGGAAACGATTTCGCATGCTTGCTTGGCTGTGGGAGAGAGCGATTGACGAAAAGCATGATCTTGGTGCTTGGTTAGGAAATGTTGAGATATTGGTTGATTGGGCTCATACCGGTACGTTGCTCTTTCTCCTTAGAAATTAGAGATTCTCGGTATTCTTGCAGGTCACTTAGTTCTTTTTGGTTGGTCATGATGCGGGTGATGGGAAAGAGATGATGGGAGAGACGAAAGGTAGGGAGAACAACAGAGAGAAGTGTCAAAAGTTTCGCAGCCGGGTTTACGTAGATCCTGTCTCAGATTATCCAAAGAATGTTAGGAATACGGGTTGGATCCTTTGTCTTAGAGTGGTTTTTATTGAAGACTGATCGCCAAGCGTTGAATCAATAAAGTAGGGAGGATTAGTTGTCTTTGCGCATGTATATAGCCTTGTATAGGATTACATTACTGTTAGAATATTCCACTCCCTACTCCCAGTCCATGTCTTACGCACTAGGAATATTCTTTACTTGCCGCCATAGCCAAGAGACGAACAGCTACCCTAGTCCAGTCTGTGTTCAAGTAGCGATACGCATTGTTAGAGTTAAAAGATGATTTGGCTAGAAGTGTTTTGATTGGAAGCCAGCTGAGCAGACCCCTCCGTATGCTTGATAATATGAGGTTACATCAGATTTCAACTGATATGTAAGCTGTTCAGAGTGAGCAAAGCCGTGATAGTGAAATGAAATCATCGAATACATGTCCTCATAGCATTTCGACAACCAAGGGCTGCAAAGGCACTACACCAGAGGAGGTAAGATAACGAACACGGGCTCCGGGACCGTACATGTGACTAGTGAAGAGCTAGAGTTTGAGACTATGAGAAAATGCAAATACCGTCTTATTTGTTTCCCATCCTCAAAGGCTTCCATTGCCTTTATTTTGTAAGGTTTGTTGATGTATTGATAGCGAAAGTTTGTTAAGTAACCTAAGCCATATGTTATGTTTTGGGCATTGCCTTGAGCACTGCTGAACATAAAATCCCCCCATTACAAGAAATCGTTCTCTAGGCTAAAAAGAAAAGATTGATAAGCTATCGTACAAATTTGTACTTCTATTTCCCACAAGAGACGATCCTCTATACATCAGTATAGAAGTGAGCATCGTGAGTGTGATTGCCGGTGCTGCAACAACGATCGTACGAAGCAAGGTAAGACAAAGGAATATTGGCTCGGTAGAGATCCTTTGGAACAGCGGGAGAAAAAAAGTTGGTTGTCAAGATCACTAGCCGGGCTACAATTGTGAATTTTGAATATTGAAAATCATATGATACAGTTAATGAAGTTGCCTTTTAAAGATTGCTCAGCGGATAAAGATTTTATGAGCCTGTTCTAAGCTATTCGTAGGTAATACCACACATTCTCAACCCAGAACCAGTGCCAGTGCAGAAGACAACTCCATTCGTATCCGTGGACCCATTATTATCAGTTGGTGGTCGCGAATTCATGTATGAAGGCACTGCTGGAGGTCGGGTGGGGGTGTATGAAGCCTGCGCGATTGAAATAGATGTCACTGCAAGGAGGGTATGGCAAAGGAAATAATATGAAATCATAATAATGTTCCAAAACAGGAGAAACATGAGTGGGGAATGTGATGTTAAAGAAGGACGTCAAATCATCGCATGGCGTGGACTTGTTGAAGTACACAGGTTGGCATGATATCATATATTTCTTGAAGTAGAGCATATACCAAAGTGTGAGAAGCATTTGAATGAGCCCTCGCAATATGGTTACAGGTTCTTGGCCCAACATTGGGTGAGGGGTGACGTTCTCTTAACTACCTTGATGCCATCAAGATCTGCCTCGGAAGACAACTCGCCGCTTTTCCCTTTCTATCTTCTTGTCTCTGTTCGATTTGTTGCCTTATGCAAGAAGCAGGCGGTGATATGTGAAGACTCATACATCAGATTAGTTTTTCAAGGCCTTGCGGCATATATCCGTCGGTACGCTAAGGATATTCCCCGGATATTCTCTTAAATGCATGGTAGCCCCCCTTGGCACTCCGGTAAGCTCGGCAATGGGAATAAAACTCTCGATCCAGTAATAGAATCCGATTGATGCCCAATATATTTCATGCAGAAACAAATTCGGTCATTTTGTGAAAAGAAAACGGCCAAGAGCGGCTTACATCTTTCCTTCAGATGTTGCTAGCTTGCTGGCATCATTGTTTCAACTGGCTCAACCTCAGGAAAATCGCTAAGCGCCCCCCTATGGCTTTAGCGAGTTAACCCCTGACAACACAGAATTGATGATTTCTCCTCTTCGTTTTGCAAGTTGCAAAATCCCCTCTTGCCTCATATACACGTGGGATGAGACTAGCCACTTAAGTCGATAGATGTAAGCTTACTCACCGCTCTTTGCGCTAGCACTTCTTGAAGATCTCCCAAGGTCCATGAACCAACCTAGAAAAATGGAAGCATCAACAACTAAGGTGGACATCGTAAACTTTCTTCAACCCCACAGTTTCCAAGGACTTTGATGAACACATACGAGAATTAATATTTATTACGTACCATTTGATCAGTGGAACTCATGGTGATAATAGCGCAATTTGGTAAGGGAATGTCGACTCATTTTAACCGTTGCTTTCCGGTGTTTGAAATTGTTAATCTATAAGTTCATGTGCTTCTTTTTCCTGGTCTATTTGTTATTTCATAATTATCAATGATATTCTCCTGTCTTTGGAAGCTTCCAAATGACGCCAGGTACTTTGGAGTTGACCCTCCCCAATACCGCTTCATCGTCTGGAAATAAGACCACCTGTTCCCCTTCAAAAGCCGAAAAGCACGCATCTTTTAATACAGATCCCATAATGGACGAAAAGACCAAGGATGTGTCGGTCTATTCTTATTCAGTCCCTCCTACTCCCTCAGAGATTACTTCAAATCCCCTATTAGACATTGAG
This sequence comes from Chlorencoelia australis, assembly GCA_003988815.1. Taxonomy (NCBI): domain Eukaryota; kingdom Fungi; phylum Ascomycota; class Leotiomycetes; order Helotiales; family Cenangiaceae; genus Chlorencoelia; species Chlorencoelia australis. The sequence continues at coordinate 1,631,825 of QYAN01000006.1, forward strand.
GCTTGCCCAAAATCACCTCAATGTATATATCCTCCTGAAGAACAAGCATATCCGGAAGGTGGTCTCCAGGGCTGGCTTGTTGTTTTTGCTTCCTGGTGCGGTTGGTTCGCAGCATTTGGGATATTCAATGCAATTGGAACATTCCAAGCCTATTTTTCTACTCAGTTAGTTGCCGTCAAACAGGGATTAATGCCGACCACTTACAAAGAGTCTAGTCAGCTTGCAGCATATTCACCATTTGCAATCGGTTGGATCTTTTCCGTTTTTGGATTCTTGAGCTTTGCGTGTGGTCTTTACGTCGGCCCGCTTTTCGATGTATATGGTCCGAAATACCTCACGTTATCGGGAAGTATCCTCTTGACAGTGAACATGTTCCTTATAGGATTCTGTGAAGGTCAGTCTTTACATCACTACTTTGTCCCCCATAAGCTAAAGCATTTAGAATACTGGCATTTCATGGTCGTCTTCGGAATAATCGGCGGTGTCGGCACAGCTCTCGTCTTCCCTCCCTGCCTCTCCGCTATAAGCCACTTCTTCCACGTCAAGCGCGGCCAAGCAACAGGTATTGCAGCAACCGGAGGCGCATTCGGTGGTGTTATTATTCCGCTCCTTTTTGAATCCCTAATTCCTAGGATTGGCTTCGGCTGGACAACTCGAGTTCTCGGTTTCATCTTCGTCGTGCTCTTCGCCATTCTCAATATCTTCATCAAAACCCGTCTACCTCCCTCCCGAGCATCTAATCCTCATCCCGATCTCCGCATCTTGAAACATCCCGCATACGCTTTCACTGTGGTCGGTATTTTTCTCATGGAGTGGGCTTATCTTATCCCTCCGACTTATATCTCAAGTTACGCCCTTCACAAAGGCTTTTCGGCTTCATTCTCCTACATCACTCTTACAATCATCAACGTTGGATCAATATTTGGACGAGGCCTTCCAGGTTTCTATTCAGATAAAATAGGACGCTACAACACCATAGTTCTTTGTGTTGCTCTCACTGTGTTAAGTATCTTCCTGATTTGGCTCCCATTCGGAGGTAATCTTGTCGGCCTCATTGTTTTCTGCCTGATTTTCGGATTTGCAAGCGGTAGTAACATATCCTTGACTCCGGTATGCATAGGACAGCTATGTGACACTGAGGACTACGGTAGATACTATACGACTTGTTATTCAATTGTTAGTGTGGGATTTTTGACGGGAGCGCCGATTGCAGGAGTCTTCATAGACGCCTGTGGAGGTGGCTATTTGGGAGTGATTGTTTGGACTGGAGGATGCTACTTGGGGTGTGCTATTGCATTAGCTTGGGCGAGGGTGTTGGTAGTAGGATCGAAGGTTGGAGTCAAATTTTGACGGACACTGGGTCTTGGATCGATATGGACGATGGTTGAAGAAGCTTGATCGATGAGAACTATGTCATAATATTAGAAATTGGGAGAAAGAATGGGCGGGCTCGAATAAATAAAGGAACATTTGATGGGAAAATAGGATGGGTTTGGCTAATGTTACCGAAGTGATGAATACATAAAAATATAACTCTAATTTACCTATCATGAATAGCTATAATTGTTTACGATATTCAGAGTCATAATTGACTGACTAGTGCTCAGATATAATATCGATCTGGAACAAGATCCTCAATCTATCTCCGAACACAACTCACCATTCACATCATTATCTCATGTCAGCCAGCAGGAAGTATCTGCGTATATCTGCTTCTCAATTTCTATCTTATTTATGCCATAACCAACATTCAATCTCTATTTCAGCCGGTCAACAGAAATTAAGAATAACTTTGGATTCTGTAAATGAGATTAAGCAATGAATACGTACTAGTCATACCTTAAATCAGAAGCTGTTTCCATGTAATCAAGGGGAAAAGGGCAATCCATCTCCATCTGCTAATGGAATCTATCCTTGTAATATATCTTCAAACATCACACCTATAATTCGCTAACTACACTGACGGTTTTCTCTCTCATTGAGCGGCATAAATGCACTTTATAGCTATCTCCGTCACAATTACCGTTGTCGCCCCCTCGTCCCACTATCAATCACATTTATATTCACTCCCTCGCTTAATCCCCAACTCCACCAACCCAAAACACAAAAATCCGACCTTCTCTTCCAAAAGAATGGGGGGAAAAAATATCAAAAACTCCGGGATCCCCGTTAGGAGATCCCTTAGAAAACCCTCGAGCCGGTGGGTTTTTGAAGCCGTTCGCCATGGTGTTAAATTATTCGTTGTTGATCCTCCTCGGCCAACGACACAGTTTGATCCAAACCACCTAAGCCAAGCGGTCGCCTTCTGTGTTTGGTGATGGAAGATGTGGTATTGCGATATATATGCTTGATGATGGCCGGAGAAACTTTTCGTTTTCGCCAATGAGAGAAGATTTTAATAGTAGTAGTAGTAGTAGTAGTGTTGTATAAACAAGCAATATGTATAGATTCTCAAAACCTAATAATATCAATATACGATTATAATAATCAAACACTAAAACTTCCTTCCACGCGCCAACCTCAAAAACCTAATTATACCAAACAAAAATTCCAAGCAAGAGAAATAAAGAAAGATTAAAAACCCTCAAAACCCACTCTTTTCAACTATCTATCCATCCTATCTCATCACCAACTATCTACCTAGCCCCTTCAATCTCTACTTCGAGCAGCCCACACTCCCTGTCGCATACCAAACCCCCTCATTATACCCATTAGCATCCAACGCACCACACCCATTCTGCGTCGAATCCACAAACGTAACATTATCTTCATCAAGTACGCTTTCCAAACTAGGCCAAGCCATAAGATTGCTCGCCGAGACGGTGATGTCTACTCCATTTGGACCGATGAGCTGCACGGAGGGAGGACCGTAGAGTCCGCCGGAAAGAGGAGGGAAGATGATGTTTGCTTTTTTGGTGTGTTAGCTTTCTCTTCTTTCAACTTTGCCCGTCCCCTTCCCTCTCCTTCGCAATGTATATTCTTATTCTTCGGAGTATAAATAATAACAACAAGACCAAAAGGAAAGGTAATACTATGTTGAGGAAAAGAACTCGGGTAGAAATAATGAGATATCTATATATACTTGTCCAAGCACTCTCACAATTTCCCACCCTCCAGACAAAATTCCCCCCAGCATCAGCAGGAAGCACCACAGTGGGCAGACTCATCGCATCGGCGCAAATATTACCATCAGTATAGTTCCCGGCGTCTAGCTGGTAAAAGATGTCGTTGGAAGTGGCGATGGAGAGCGCATTGGAGGCTGAAGCGAAATAGCATGAGGGAGGAAGGAAATTTACGATGGGTACGAAACAACCGATGTTACTGCCGTCTAAGCCAACGGCAGGCGAGCCGGTTGGGATTGCGTGAATGAGAGGTAGGGAGAGAAGGGGGAGTAGGAATGGAATAAGGGAGTACATTTTGATAGTGGTGGGGTTTGGATTGAGGAATATTGATTATTGAAAGGAATTAGGTATGTCTCGCTGTAGGATACATACAAGAGGTTCCTCCCCTCCATCTTATACCCCTTCATCCATCCATCCATTTCCCCCTTCTTCCCCTACCAGAAAAGTTGGTTATCGGTCCATCCCGTTCTCCTGTGCAATCTCCAGAAACGACCGAAGGAATCGAACCTTAAACATCCCCCAAGTTCCAAGCGGCGCGCAAAATTCATCCTTGAAAACGCCGAGATGTTGACTTTTTATAGGAGTTTTCCTACAGATTAACGACTCGTTGCGTGATAACTGATCCTTGGTTTGCTTGATATGATTCCTTGAACCAATCTAACGTGCTCATGAAATCTTTATCCCCACTGAAAGTTAAAATTATATGTCTTCACTGAGCGCTTGCCAAATCCTAAACCAGAGTAGACTGTCCACCGTCGACGATAGAATAGTTTGGCCTTAGAAGTAATTTTCGTTTTGTTGGCTTACCGGCGCTTACCTTACTACGCTCCTTCAAACCAACATCGTAGTTCCTCGATAATTGTGGTTCATTCCAACGTTGGTCACTCTTTGGGATTCCTTGGCGCTTGCCATCCTAACTAAAGAAAATCCTTCCACATCCAACAACATCGCGGCCCCAACATTTCTCCACTTTTCCCTGGAATGAAGGAGGGATAGCTCCTTCATCGACCTTTTTGCTCGTTCTCCTTTCGTACAACAATAAGAAGCTAATCCTTCTGAGAAGCATATCTAAAGGAGAAGAAAACGCTTATAATTTCCAAATTAGCAGCGCGTGAATACTCTTTGCGCTGTTGGATTTTTTGTCCGATAGGGGAAAAGGAAAGGAAAGGAAAGGAAAAGGAAGAGAGAAAGAGAGAGATGTGAATTCAAATTGCTCTCTCCGTTTCTTATTCCTCGATCTCATGTCGGTTTCCTATATGATCAGGATACGATCCGCAAGAAGTTCAAATTAAACAAACTGTAGGTATCACCGGGGGTTTTGCATATGCAAAAGTAAAGGAAATAACAAGCTTGGTCCAATGATCGTTGATTCCTCTAAGTTCTAGGAAGGGGATGCAGCGGTTATATAGGCATCGCCTTGCGGCTCGCCTACTAGCCGAATGTGGTTAGTGAGTCATATGATATTATCCCAACACAAACATTAGCTCACCAAGGTAGGATTTTAAAACAGAGGTTGAGAGAAGGGAAAGGTAAAAGAGTCAGATCAGAGTAAGAGTAGCGTCCATTTAGCAAAGTAGAGAAAATCAAGACAAAATGAAAAATAAAATACATGCAAGATAAGAGACAAATTCACAAATATACCTAACCAGCTGTGTGAGGATTTCCATCCTATCAAAACCCGATATACTAGTAAGGACGCCGGATTTAAATTCTAGATATTTCAATATCGAATTTGCTTCCCCCAAAATCCATAGCTCTGTCTAATCTTCCGAGTCCGACACCTACTCAACAGCGGAATCAACATCAAAATCGAACCTAATCCACCATCTAAACTTTCTTCGCCTCCTTAACCCTAACCTCAGGCAAAGCAAAAGCTCTACTCACACCCCCCTTCACCGTCTCCCACTTCCCAAACCTACTCAGTGGTGTCCACGTCAACACACCCACCCACGGCTGTACATTATAATGTAATTTGAGAATCAGGTTTTCTGTATTTGCTAGTTTTCCTGTGGGAGAGGTGATTTGGTATTTTGGTTTTTGGTTCTTAAGTTTTAGTAGTCCCCTACGTTTGATTAATACTGTGGAATTGATGCTGATGGAGAGGGAGGGAAGGTAGAAATGTGATAGATTGGGGAGGGAGAAGAGGGATAAGGGAGAGGGAAATGGAAAGGTGGAAAGAGAGAAAAAAAGAACCAACCGTTCAGGAACCAGACTCCTCCCCTTCGCACTCCTGATCAATTTTTTCATAGCAGCCGGTCCAATATCCTGAAAGCTATCCGCCGACGGAGATGTAATAATCATATCCCAAATAACTGCTTCATTATCCCTCACTGTTTCCCCTTTCTCCACATCTCTCTCCCCTATATCTCCTAATGAAGAAGTGGTATTAGACGGCCAAGAAGCAGAAACATAAACAAATATTTGTTTCGTATTCCATGTAAAAAGCGAGGATAAATCGGCATCCAAGTCGAATTTTATAGATGCGTATTCTTCTTTCTTGGGGGAATAGTAGTGTGGTCGACCTTTTGCTCTATTGTACATAAATCTGATTAGCATACATACTGAATCTAATTTCCCCTCCCCTCCCCTTCCACCCCTCTATCTGTATCTGCATTGAAAAAATAAGGGAACATGAATTGGAAGGAGAAAGGAAAGGGAGGAGAGGGAAGATCATACACCTGCAAATCCCTAACCTCGATCCTCGCACTCGGGGTGCGGGGATGAAATAGATCAGAAGCAGCGATCAATGCTCCGACAGCAAAAGTGACGGTTGTAAAGAAGCCAAAGACGTTTTGTATGCGTACGAGAGTGGAGTGCATTGTTGCTTCTTGCTTCTTGGAAGGGGGTTGATGAATGGAGAAGGGGAGGTTGTGGGGATATGACGTGTGGAAAGGGTGGGTTTTTATGGGTTTGGCATAGGGACTGAGAAAAGGATTGCGAAGGTAGTGGGGATTGAGGTTATGATCTCGCTGTCGCGATGCTGCTGTGTAGTTTAACACGTCTCAAATTGAAAGCTTACGCCACATTTCTTTTTAGCGTATTGTGGGGGAAATCATCATCGATTGTGGCTGAAGGTCTCCAAAATCATTCTCCCATTGCCGTTAACTATTTTTCTATCATAGAGAGCGAAGTTATTTGATGCCTCAAATTCAATTCTTTGTATTGTGTTTTCCATCTAGGCATTTCATTGTAGTACGAATTAAAAAGCAAAGTCCATAGAAGTCTTCAAACTAGTTGACTGCCATACCATTAAGCTAGAAGGCTAAACTCTGCCCACGCAGGCTGACAAGACGAACTAGTTCATAGAAATGAAATCAATCAAATCGGTATTCCCATGCCATCGCATATCCCTTATTCCAATAGAATAAGAAACCAAATCCAGTATTCCATGAACCTTTCTCCTCCCCCTTCCCATTCCTCTCATTATGCAGAATCATTCCTATCAATTCCTATAACCTAAACCTTACTCTCATTAACCGGGACCTGACCCTGAGTTTGTGGAGGAATGTTGTCCGGTTCTTGCACAGGCACCTGCGCATTAGGATCTCTCGGTAGAGGAACGACTAAAAGCACGCTGTTTTAGAATTTGTCCGTAATGTAAAATGTGTGCATGATTTTTACTTCAAATCGGATGTTGAATAGTCGTACCATAGTTACCTCCATTCTGCACTTTCTCGGAATAGATGCCTGGGGCGCGAGTAGGTCTGTAATTCGGAGCGAGTGCTTTCTCTCGGCGGTCATAGTAAACCCACGCGATGTAGAAGGCGTGGATGTGGCCGGGGAAGTAGCTGTTATATCGATATTAGCAGATGAAGGGAAAGAAAGGTAGATAGGCAGATATGTGGTGGGAAGAGAAGGAGGGGAAAGGACAGAAGGAAGGAGAAAGACAAACCCAAGAATTGTAAGACAGATGTTAATGAGTAGATCTGCACCGCAGCCTGCGATGAGGAATACACCGATGGGAGGGACTATTTATCAGAGCTTATTATTCCCTTCTATGTGCGAAAGGAGAAGGGTGGCGTGTAGACGAACCAAGGATAGTAATGAGGACGAATAAGAACACTTTGACGGCACCCATTTTTGCAATTTCTTTGCTGATATTCGTAGATGTTTTTGATTTATAATATATCTCTTGAAGTTGAAGAAAGCGATGTTAAAAGAGATAGTAGAAGACGTCGGAAGTTGCTTGTTTTAAAGGAAGTACCACGCCACTTGCAATGCTTGTACGTCATGAGTTTGGCCTCGCTTAGAGTGCTTGTACCTTAATTTAAGGAACATGACGTGTTAGAGAATTGTTGGCAGATCGATTTGATGGTCTAAAGGGGTTTATTTTTAGAATATCTTTGCAGTAGGTGATGTTACCTAATGTACTTATTTTTTCCCACTTCGAGAAGACTAGGTTAATGAACAATGTGATCTACTATAGGCATTAAATAAAATAAAACCAATACCCGGCTGTGCCAATAGTATTGCTAGATGGATATCCACTAGGTTGAAAGCACCGATATCTATATGAAGTATATGCCTAACCAACATTCCAGTGTTGGCATGTTGACCTTGATTACCAGGAATAGGTTGAACAGACATCCAACCTATATTACTGGTTATCCCAACAAATGCCTCATGGAGGGAGGATGACTACAGCAAGTTATCGCCATTCATATTACTCAGCATTGGCATCCTCAGTATAGTTATGGCCGCAAAATCTTGAAATCCAGATTGCTCTTCCCACATCCTCTAAAACTCGTAAATTACCAAATCCGTATGTATTGTTTCGAGAACCAAGATATTAAAACATCAACCAATAGTCAATAAAATCAAGAATCTATAACAACTAATAATCCATATTCCAACACTTACTTAGTAGCTATAGTCCGTAGAATATTAAGTGTTAGAATAATTAACTAGCCACCTGCTCGTTCCCCAGAGCGTTTCTTCTTCTTTGGAGAGAGATGGTTTGCTACTTGAAAGAGACGCTCCTTCGGAATGTTCCATTTCCTTCTAATATTTTTGACGGGTCGGAATGAAGAAGAAGAGGAGAGGTGAAAAATGAAGTCGGATTTCATATGAAGCTTAAAATAAGCTTCGGTCATGGACATCGGTCCGCAACCCCCACAAAATGGCGGGGGCGGGGTAGCATAGCTTACTTGAATTCTGACCTCACTCCTTGTTTTCGACTGTGCTGATTGAAGTTGTCGATATAGTACGTTGTATAACGGATAGCGAACTCGCCTCCTAGATACTCTTTCTAATGGATCTCTACCCAAGAGACCTTCTAGGAAGCTTCTGGTCGCAAATAAGTAAGCACTCAACCTTCTACACTTTCCTCTCACAACTCCCAGGGGCGATATAGTAACCAGATCCTCTCTACAGCCCACGAGCTTTCCCTAGAAACCTACCCCCTCTACACCCCAACGATATCTCTCACCCTCCCTTCAACACATTCCTCGCCCTCTCCCCTCCATCATTCTATCTCCCTCGTCTAAAAACACAACATCGACGCTCTCCGTCCCGATTATGCCTTTCTTTCAGAATCTGCTGGATTCGCTTCACGGATGCCCGAGGATGCGAATTATCTCGTCAATAGTCCTGGATCTGAGGACGGGTGATAAATTGCAAGCGAGATTGTTAGCTGAAGAATTTTCCGTCCCTATTTACCAGCTTTGCAAAAGCCTACGACCGATGTCAAGGAACTGAAGAAATTTTCAAGAGACGTAGGATGTCCGATGGCTATCAAAGCAGTAGATGGAGGTGGCGAAAGAGGAATAAGGATTGTGAGGAAAAGGGAAGAATATAGAGGGTTTAGCAAGGTGAGAGTTGATGGAAAGCCTGAGTGGTAAGGCATTTGCAGAAAAGGCTGCCATGGACATGTTGAGGTGTAGATTACTGGGAATGGGAGAGGAGGTGTGAGGATTCTTTGGGAGAGAGAATGTAATATTTAGAGGTTTTAGCGAGCAGTGGAATTTGTGCCGTGTTCGGTAAGGAATTGGGAAGGTGATCGAGGCGGCGTTGAGGATGGCGAGGAAGGTATGAAACCCTGCTGAAAAGTTTGGGATGAGGAGAAATCCTAATGTTTGAAGGTTGATTATTCTATTGGGGAACATTTGAATTCTTAGTTCGGGAATCGCCTCCAGAATTTTATTCTTAGAAATCAATCTAGAACTTTAAGTCGAGTATACGATCACAGCATCTATAGCTATAGGTATCGATCTCGTGAAAATACAACTTCATATTGCTTGAGGAGCGTCCTTGTCCTCTCTTTCCATCCAAATCTCTCTAAGAATCTAGAGATACCTCCACCATTGCATTCTCTACAACTTTGAGCGACAGCGAAAGATATATCCCGTGATTGGTCTTTGAGCGTGGGAAAGATTACCTAATTTAGATTTTTATCTAGGAATGGGATAAGAGTTGGCACTCACCTTCTTGCTTCTAAACTAATAATCATTATAATAGATTTGAATAGTTTGCTATCGTCTCCACACCAACTTGAAAGGATGTTGTGCAGAAGGCGAAACGTGCTTTAGCGACACTTACATCTTAGGCATAAAGCCTAAACCTAGATCTCTCTCCTCCATGGTATCGTCGCCATGACGCATTTGCAAATCAGCAATTCGATACGCAATGGCTAGAAACTAATCTGACACCACTTCTTGCGTCTGGGAAGAAAATCGCTTCGGCCTTCGTACCGAAAATGTCACCAAGCAGCTTATCGAGCATCGCTGTGGCATCTTCTTCAAATGTACTCTTCCGTAAAGGCGATGCATGGTCTGTCTCTCTTACTCCCGAATCGGAGGATAAGGCATCACGGCCAAGTCACTTACAACGTATGCACGTACTGCGAACGAATTCTCTGCTTCCCTGTCTGCAGAAATAACAAGCACATCTCCCTCTTAGCCACTAACACGTACACCCTAACCCTAATTGCCACCACTGCTTCTTTCGGGCAAATATCTAGCGCGCATTCTCATCGACTGGGTGACCGTAGAAATACCAACCACGTAGTAATTCCCGTTTGCAGGGAAGCGTACGGAAATATTCATGGAGATGAAATTGGAAGAGGGTTGCGGTTTTAGACAGGTGAAAATGGAGTTTGAGATGATGTTGGATTTTGGAGCAAGCTCCAATAACAAATTGGTCATCCTCAGGAACCCACTATAGATATCTGCCTCTTTGGTTGGGAAAACATTGAAAACATGTAAAAATAAAAAGGAATCGGTGAGGCCATCGTCAAGATTGGCCTTGATGGAAAAAAAACAGAAGCTTGAACCTTGTGATGAACGTACTTGACAAAAGCGCAGAGAACTAGAGCGCAATCTTCGATACCAAAGGAGACTTGGGAGAAAAGTATCGTGCATCCGGAGTTTGCAAGAAGAACTACCCCCCATCACATCACAAGTTTAATACCAACCAACCAAAGCAACCCACATCCCCCGATTTCCCATTCCGATTGGATCAATCTCGCTCAAGTCTTTGTCCTTTCCCAAATTTAGTTTATTAGTTTAAGGTAGGGCCCGCAAAGTCGCAGCCTCAGCCTACGGACCTTACCCTACCTACCCGTTTTCGGAGGAGGCGCTTATGAAGCGGTAAAACAAGGATTAGACTGTTCGAAACAAAATCCGAAATGGACGGGCGGGTAGCAGATTTGGGGCTTATTTTGGGGGCTGAGTTGAATTGATTTTTTGGCGAGGATGGCGAGAGGATGGGGGGATGGGATGGCCATGGGATGAGAATGTCTTATATTCAGTTGGATGGGTTTCTTTTTCATGCGAGGAAGAGACAGGATGGAATGAGAAAAGGTGGTACACAAGGGATTGAAGTTCCAGGTTTCGGTGGGATGAAGTGAAATTTCGATGGCCGTTTTTGTGGACTAGTCAGGTGATCTTTAAAATGAAGGTGGAGGCCCAGGCCGTGACCAAGATTGCCAAGGTGACCAAGGAAACGTCGGAGACGGAGAGTGACACAGCATCATCCTTCTTGTCGAACTCTGGAGAAGTGGACTTATTGTGTTTGGTTTGTAGGCCTCGGGTCCTATAGCCTTTTGTTGGTGAAATGGTGAGTGGGGGAAAGACGGGGGAGCGTATAGGAAATGATGGGACTGATAATGAGGATGAGGACGAGAACGGTTGAATCAAAAAGAGATCGGTTGGGAGGAGAGGAGAGGAGAGGAGAGGAGAGGAGATACGGAGGTGTGACAATGGGACTTTTCTCTCATCCGATTTGGTATGGATATGGCAAATCGATTGATAGACGGCTGATAGAGTCTCTCCTCTCTCCTCACTCCTCACTCCTCACTCATCACTCCTCACTCACTTCGCAATGGAGCCCTTGTCCTTTTGCCTCCCTGCTTACCGACAGGCCAATGGACGCCCACTCTTCCGTGCCGCTGCTGTCTGTTGAATGCATCCTTGAAGTGCAATGACGCAGCGCCTCCGAGCAGATGCAGCGAATGAAGAGGCCTTGTTGACGACCCTCTTTCATCATTTTTAGATTGAGCCATCCACAGTAGCCTGTCTGCAGCAACCTAGTCAGCTGGCAGAGCAAGGGCCAAAGCAGAAGGGCCCATCGCATTTGACCTCCAATGCTGCTGGGATCTGTGGGACGTGACAGGCATAATATACTAGAAGGCGACAAACAAGTGAGAAAGATATTCCTTTGAAGGAGAGCAGAGGGAGAAGAAGCTTCGACGAAATATGAGGAAGCACAAACAACGCACAGCCCATTGTTGTTTGTATCTTACTTAAACCCACCCGAAGAGAATCCAATCTCGTGGTCTTTCTTCTCCTTCTTCGTCCCTGTAACATTTTCATTTTGTCCTTCCGCTCTCCTTTCTTCTTTCCCTTCCACCTCCATGATCCAATTGACGGCTGTAAGTTATCACTTCTCTCCTCTCGTTCCCGCACTCCGTACGGTACTACTGTCCCTCCATGCCGATAGCGCATTCTTCGAACTAGTCCAAATCATGTGGGGAAGGAAAAGCTATTGCAATTCTAACAAGAACGTCAGAGCTCCTTTCTCCATCAACAAAACCAAGCTCATATCCAGGAACTGGGAACAAGCACCCAGATTAAGATTGATTCCTCCTACCGACGCACTTGCTTTTTATTTTAATTCCGACTTCATCTTTTGGACATTGCCTGCATTGCGCTCTCCTTTCACTTCTCCCAACAATCCTGCTCGAATCGCACGGCCATATCAGTCCACCACCCAATTCCCATCGCGAGAGGATCTACAAGATGTCTGGAAACCGAGACATTCGGAATCACTACCTTTTTGAAGTCGCCACCGAAGTCGCCAACCGAGGTATGTAACATGGAAACGTTCAGAGAATAATCAAGTAACCCGTGTTCAAGTGGGTGGCATCTACTCCGTCATCAAATCGAAAGCGCCAGTGACGACGGCAGAATATGGAGACCGATATACCCTCATTGGTCCTCTCAACAAGACGTCGGTGAGTTTGCAGCAAGGGGACCTGTCCAAGACAATGGCTGACGGGCTCTAGGCCGCGGTAGAGGTAGAAGCGTTGACTCCAACAAATCCCGTACTTGCCGCGACAATCGAGTCGATGGAAGAACGGGGAATTGGCATTGTTTATGGTCGCTGGTTAATCGAGGGAGCCCCCAGAGTACTTTTGATCGATACGAAGACTGCATACCGATTCCTTGATGAGTGGAAGGCAGACTTGTGGAACATTGCTACCATCCCATCGCCACCAGGAGATGATGAGACTAATGAGGCGGTGGTATTTGGCTACCTCGTAGCATGGTTTCTCGGCGAGGTATGTGGACACTGAATCCATTGGCGCAAGTGGACTCACATTTTTCACAGTTTGTCGCCCACGAGAAAGAAAAGGCTGTGATCGCACATTTCCACGAATGGCTTGCTGGTGTAGCTCTTCCTCTCTGCAAAAAACGCCGGATTGATGTTACAACAATCTTCACTACTCACGCTACTCTCCTGGGCAGATACCTCTGTGCGGGCTCAGTCGATTTCTACAACAACCTACAATACTTTGATGTGGATGCGGAGGCGGGAAAACGTGGTATCTATCACCGTTACTGCATTGAACGAGCGGCGACACACGCCTGCGATGTCTTCACAACAGTGTCACATATTACGGCATATGAGAGCGAACATCTTCTGAAGCGCAAGCCAGATGGGGTCCTTCCTAATGGTCTTAATGTTCAAAAATTCTCGGCCGTGCACGAATTTCAAAATCTACATCAACAAGCCAAGGAAAAAATTCACGACTTCGTACGAGGACACTTCTACGGCCATAATGATTTCGATCCAGCCAACACCCTGTACTTCTTCACCGCCGGACGCTACGAATACAGAAATAAAGGTGTGGATATGTTTATCGAATCCTTAGCACGTCTCAACCATCGTCTAAAGTCTGCCGGTTCAAAGATGACAGTGGTCGCATTCATAATCATGCCAGCGCAAACACAGTCATTGACTGTAGAAGCTCTGAAAGGACAGGCTGTGATCAAGTCATTGAGAGATACGGTTGATGTAATTGAGCGCGGTGTAGGAAAGCGGATATTTGAGCGGGCTCTCAAATGGCATGATGGAGACCCAATGCCTGACGACAAGGACCTTGTTAGCAGCCAAGATCGAATCCTACTTCGCAGACGGTTATTCGCCATGAAGAGACATGGTTTACCCCCGATTGTTACCCACAATATGGCAAACGATTCCGAGGATCCAATCTTGAACCAAATACGAAGAGTTCAACTTTTCAACCATCCATCCGATCGTGTCAAGATTGTCTTCCACCCTGAGTTTTTGAACTCCGCAAATCCAGTACTCCCTATGGATTACGACGACTTCGTCCGAGGTACTCACCTTGGTGTTTTCCCATCTTACTATGAGCCATGGGGTTATACGCCAGCTGAATGTACTGTGATGGGAGTTCCAAGTATTACAACGAATCTCTCTGGCTTCGGTTGCTATATGGAGGAATTGATCGAAAACTCGACCGATTACGGGATCTACATTGTGGACCGAAGAATGAAGGGTGTCGATGATTCCGTTAACCAACTTACCAGTTACATGTTCGACTTCGCCGCCAAGAGCAGACGTCAACGTATCAACCAAAGAAATCGTACGGAGCGTCTTAGTGATTTGCTCGATTGGAAACGAATGGGTATGGAGTATGTGAAGGCCAGACAACTTGCATTGAGAAGAGCATACCCATCTTCGTTCGAGGGCGAGGAGGACGACTTCATCTCGGGTGTTGAGCAGAAGGTTGCAAGACCATTTTCTGTTCCAGGTTCTCCTAGAGATCGAAGTGGTATGATGACTCCTGGTGATTTCGCCAGTTTGCAAGAAGGCCGGGAAGGATTGAGTACTGAGGATTATGTTGCGTGGAAGCTTCCGTAAGTTTCATTCGTTGGCATTCAGGAGCGAACGCTAATCTATAAATAGTGAGGAAGAAGATCCAGACGAGTATCCATTCCCTCTCACCCTTCGAGCCAAACGACCAACAGGGCCAGCCAGTCCAGCTGAAGGCATTATCACGAATGGCAACGGCACGTCATGATTCTAAAACACCTTTGATATTAGTACAAAGTGAGCGAGCGAGCTGGAAAAAAAAAAAAAAAAAAAACGGACAGGGAGGAAATGAAGAAGGAATGGAAATCACAAAACGGATGATAACTAATCATGTACCAAGATGTCTCTACATTACTTGTTTTTGCTTTTTGCTTTTTCAATCGTAACATTTGCATGCATCAAGGCCTTTGGCTTTTTACTTTTTTGTTAGCATGCGTGCATCGTGGTGTCCTTTTTGCAAACCCCGTCTGTATTGTGGCAATGGGGGTGGAAGTGGGTGAGTGAGCAATAGATGGATGGGGAGATGTTGTGCTTGGAGTGGAGGGAGATCGAATGAGGGGATATGAGGGTTGGGTGAAGGATAGAATTGGAGGAAGTAGAGATGTCAAAAAGTTGGGAAGGGAGGAATAAAAGAATGAATTGTGAATAATTGCAATTAAGTACTCATAATTCTATTTCACTGCATTACACTATCTTATAGCCGATTCGCGTACCATTTGTTTAACAGTCACTGTATGATCTGCCTCTCATTTAGTTTGGGCTTTTCTAATTCTGCTTGAAGATTGATAGAGAGGTTTGCGAAGATCGGTTTATGGAAGGATATAAATCGCTCCTCTTTGAATTTCTCTCTCTCTTTTAAGCTAGTAGAAACTGTGGGTCCCGGGACGTTCTTTCCTTGCTTAAGAGTTAGGGTTTGAAGGGGTATTCGGTTGTATTTTGAGGATGGCGAGATTAAGGGTTAGCGAGCGATTGGCGGCTAGAGAATGGGGAATAAGGGTGGAATGAGAGATGAGAGATTCACTTATTTCAGTACGTTTGAAGACGGGGGAGGAGGGGGGGAAGGGGAAGAAGGTGAGGGTGAGAAGTGAGGGGAGTTTGGAAATGGGGTTTCCATATTTTCACGGGGTGAGAATCCTCTTGTTTTTTGTTTTTTTGGTTGCCGGTTGCTGGTTGTAAGAGGATGAGGGAGGTTGGGGGAGATGGGAATGGAAGGGGGAAGTGAATATCTGTTTTACTAGTTAAGGAAGATTCGGGTTCCTTATTCACCAACTGCTGGGTTTATCGGAAGGGGCAAAGGAAAAGAAAGAGGTAATATAGTAGTGAATTTAAGTTTCCATCCTCCTTCTCTCGTATCATTTCACTTCTGCACTCGATTTATTTTTTGCAAATTTTCATAAGATATAAAGATGTTGATTTCCTCCAGCCTTTCTCAATATCAAGAGATTAGGTCGCCTCTTTTCGGAATGGATATGTCTAACTCTGGAGATTTCAACGGCAGAGCAGAACTATGGAATATTGTATTTCGGACGCAGGTGGGGAAATTGTAGTAGTAATCATTATGAGAGTGAGCGGTCAGGGAATTAATGATAATGGGTGGCACTTAAATGACAATGATATCCCATGGTGACCCTCTAGAAAGAGAGGTCTTACGACATAGATCTGGTGTTTGATATGTATAGCTGGTTCTAGACTGAGGCTTTTGGATGGTTGGTTTTCGACTTCTCCTTTTTTGATGTTATGCTTTGACTGGGCTAAGGAGGGGGATTTATATAGGTTGATGGGGAGCATATATTATTCACTCGTTGAGTCGTTTCGATCACAGCTCTTATGTAATTAACTCTCTGATTCACTTATCTCTTTTCAGGATATAAGTTTAGTGTTTTCCCATGCTCACGAAGTCCAATACTTTATGTATTTTAGCCACATCTTTTTTTGACGTTGGATATCCTCATGATACGGCTTGATTATAGAAGGGAGAGGGGCATATATGAGTTTTGGAAAGGAGAGGAGAATAAAAAGGGGATGAGCGGGTGGTGTCAAACTACGCTGTATTATTTTACTCTTCGTCCGCTTCTTCTGGGGATAGGATATATAAGCTTGGCTTAAACTTAAGGTTGTTTCTTCTACCATATAGAAAATATATCAAGTATATTATATGCCCATGTATTTCCGACCAACATCGCCAGCACTCCTTCCTTCTCACTCGATTATTGGCATTTGCAGACTTGGTTCGAGTGGAAAATCTTTTGAAAGGTAGGCAATGGAGAAACGAGGACAATAAAAGCTATATTTGGTGAGTTGATATTATCTGTGATGATTAAAACTGGGGATTATTAATACATTATTTGACCATTTAGGGGGGAAGACAGGGCTTGAGATGGTAGGGAAGAAATTAGGAGGTTTGTGGCACTATATGAACCTTTGTTCTTGTCTCTTCTTCGCGTGTTAGAAATTGGTGATTTGTAAGCTATTAGTCAGGACGTTTGGTGCAATTGTTGGTGTTGGTATTTATGGCATTTCTCTCTTGCCACCTCCTTCTATACTTATCATCTATAATCATTTACTGCTAAAGATCATCCTCTATTCCGCTCACTAAATTCTCTCTCCTCTTAAAAAGTCGTTACAGCTATAGCAACTCGAGATCCTTGGAGCTCTAATAAATATAAGTCATTATTCTGCCCAAGTATTTCCAACCCAGTCTGCGCGAAAGACATGAAAGACTTAGACACACAAATATTCTCTTCGAGGTACGTGCCATACTCAAGAAGGGTAATAAGCCTTATATACCTGCAGACCTCCCTCTATCACCTGAAGAACCCCAAAGATAACAGTCAAAAAAAGTACAAGCGCAGCTACCCAAAAGGTGTACCATTGAACCTTGTGCCTTCTATCACACCACCATTGAGCAATAGTACTTGGCTCCGTCTCATCGAAGATTTGTTTTAGTATAACGAGGCGGTCGTGCCAGAAAGAGAAGTTCTCAATCTGACGCTCTTCTGTCGTCAAGTGCCCACAAATCGTGGCCTTATCGTCAAGAGACCACTTTGTCTTATGGATTTTGAACCATTTCCGGGACTTTTTGTCATATTGTGGCAACATCAAGGCGAGAGTCTTCAGCGTCTCTTCAATGAGACCAGGTGGAAAGAAGTGCCTCGATTTTTGATACTCCAAGAAGGACGCATGATGAAAGATTGCAATCCTCGTGTCGTCAGCCATGAGCCGAAGGTGATCTGCTAGGTTGCTAGTCCAGACAATTTGCAATCCAGCAATCCGTTCCAGATTTCTGGCGTTGAAGAGCCGATCGAGCTTCACCCGCTCTTGAATGATTGGTTGTCTATTAAAATGACCATCGAGCAGATTTCGCAACGGCCCATCCCCCCAGAGTATTGATTTCTGTCCAGGCACGAAGCAGTGCGTCATTTCTCCAATATCTACCATTATTAAAAGCCGTACACAAAGATTAATGACTTCTCCAAGAAGAGCTTCATGTCTATCTGGACCTGATAAATTGTCTGGATGTATGGCTCGAAGATGTGCTTTGATATCAGCTCCTAGCAGATTGGGATCTTTGACTTTTTCGATGGCATTAAAAACATCCTGGTGAGTTCTCAATACTTTCATCATCCCAGGCATGTGTAAGGCATTTCTGCACTGTTCCCCGTAATACTGCAAGTAGCTATCGCCAAGCCCTGGGTCTTGAGAGAAGTTTCTCGGGGTAATTTGTGGATGGACGTCCCAGATGGTGTTCAAGATTTTGCATTTCATGTTGACTAGTAGAACTGGATCAAGAATGTCGAAGTCGAGTTCAGGGGTGGATGGGGATGCCATGTCTCTATAATCAGTAGGTTTAGAACTGAACTTCTCGTACTTGATCAATGAAAAAGTGCGAGAAACGAAAATGAGAAGTACGCAAACGATTTGAGATTGCCCTAGAAGGTAATAATGTCAAAGACAGCCTTACTTTGCGATTCGATCGAAGGCGATGACCCTTCAAGTTTAGATGTGAGCTTGCGTGCCGTCTTTCATGGTGGCGCAGCATGAAGCCATCGTACTCTACCCCACCAAGTCAGATTGTTTCTTCTCAGCCCCGAATAGCGGCTCAAAAATATATTCTTGCTTAAATTGACTCTCAGAGACTTCAAGAAGCCAACTCGTAGTCGCATATAAGCCAGCACCCGCTTGCAAGAACGATTGCCCACATGATAATCCTCGGAGAGGTTGCGGCCCGATGACTTCGACGGAGACAATCAGCAAGACAATATCCTCACGGATGAGATTCCCTACTGTGCCGGCCTTTAAGCCGAAGAATCCATGGCCAGACTCGCAAGGCTCAATCGGAAACCTACTTTGCCCGATGGGTAGAAATAAATGCTGGGAGGCTGTTGGGCCTGCTGGTGAATTATCAAGTGGCAACCTGTTTAGAGAGATCAAACGGCTCCTCGAAAGTCGACATGAACATCTGAATGAGGGGGAGTCCGTTCCTCGAGCAATTCTATTTGAGGTGTACATGATCGGCCGAAATGAAGCCTTCGCAAGGCCTACTGTTCTGTTTTGCTGCGAACGCAAGCCGCCACGACAGCGAGCAATGAAGCTAGTGAGAGAAAGCCTAATTCTCGTTGAGTATCCTGGGGTGCAGCTTGGAGAGTGCTCCAGACCTCCTGGTCTTATACGTCAGCCGGTACCGCTATTGAACCAGATGACTGTGGAGAATGATCGGGAAATCCTTGGAAGTTTTCACTCAAATGTCCTGTACAGGCCTCCTATACGATCCATATTTGGACTCCCTATATACGTCCAACTTTCAAATGGCCATCTCCGGGCAACTACTATCGGTGGATTCATCTGCTTGGGAGACACGTTAGTCGGAGTTAGTGTTCGCCATGTCTTTGACGAGGAGCAGGATGGGTTGAATCCCGAATATTTGAGCACTGATATGGAATTCTCGCTGGAGTATGACGATTATGAAGAGGAAATAGAGGGTGAGAATGATAGCGATTTGGTAATGATGACAAGTACTGGTAAATCTGATCAGCTCTAAGAGAAGCTATTCTCTAACAAGACACAAAGGCAGCATATCCCCAAGTCGGTTCGATTCGGACGATTCAGGGCCTTCGATTAGCACAGAAGTGCTCACAACTACAGAAAATGATGGATATTTGGGCCTGGACAGTGAACCTTCCGATCTAAGGATTCCATCAGAGCTGGATGGGGAAAGAGAAGCTCTTGGCTATCCTTGGTTCACATCAATTTTCACTGAATCTGAAAATGCAGATTGGTCATTGATAGGGTTATTTTCTCCGCTAACCTTTGATTCGAAGAGTCTTGAAAGGTCAGTTAAAGTCACTGGTATCGTGGAAGCATCACCTTCCAAAGCTATCGTGTTTATCATCACCGGATCAAATGGGCATGTAAGTGGTACCATATCTGGAAATCTATCGTTTGTGCAGTTGGGAGGTAGCACAGCATTTCAAGAAATGTGGACTGTACATCTGGAAGGACCACTGCGTAAGCACTACGTACTCTACTGAAAGTTATTAGCAATGGCTGACCGACGGTTATAGTACCTGGCGATTGTGGATCTTGGGTCATAGATGCTAGTAGTGGCGCTCTCTATGGTCATATTGTTGCGGGAGATCAAGGCACCTCAGTTGCGTACATCACCCCTGCGAAGCAAATTTTCGAAGAAATTGAGACTAGGACCGGAAGTAAGGTCACTTTTCCATCCTCCAAGTACGTGATAGAATTTTTAGGTCAGCAAGTGGACGCAGGTGCTTTAAATCCAGATGAAGAGATGGCTGGATTTCCCGCCAACCCGTCATATGAACACCCGATAGAAATCAAGCCAGAACTCAAAGTCCACGAAGATGTCAAGATAAAGTCAGAGCCGCAAAGTCAATACTGGCTCGAGGATCTGTGGGAATCTCTCATGCCAGAAGGAGTGAAAATAGAAGAGATTGATAGCGATTTGTCAAATATCGTGCATCTCCCGGAAAGAAACAACCTCTTTATGGATCGGGAGATTGAACTGAGAGAGATTCATCGTGTGCTCTCTATCAATGCTGTCTGTTGTCTGACTGGGGCTGCTGGCGTTGGAAAGACCGAGATAGCACTGGAGTATGCGCATAGGTATATGGATACGTACTCGGATATTTTCTGGGTCACCAATCCATCTATAATGTTACAAGAGACATTTAAGAAAATGGGTGATGATAAACAGTCTGGCATGAACGAATTTTCAAAACAAGGTAAGAGAAAGTGGTTGGCGATACTAGACAACGTGGAAGGAGGGCTCGAGATAAAGTTCCTTCTGTATAAGTGGGATCTTGAGCATGGCTCTGTTCTGATAACGACTCGACAACGCGAATTTGCAGTACCTTCGGGGATTCTGTGGTATCGGAAGGAGATATGCTCACTGTCAATATCCACATTCTCTCATTATAATAATACCCAGGAGCCTTACGCCGCGAACCGAACTGGATCGGGTTCTAGTCGAGGTGAGTATAGAGTTTGGGAGTGAGAACCGTTACTTTTCTGACAGGTAGTAGAAGCCAGCTTCCATCGGGATGATATTAGGTCCCCAAAGCGAATAACACCAGTGTCTCGGCTTGTCGAGAATTACTGGACGACGTTCAACCCAAATTCCTTAATGTCTAATTTCCTAGATTCCTATGCGCTTGGCCATCAACTCACACCAATCGCACCTAAACCTCAAACAGGTAATACAGAAGCACTATCAAATCCAACTGGGACGCACAGTAAAGCAAGGAAGAGAACAAAAACTGGATGTTTAAGTAAGGCTCAAATACTCTCATAGTTTATTTAATTTACTAACAATTCCTTCAGCTTGCAGAAAACGTCGAATCAAATGTGGAGAGGAACGTCCAATTTGTAACAATTGTTCCAGATCTAAGCGCCAGTGCGAGGGATACAATCAGAGAGTCGTGTTCAAGGACCCCTTGAGTGCTTGGCGGCAAACATTTCCCAGCACATCGAATTATTCCAACACATCGCCCATAGATTTTGTTCATCCGGATCTGGGTAAAGACGAGCCGACTTTGCCACCATTGACACTACCCATAGACTTCTCGCATCAAACATTTTCCCAATTCAAGCCTGTTGACGAGATCAATGATGATGATCCGTGGGATATATCCTCTGAAGACACTGCGTTTGATGCAAATTCTGATCCGTCGTCCGATCCCTATGATAATCTTGAGAAGAACGATATTGGAACAGTCATAGCATTGCAAGCTGGTCAAGAGGAAGGCCTTCCCCTCCAAAACCTTGGTTCTTTCCTTGAGCCGTCTTTTACCCTCACCAATTACACACCATCGGCGAGTTCTTCTCCCTTGAACAATAGTGTAACTGCCCGGATTTTCTGTTATTTTGTCACCATGGTGGCTCCAACCCTGTCTATGTACGAAAGACACACCGCAGATCCTTTCTCAGTATTTCAACGAAACTCTGTGGTCAAATCTCAGCAACATATTTGGACATGTAAGTTTCTCATCTTTTCCAGGAATATGTCCACTCATTACTTTCTAGATACTATGCCTATACTTGCTTTGACGAACCCTGGTCTTCTTCATAGTATCTTAGCAGCTGGGAGCCTTAGTATCGCGTTGGTGCAGAACGAGAATCTGATATCTTCCTTGAAGCACTACGTCATTGCGCTTCACAGAGTTTCCAAAGCCGTCAGTCTTCAATCACTCCGTCAGACGCCGGCCACTCTCGCGGCTAGCTTGCTAATGGGCTGGTACGAGGTCATGTGTGCAGATCACCAGAAGTGGAGCAATCACCTTCAAGGGACTCGGTTGCTCTTGAAGGAGGTTGACTTTGTAGCAATCGATCGATATAAGAAGGGAATGAGAGGTGCTCGGTCATTTTATACTTCAACAAATAACGCCCAAGAACCGCTACCAGAGGAATCTGACGAAAGCATCGTGGCGATGTTGTTAGGCAAAAAGTTGTCTTATGATGCTCATGGAGCGATAGTGAACGAGATATACATTGACGAACACCAAGAATACTCGCAGCGAGATTTAGAAATACATGAAATGAAACGAGATTTGTACTGGTGGTTTTGTAAACAGGACGTGGCCCAGAGCATTTTGGGTGGAACTAGATTAACGTAAGTCTTAACTCTCTGATTTTGAGCTTTGCTAATAGAGGTAGCTTGCCGTATGAATTGTGGGACCGTTGTCTTCCTCGTGCGCCGATTGGTATGATCGTTGCTGTGTGAGTATCCCCCCTTTGGATTATTGAGATTATTACTAATATAAGACTTAAAAGATATGGGACTAATGATCATCTGATTCTCTTGCTCGGTAGAGTAGGTGATTTCGCCGCTAGAGATCTAAAAAGAAAGCACCTCAGCTTAAGAAAATATGGTGGTTGGCGTTCTCCCGTAGACGTAACTAGAGAGCTGTTTTCTTTGCCACCTACTGCAGTGCCGCCTACCCTGTTGCAAGAATCTATTGCAGTAACGACTCAAAATTTTCAAGAAAGTCATTCCACCCAAGAATCAGATACACAGATAGTGGAAGAGTGGCACGAGATTCGCAATGCATTTGGCGTCTTGGAGGACCTTTTTGGTGCAGAATTCGCTCCTGTCAGTCCGGAATTCGCTGCTCCAATTGCAACACCATTTGGACCTGCTTTGACGTATCGAACGTATGGAATAGCTGGTATTTGGCTCAACTACTATATGGGGCTCATTGTTGCCTACCGAGCTCATCCATCCATGCCTCCTGCGGCATTGATGGCCGCTGACATAGCCGCACGACAAACGAACCATTTCGCCAACGAGATTGGTCGCATTACAGCTGGAATCGGCGCTAATCTATCACAATGCAGAGAAGTTAATACAGCTATTGCTGCAGCTTTGATTGAGAGCTGTCTTGCGCTCTTCGTTGCTGGTATTCAGGTAAAGACTTCCTACTATTGTTGAATCGGACGCTGACAACTAACTCATGAATAGTACCAAGATGCATCACAAAGGCAATTTGTAGTCCAGAGGCTCTCTGATATAGTACGACTTACTGGCTACAAAACCGCCACTGTGTTCTCCCAAGGCTGTGAGGCTGCATGGGCCAAGTACGCTGAGATGGGAAAGGGTCCGCCCTATCTGCCTTCCAATGATAACAGCCGTTCCGAGGTCCCAGTAATCAAATTACCACGGCGACTAGATGAAATTCTAGCAAGTAATACGAACAAGTTAGTCTTGAAGCGCGCAGACTGCGTTCACTATGTTCTGGGGCTACTCAGCGTCGAGGAAGACTTTGAGAAGCTTGATCTAGATCAGGTTAATTGATTATTTTCTTAAAATTTCTTTGACAACTATCGCAGGAATTTATAGAGAATTTTATTTGACCACTTTTCGGAAAGTTGGAAATCTTTGACAGATTGAGCATCTGCGGCCTAATTGCTCCAAGTCCATGCACCTAAAACTAAGAGACAAACTCGAAAATGAGCACTAGCTATTAACAGGATGAATTCACGAAAGGAGCTTACCTACATAAGTTGTTGTTTGATCTCAGAAGCCCATTGTAGGTCTCGCAGAGAAGGCACCGACGCGAGGGGGCTGATACATTTACAGCTAGATTTTTGAAGAAAGGTTTCTTCAATCCCTAAAAGAATCAATTTGGTGAATAACGTCTTAAGCATTCGATGCCAGCCATCCTCCCCTACTTCTTTTCAACCTTCTCTTCGCAAACTTGCATTTTTCGACTCCATCCACCAATCAATTACAATTTCCCTCACGGGTACACTTTCTTTTACGCTCCCGCCTCGGCCTTCTACAAATAACTTCATTTGCCGTGCAATCAATCACAACAGCGCATCCCGACAGAGTCCGAATTACCGTCTCGTCTAGACACCCATCAAGACAGTCAAGTAGACACGGCGAGCCTATTACGCAAGATATTCTACAGCGAGTCCCAAGTTATAAAATGAGAGCCTATAGCTGGAATTCTCGTCTGCAAAGCAAAAACGATCCGCTTACACCTGGGTTATTCCATACACGAACTGTCCAATTCCAAACTTCCCGGCTACTTCTGTGGCACTTGATGGATTTTCTTGGATAGATAGCAGAGTCTTGTGTTATAATCTAGGTATGAGAGATCCGGGAAGGAATGTGGATGCGGATGAAAGACAACGTGGTTTGAGGAAAATACGCTGGACAATTAGTCTCCCGATCATCAGGCGACCAGGCATAGAAGTGTATGCCCTTATCGCGTGTCACTAATAATTGTTTTCGACCTATTTGATGCAACAGCCCAAGATGACTAGTGGACTTTGACGCATGAATTTATTGAGCTTGTTACGGCTATTGTAGTGCTCGATATGTAGACCTAGATAGTCTCATTATCTTAGAATCAATCAAGTTCTACGTACATTGCACACCATTGCCTAGCACTGAACACATTAGGCTCAAGGGGACGGAGAATTCAGCTTTCATGATGGCAGTTGAGTGGTTGTTTTGTTATTTTTTGAGGAGTTTGAAGAGAAGGGGTAGAATATGATGTGAGGACTCCACGAGCTGTGGCCCAACTCTTACCATAAAAGCCTAAGACGAAGGGGTTTGAACCGAAATGCAGATTTTAACTAATTATTTTAAGGCTAGATTAGGGCTCATTGATACGGAACATGCTGAATGTCCCTATTTCATGCTAGCGGATCCAAACTAAGACTCTTCTACAGTATCTGCAAAGTTGTAATGTTCAAACATTGGAGGCAAAGCATTACCAGCAACTTTGGCAGTCTCCAAAAACTGTCTGATCTCGGCTTCCTCTTCATCAGTGAGATGGATGTCAAGAGCAGCCCAATTTTCCTCCAAGTACTTCAACTTCTTGGTCCCCGGAATGGGAATAATGTCATCGCCCTGCTTCAATAGCCATGCCAGAGAGAGTTGTGCCGTGGTGCAGCCCTTCTTATCAGCGAATGCCTTGAATTGATTGACAATCTTGACATTGTTGTCTCGATTGGCCTCTAGAAAACGAGGCATAACTTTCGAACGCATGTCTTTAGTCTCGCCAAAAGGGTCACCGTTGGCGAAAGTTGACGTGATCATGCCTCGTCCCAAGGGCATGGCTGCAATGACGGGGACACCGAGTTCGCGAGCAGTAGCCAGTAGATCCGTGCCTTTGGGACCCTCAATTTCGAGCGCAAAAGGGGAGTAATCGGCCTGGACAGCATCGACAGGGGCAATTTTGACGGCTCGGCGAAGTGTGGTAGAGGAAATTGAGGAGAGTCCGATGTATTTGATCTTGCCCTCTCTGAAAAATACCGTCAGTCAGTAAGCAGTTTTTAATTTCCTTGCTGTACTGTACTTACGCTTTTAGTTCCGCCAAGGCTCTCATTGTTTCCTCAATTGGCGTCTTGGGATTGGCATGATGCATGTAGTCTAGGGAAAGGATGTAGTTAGCATCCTGAATAATATTTTGGAAGGGTATCGGAGAGTTGGGGACTTACAGAGGTCAATTGAGTCAATACCAAGAATCTTGAGACTTTCATCACATGATTTCTTGCAATAATCGCCAGAACTGTCAACCTCGAGGGTCTTGCTGCCTTTGATGAACCCAAACTTGGTCGCTAAGAAAATTTCATCACGCTTTCCTGTACGTTTAAACCACTTGCCCAACAGCTCTTCGCTGTCACCATAGAGACTATATAAACAGTTAGCTTACTCGTTGGGAGAGGATGCCATCAAAAGACTCACTCGGCGCTATCCCAGAACGTTGCTCCCAGCTCATAGGCACGATCGAGTATTTGAAATCGTTCCTCGTCGGTAGATATGGATCCGTAAACTTCATGAGATAAACCCATTAGCCCAAAACCAAGGGCTGCCACATTTGGGCCGTTCTTGCCCAATTTACGGAGAGGGGTGGGTTTGCTGGACATCTTAATAAGAGAGCGAGTTCAAGAGTATCTTGTGTTCGTTCGAAAACTTCCAGTTTGCTTTTTGATAGTCTAGAAGATGTTCGATGTACGGGTTTTATAGTATCTGCTCACTTGATCAATCTCATCCAAACAAGCACGGATTCTTCTAACTCCGTCCTATCCCGCCTAATTCCACCTATTGTCTGTTCACTAAATTCTATAATGTGCAAGTTTAACTCAATGCGTAATGCTGAGGAGGATCTTAGTGGAGCATTGGGCTCGCTCTAATGATAGCCTCTTAACACTAGCCAACCAATGCCTAGATCTTCCGAGTGGGTTAGTAATAATATGGCTTTAGCACAAATCAATGGGGTAGATTGTGACTCTTTCGGTGAATTAAAATAAGGGGTTTAAGCGAGGACACTGTGGGATGCGGGGTTCCATGCAAAGCCAATTAAACAGCTGAGTTTCCGAGCACACGAACCGAAACATCATGCTTAGCCGCACCTCAGGTAAGCTTCAACGTTCACCGCAAACTTACCTTACCATTCTTCCTTCACTTGCCGAGCACTATGAACCGTACTCGTAGTAAGAGCAATGCAAAAGTGAAGTCCGGCTGCCGCACCTGCAAGTGAGTTGTCGCCTTAGCTGCCTTCCACCGCAAATAGAAGCTTACATGATGGTCGTCAGGATTCGGAAGGTCAAATGTGGAGAAGAGCGTCCAGCCTGTCTCCGATGTGTATCAACAGGCCGTGTTTGTGATGGATATGGGATCTGGGGTGGTGGAGGAAACTTTTACGGCCATCGACGAAGTCTCACCGGTTTGAACAGTCCTCCTCCTCGCGTTCTCCAACCACTTCCATCCGCCCTTGCCCTTCTTTCAGGCACAGACAAGGGACACTTTGAGTGGTTCAAGTGCCGGACTGCAACTAAACTACCAGGGACTTTCTCCTCCAGTTTTTGGCACACGCTTGTCCTTCAGGCAAGCTTAAACGAGCCGGCTATACTGCATGCCGTCCTCGCCTTGAGCTCTCTCCATAAGAGGGGAACGATTAACGTTGAGGACTTAAGAACATCTGAAAATCTTCCGAGTCAGCAAGAACAGTTATCCTTACAGCATTACGTCAAGGCCATCAGTCACCTCCAGCCACATTTCTCGATTAAAAATAAGTACTCTCTCCGCGTCGCTCTAATTGCCTGCGGCGTTTTTGTCTCTTTGGAACTCCTCCGTGGACACTTTCAAACAGCACTGACTCATTTCCAAAATGGTCTCAAGATTCTAGGCGAAATGCAAATTGTCTCCTCTGACAACTATGGAGTTATTCAGTTGAAGCAGTCTCTCGAATCAACTGACGATTCGATCATTGAGTGTTTTTCCAGGTTGCACATCCAGATAGAGCTCTTCAAGCAATATTACCAGCATCCATGTATAGTACTACAATCAGTTGAGCCTAGGACTCCAGTTCTAGTATTTCGCTCCATTAACGACGCCTGGAAACAGATGGAACGGCTGCTGAATAAGATCTTTCTCCTTACCCATCTAGGCCGCCAGCAAGCCGTATCTGCAAACAAGTCTCTTCCTCATTCAATGCTCAAACAAAAGCAAGGAGTTCAAAGAGATCTTGCGCAATGGCTTAGGGCTTATGAAGCGTTCAATACAGCCTTACAAGATCACCTGTCTACCAACGAGAAAAGGATTTACCTGTTGTTGGCAATATATCATACCATGGCACACATTATGGCTTCTACGTGTCTGCAGCCAAACGACGAATTGATTTTTGACTCTCATACGGACCAATTCATCTTATTAATAGAGCAATTGGCTAAGCTGTGGGGTGCTGAATTGACAGTTAGTCCTAGTCTGCCGCAGGTAGGACTTATGGACATGTCTAGATCAATCATCGATATGGGTTGGGTCTCACCACTTTATTATGTTACTATCAAGTGTCGAGTCCACCGAATCAGACTTCAGGCCATCAGATTGCTTGAATGCACTTCTCACAGAGAAGGAATTTGGGATTCGAGAATAGCAGCTTGTGTCGCAAAGAAAGTTATGGAAATTGAAGAGCGAGACTTCTATAAGGACTTTGAGACAGGAGATTATTTCCCAGTGACTAGCTCTCCTGGGTTGTGGGATCTGGCGTTGCCGACCGTACCAGAGTTCTACAGGATACATGAAGTTGAGATAGTTCTTTCGGGATCCCCACTGGACAAGGTTTTGTTGTTCTGCAAAAAGAAGCAAGGGGGCATAGATTTGAGGGTTCTTATATCAGAATATGATATACAATTGCGTCATTGGGTAGATGAAAGGTGTAGCTAAGTAGGACGAGACTTAGATTTGATAGAATTCACATCAAATCTGGTCAAAAATAAGACCAAGTTACCATTGGATGCGGCAGTTTGATACTTGATGTCAGATATGGGTCGAGAAGCTAGCTAAATACTGCTAGACCTAAGCTGTCAATTACAAGCAACCAAGCAAGCAACCAAGCAGCCAATCAAGCAATTAATCAAGCAATCAATCAAGCACCTTTTATTTCTTGCTCCTTTATTTGACCATAAATCTTAGTTCTTTCAAGAAAGAATGTACCATTGCCATCGAAAGAGCTACGCGGCAGCTGGCCAGCGAGGAGCGAGAAGCGTTGGAACTCTTTTCTACAAATTCTATTCAAGTCCTCTAGATCTAATAACTCTATTTTATTGCAAAAGCGCCTGGAGAAGGTTATCACCCCGTGCTGCTCCTGCTGCAGAATTGTTATCGAGCTTGATCTCACAGCTTCGCTTATATAAGGGAAACTGACCGAGTACTTACCCCGCACCTCCTCTTCTACATAAATTTACAGCATCAGCACTAAGTTCTTAAGGAAATTGTTCAATATTCAAATCTCTAATCTGACAACCAAAATCATGCCAAAACCAAGAATCCGCGACCTCGGTTACAGCCCAGGGAGTTTCACCCCAGGTGAAAAGAACTCCATCCTCGATGTACCAGGTACATCGATATCTTACTAATTATGGACTTCGGATCTAACTATTTTCAGGTGTCCAAGTTGGACAGACTACTCTTCAAACTGATGATGGTGTGAACACGGGTGTGACAGTTATTTTCCCTAGGGGAATCGAGGAGACACGGTTGAAGCCCTGTTATGCTGCAACGAATAGCTTAAATGGCGCTGGAGAGTTTACTGGTAGTCATATGATTAAAGAATGGGGTACCACGAGTGGTGTACGTTTATTTTCCTATTTATGGTGATAGTTTATGTTAATTTCATATTGCAGCCTATAGCAATGACGAACTCCGTCAGTGTCGGCAAAAGTAGGTCAACCTTTTCTATGATGTCAATATCAAAGGTTGATGGTTGTAGCATACGATGCTATATATCGCTGGATTCTAGAGGAAGGAGCCAAAAATGGAGAAGAGGAGTTAGAATCTTGGCGATACATGAGGATTCCTGTCGTCGGAGAGACTTTTGACGGGCTCTTGAACGATATCGCGAGATCAGCCGTTGAGAAAGAACACGTCTATCAAGCCATTACAGCCGCACATATCCAATCTCAAGTATTGGAAGGGAACTATGGTGGCGGAACGGGAATGAGATGTTTTGGGTACAAAGGCGGGGTTGGAACAAGTTCGAGGATCGTGAATGCTGGTCCGGACAAGCATTTCACTGTGGGCGTGATTGTGCAAGCGAATTATGGATATAGTGATGATTTGAGAATTGGGGGTGTGCCCATAGGGAAACTTCTCAAGAAAGAAGATGAAGCGAAGAGAACCCCGGGGCCATCACCAGGACTACCTATAAGTGGCAAAGCAGCTGAAGGAAGTTGTCTCGTTCTTACCATCACCAATGCACCTCTTTTACCCCACCAGCTGAAAAGATTAGCACAACATTCCGGATTAGGCGTTTCAGAGCTAGCGGGCCGAGGTGCAGGAAGGAATTTCAGCGGAGAGATCTTTCTTGCTATTTCGACAGGAACGTTTCCTGATCCGCTAGCAGAGCTTTCGAGTGGATTTGATTATTTGCCTCCGGTTGAAACGCAGGCTGTGGAAGCGGTTAATAATGAGGTTATTGATGCCTTATTTTATGCGGTTGCAGAGGCCACCGAAGAGAGTATTCTTAATGCGATGTGTCGGGCTGAATCGATGATTGGGTTTAGAGGAAGGAGTACGAAGGAATTACCGCTTGATAGGGTTAAAGGGTTGTTGGAAAAGTATTACGTCAAATGACTGGCTGTTCTGGTTTTGAAAAGATTTTGGGAGTTACAGCTGCAGTGATTGGTGATGGTCTTGCTGAAGTGAGCTTCAGTGAGAGTTTGAAGGAGGGTATTTTAGTCAGAAGGGAAGAGTGCTGCTCAGTAGCGGTGATACGGACGAGTTTGTGTTTCTGTTGTTGTGAAAGTAGTATAGTTAGTTAGATGATTAGATATCACCTGAATTAGATGGGATGTATATGTTCATAGGAAAACTCAGATTTTAATCTCTCGGACTGATAAGCTAAAGAGAGGTACTGACAAGAGATAAACCCCTAAGAATCTTGAAAATTCCAACCCGTCAATGTCAATAATGTTCTTTTCTAAGTATAGTATATCCTAAATATAGGATAGTATATAGCTAAAGATTAGATAAGTTGAGACTAGTTTATATTATTATATGAGAAAGGTAGTAAATAGAGAAAATAATAATAATTGAATAAGAGCTTATAATCTGCAACAAAAATGGGGTAAATGAATAAAGAAATATAGGTTTGAATGAAATAGTATGATATTTGGAGAAAAAGGCTAAATAAAACTATAGACGAAGAAAAGAATCCTGAAGATCCCCCGATAAAGAGAGTATTTAGCTGTAAATAGGGATAATCTTTAGCTGAAATTTGAAGGTCTTTAGACTAGTTGTCTAAAGAAAGGGTGTTAAGGACCAAGAACTTCCATCTTTAAGAACGCCTATTTTCTTTGTCATTATGGCTGTCTTCTATAAAGAATCTTCTCAAGTCTTAGTTAGAAGGACATGCTAATCTTTTTGAGAAAAATTCTAGACTGTTGTTGTCATTCTACTGAAATGGTCATCGGTCTACTGCTGTCGCTACTGTGTTTAATTGTATACAAGGGAGGTTATAGAATGAAATGAGATAAAAGTGCGTATCAAATGAAGTTCGGGTTGTTCTAAAGGAAATACTAGACTTAATTTTCAAATAAAAGGGGTACCTTTGAGATTTACCAGCAGAATATGAAGGGGTCAATTGCGAAGTCTACCTGAACAACATATCATCTAGAAGTTGTAGAAGGAATGGATTTAAAGTGGTGACCCCGCTTTCCGCCCCGCCCCGCTCTATTCCGCAACGTTGCCTCCTTCCCTCCTATCTCTTCTATCTCCCCCGCCCAATTTATCCAGCATAGCAAGGTAGGTATTGACAGGGAATATGATTGTGATTGCCAGGTAGCTGCACTTTTCATTGGAAACAGTTCTGATTGACGCAATGATTGCCAGATAGCAATGTTACGTTGAGAACAACGATATGCTCTGTGACGACTGGATCTCGATCAGGCTCTTCGTTGCTTGTTTTCTTCTCAATTATATCTTCTTTAAACGTCTAAATGATTTTCGGTCAATCTTATCAATGATATTCTATCATAAAGAAAGGCGACTCGAAGCACCAAGTGTTGAATATAAGTCGAAAAGTTTTCTATTTGATATAAACAAAGTTTACTTCAGCTTCAACATTGATCTCGATCCCTTCAAAGCGTGATACGTCTCTTCTTGTCTTTGATTGCTCCAAATTTAGGAACGAATATACAGCATCTCCTTTAACATGCTTGTGTTACTCCAAGTGATTTTCTTTCTGCTGGCTTCTTGGCCAAGTCAATGCCGTAAATACTCACCACACAAGAGAAGTTCGCATGGAATTGACATTTTTCCAGATACCCGATGGCTAGGAATTCCAACCGTACCATTCGTGGAAGCCACTCCACCCGGAAGTTTCTCATTGATGTACCTCCGCTCCATCATCGTTGATGCCAATTTCCAAAATGAAGTCGACAATGAGGCGAAACTCTTATTCCTCCAACGCTCATGGATTTTTCTACTACCTTTGGTACAGATCTTGGCTCTACTCTCGGTCTGGATGTTCAAGTAGGTTCAGGAGAAGCTATTGCTCAGGACTCGATTTTCATGACTTTGGGAGACAGCAGGAACTATCTTGATGCCGCTGGACGACCTACTCATGAAGGATACTCGATTAATATTACCTCGAAAGGAATCACTATCACTGGAGCAAGCCCTCTTGGTGTTTGGTGGGGAACTAGATCTATTTTGCAGCAGGCCATATTGCAGAACATGGAGTTGAGCTATGGCGGTGTTGTTGATGCCCCAGGTTGGGGAATTCGAGGTTTGATGGTGAGTTTTACTCGAACTTTCAATGGCCATCAGTGACAAATTTGCCAGCTTGATTGTGGCCGACATTACTACCCGCCCGAATTCCTTATTGAGATATGCTCCTACCTCTCGTTCTTCAAGCAAAATACCTTCCATCTACATCTTGACGACAACCCAGATGTCAATCCTAACGTGTCTTACGAACGCAAATTAGACGCCTATGCAGCTTTCCGACTGAATTCTCCCTCTTTAAGAGTCGCAGGCCTCAATAAGCGATCTAATGAGTCTTATGTACAAGAGGATTTCGAAGAAATCCAACAGAAATGTGCAAGTCGAGGCGTAACTATCATCCCTGAAATTGAAGCGCCAGGACATGCTCTAGTCTTAACTCAATGGAAGCCTGAGTTAGCACTAGATACCGATTTCACACTCCTGAACATCTCATATCCCGATACCATGCCCACTCTAAAAACTATCTGGAGTACTTTCCTCCCTTGGTTCCATTCAAAAACCGTCCATATTGGAGCAGATGAATACAGTAGCTCTGAAATTGCCGAATACAATATATATGTCAACACCATGCATGATTTCATACAAGAAACCGCATCAAAGAACATCCGTATCTGGGGTACCTTTCCCCCAAACACTATTTCCGACGAAACGAATATCAACACCAATGTTTCCATCCAGCACTGGGAATTCTACGAAGACAACCCCTACTTCGACTACATAAAAAACGGTTATTCAGTCCTCAACTCAGACGACGCTTTCTACGCTGTAAATAAATGGTCAGGAAGTTATCCCCAATCTCTAAATATAACACGTGTGTTTCACGGTGCTCCGGGTGGAGGTCCTTATGCGCCGAATATCTTCGATACGTCGAGTTCGATGAATAATCCGGAGAGGGATAATCCGTTTGTTCTAGGTCATATTGCGGCGCTGTGGAATGATTTTGGTCCGAATGCTTCGAGTGTTATTGAGGCTTATTATGCTTTGAGGGGTGGGTTGCCAGCTTTGGGGGATAAGCAGTGGGGTGGCGGTATGTATCTCCCCCGATTTTCATCGAGTAAGAAGACTAATGCAGATATGTAGATCTCTTACTAAATGAATATGAATACATCTTTGAGACCCTACAAGCCGCAGCTCCAGGTCAAAATCTCGATCGTCGAATCATTCTAAACGCAACCACGGTCCGCACTTCCGTTCTTCAAATCCTTCAATCTGTAGCCTCAAGCGAAGGTCTTTCTGTGCAAATCCCCATCAGCCCAAAGAAAAGCACAATATTCTCCTACAATTTCTCCTCCGTCCAAGGCCAAAAAGTTGCTGATGGATCTGGAAATGGCTATGCTGGAACCATGAACGGAGACTGCAAGATTTCTAATTCGATTCTAAGTCTTGGTAGTGGATGTTCGATTTCTACGCCTCTGGCATCGAAGGGAAGGAATTATACTCTTTCGTTCTCGGTCAATCCGAGTTCGTCAACCCCAGGAACTCTGTTCTCGGGAAGTGACTCCTCTCTCATGGCTGGGAATGGAAGTATCACCAATGTTCTGCTCATTACTGGTGGCATTGCTTATCCACTTAATTATTCTCTTGCTTTGAATATATGGACCGACGTAGCTCTCGTAGGAATGAACAACGCTACGTATCTTAATGTTAGTTCGATGGGTGATGAGGCGAAGGTATATGAATTTACGACAACGATTGGGGATTATGATAATTCGTTTATATGGGGCAATCCGATGGCGATCGAAGCGCCGATTGCGGAAATCGGGGGAGATACTTTTGAAGGGGGCATTAAAGATGTAGTGTTGATTGATGGGGCAAATGAGAGTTATGCTGCAATTAGAGCTCCGCTGGTGATTGGAGTTGCCCCTTATACCTAATGTCACTAGCTATACTCAGTCGGGTATTTGGGGAAGAATTACTCATAATCTATTATTTAAATTATTTCTAAAGCTGAAATATAATATATTAACTTTACAAAAAGACGACTTCAAAACTTAAATGAATATTAATATTTATAATTTAACTCTTTTGATATTTAAGGTCTTAAAATCATGTAGCTATAGGAACGTTTAAATTCCTAGCGGCATGTGGCCAGTACTAAAATACTAGCTAGCTAGGCGAGGCGAGACCCTACTATTTCTGAATAGACAGCTACATGACGGTAAACGTTATATTCTCCAATAATTAGTGTGCCGATCTAGCCCATGACCAGTACGCCACGTCGGCTAACAGATCCCTATATAGATCCGCTCTCTCTCCTTAGAAGATCCCTCTTCTTCTATTTAGCTTTAGATCTTCGTATTCAAGACCTAGTATTGCACGACCGTCACAGTTAGCTTATTATTTGTTGTTAAAACAAACGATTAGAGCACCCACATAGAGAGTAGCCGTCCATGGTCAGCGTACCTAACTGCTGTGCAATCTGGATCGACACTTGTCTGTACTGTAAGTTAGCATTCAATCTCCCTCCCCTACGTGGGTGTAAAAGGTCTTAGGTTTTCAACTGACGGTTACGACAGACGCTGGAATATGCCGATTTTTGATCATTGCAGCAGCCGCCCCAGACCCACACGCCTATCTATCTTTTTATTAATCATTGAAAAAAAAAACCAAAAAAAACTCAACCAGGTGTATGCACTTACGATCCTGACAAAACTGAGACTGATAACTGAGCTAAATGTAGTGAGGATAGCTAGGCACGATACACGGCCTCCCAGTTCGTAGTAGGTTGCTTTCTTTCGTCCGTATTGTGTGAAGAAAAGTAAGAGGCAAAGTTTCCAAGATGTGGGAAGGGCTCCGTATATTAATATCATTTAATATCTGCCTAATCAGGTCACTGTGTGAGTACCGTTAGCAGAAATTGGTTGTGGGCGATCAGGAGACGTAGACACACCGAATCTATGTTCGATCTGTAGAGCTCCTATCGAATTGAATAGTTTCAGGATTTTCGAACAGATGTCGAGCCCTATTCGATTCGATTCAACAAAAGTAGGTAGCTAAATTAAAAACAATCATAATAAAATCAATTTACTACTTTTGCAATATTAATTCCTTCTTCCAGCGATTCTGCCAGCATAATATATGAAAATAACAAAGAAACAAAAAACTCCCGTGATTTTTAACTTGTCTTCTTTTTTTCTCAGCCTCTCTGTGTAGGGGTTACTTCATGAGTGCAATTAAACCCGCAGAACGCTGTGTTTGTAGAATTGTTTCCCTCCCACTTTCGTCCAAGATAGAATTTTCAATGCTCAAGCTCGTGGCCGATAGTCTCGCTATAGCTCGTCCTCTTCATCGTCATCTGAATCCTCTTCATTGTCTTCATCATCTTCTTCGTCATCTTTTTCATTATCATCCTCGTCCTCTTCCTCGTCAGCTTCCTCGTCATGATATTCGTTATTTCCATTTGAGTAGTCTTCATATTCGTCATCATCGTCATTCTCATCGTCAAATGGGTTTGTGATTCCCACAATACGATCATCGCTTATCCTCCTGAACAAGCAGCACTTGTAGCCAAATCTCAAGCACTGGTCTCCCGACGATCGTCAGGCTCGAGCATTTTCGTAAGAAGGTTTTCGACTCTATGACTTACTTTTGATCATAAATTTCAAGGAGGAGTATTCCCCCCCACTTCAACACCCATTTGGGCCATTTCTTTTTCATGGCTCGCCCTTTCGGCTGCGGAGGGGTATCCGGAATACCATATATTAGTTCCAGAACATCCCTCCCGCAGACCATATATCGAGATTTGTTCCGTAACCACTATTACTGACACCGGGAAAAGCCTCCAGTGCATTATAATCTATCGTTCCACAAAACGATGTTAGCGGAGCGTTCTGGTTGATTGTTTTGGATAAACCAAAGTCCGTAACTGCAACATTAAAATACGGATTTTTTTTGACTAAGATATTTTCCGTTTCAAGTCGCGGGGTACAACTCCATTTTCATGAAGATATCGCAGACCAAATAAAATTTTGGCAAAGACGGTAACATATCGATAAGGC
Organism: Chlorencoelia australis; assembly: GCA_003988815.1. NCBI lineage: Eukaryota > Fungi > Ascomycota > Leotiomycetes > Helotiales > Cenangiaceae > Chlorencoelia > Chlorencoelia australis. Next base: position 1,668,544 of record QYAN01000006.1, read on the forward strand.
TGTATATGGATATCATAAGATCTCTGCAATATGCCGTTATGAGGGCGTTTTGAACACAATGGCGTAGATAGGCTAATAATGAATGGTTCAACGTATATAGTTTGATGAAAAAGCATTGTGTTGAGGGGGAAATGGTAGGTTAAAGAGTTGAGGATTTAAGAACGAATCTCAGACATCATCCTAATTAGGCTTAGCGGATACCTAATTGAGTTAGTAAAATTGCGTGCATAAACTTCGACGCGAATCGAACTTTTATTGGTCAGTTTCGACTCGAGCGAATCAAATGGGTTCGTGCCATGTGATTTGCTAAGCAATCCGATGCTACGTAGACAGAACAGTCCACAGACAGCAAAAGCTGGACCACGTGTCTATGCGACTCGGCTACCTGCTCCATGGAGATAAAGGGCCAGTGTCTGACTGCGTGAAATGGGGAAGTATCCAGTTTGAGTATGTGTGGAGTGTTACGGCGAAGAGTTAATACCCTGGGATGAGATCCGAGTTTAGGCAGGACTTCGACTAGCTATACTTAATACCCCTTCTCACCCCTAGTACCTGCTAAGCGAGCCTAAAGGGCTTGAGTTGTGAAGCGGGATGATGCTTTAGCAGGCAGTTTTAGAATTAGATTCACTTCAGTGGGCTTAGCGAGCCAATGATATACTTTATATTAGATTCACAATCCTCCCCACCACACCGACATCTCAACTTATAAGCTAGCTTTTAAGCTTGGATATTATTGACTGGCTTATGGAAATTTAAATTCTCGAATTACTGACATATCAAAATGACTTTTCAGCAAGTGATAAATCGAAAGACTCCTTTACCACTCTGGTAAGGATGCCTTCTAGGTCTGGTGAAAGACTGATCAACTTATCCTGTGATAAGGTTACCAATTCATTTAAACTTTGGGCCTCAGTACTCAGGCATTGGGCTAGTGGCAAGTAACGCTAGAAAAATTTCATTCTCATCCAAAATTGGTGCTTGGGATTTTACCGAGTTACATCTATCTCTTCGTCACGACCAGCTTCATCGACGCACCATTGCATCGCACAAATCGTTATTACTTGTCCTCAAGTTATACTCAGGATAATCACAGCAAATATGTGTGGTGTCACTGGCCTACTGGTTCGTCCCTGCTCCCTCCTCATTCCTCAAAACCTTTGAGCTGCTAGATCCCACCAAGGGAAATATCACCAACATCCGCCCGTGCTTACTCCAATCTCAGCTGGGTGATACAAAAGCTACTACGGCCGCTGTCGACTTACATGAATCTCTGTACTTTCTCCAACATGTTAGTCACCCCTAATGGGCTCCCAGCATGCATCATATCATTCGACGGCGCTGAGACACTAACACACTAAGTAGCGGGGACAGGATGCTGCGGGTATTACCGTATGCCAGGGCGGAAGAATCTACCAATGCAAGGGCAATGGCATGGCGGCCAAGGTTTTCGCTGAGGGCAAACGTATCCAACACTTACCTGGCTATATGGTAATAATAATCTAGCTCGTCCTAGTCAGTTATACTAAAACAGGGCAGGGGATAGGCCACCTAAGATACCCAACGGCCGGGACATCATCTGCGTACGTTCCTACTACTTATACTGCCAAGCATCTGCTAACAAACCATTAAAATATAGGTCCGAAGCGCAACCCTTTTATGTTAACTCTCCATTTGGGCTGTCTATTAGCGTGAACGGAAATCTTGTGAATACCGGATACCTTCGCGAATTCTTAGACATAGAAGCGCGCCGGCACGTGAACTCTGATTCAGACTCGGAGCTCCTGTAAGTCTTTCTTATTTCGACAAAGTTCGAACAGCCGGGAGACCGGAGGAAACTCTAGACTATTAACATGAAGGGGAGCGCCTTTGTCTGGGGATCTGCTGACTCCGAATCTTGGTAGGCTGAACGTTTTCGCATATGCTCTCAACGAACTCGGCAAAGCTCGAGCCAATGTAGACGATATCTTTACCGCACTACGTGATGTGTATTTGAAGTGCCACGGGGCTTTCGCGTGCACTGCGATGCTTACGGGCTTCGGGATTTTAGGTTTTAGGCAAGTTCCTTGGCTTACTTGGGCATAATATATTACAGGTTTAACTTACGTGCTGATTCTAGAGATGCGAACGGCATTCGGCCCCTTTGTCTCGGATCACGACCATCTGCTACCTTAGAAGGAGCCACGGATTTCTTTCTAGCTTCGGAGTCCGTTGCTTTAAGACAGCTTGGCTTCAGCCATATTGTGGATATTTTGCCTGGGCAAGCTGTCTTTATCCAGAAGGGAGGCATTGCCCAGTTCCGCCAAATCGTGGACAGAAAGTCCTATACTCCAGATATTTTTGAGCTCGTTTACTTAGCCCGCCCCGATAGCTGTATTGACGGTCTATCTGTTCATCGTAGTCGACAAAATATGGGAGTTAAGCTTGCGAAGAAGATGAGGGAAATGCTAGGAGAGAAAAGAATTCAAGAGATCGATGTTGGTATGTGATTTCCGCACTACGCCTATTATCCCTTTTCAAAAGTATAACCTCAATGTATATTACCCTTTCTAGAAATATGCTGATCTATCATATTTAAGTTATTCCAGTTCCAGAGGTAAGCAATTCTCCAGTATATTTCTTTACTTGCCCACTCACTTTTGTAAATAGACTAGCAACACCGCGGCGGCTGTCCTAGCTAAACACCTAAATAAGCCGTACTCGAATGCATTCGTAAAGAATCGCTACGTATACCGGACCTTTATCCTGCCAGGCCAAGAGGCGCGGCAGAAAGGCGTTCGACGGAAGCTCTCGCCTATTGAGTTTGAATTTCATGGCAAAAATGTCTGCCTAGTCGATGACTCAATAGTGAGAGGAACCACCTCTCTCGAAATCGTATGCAGAACATTTTTCACTATGAGTGGCAAGGTTGAGACTAGCTATCAAGGACTAAGCAAGCTACGCCAGATTTAATCCATCATTTGTCCTACCAGCAGGGAGATAGTATGCTGACTTTACTCTTTTTCTAGGTTCAAATGGCTAGAGAAGCAGGAGCCGCTCGCGTTTATTTTGTCTCATGCTCTCCAGAAATCATAAATCCACATATTGTATGTACGAGCCCTATACAACATTGTCTTCGCTAGGTATCCCTTGCGTTACTGCCCGGAACTTTTAACTCAGGTACAAACTCAGCATCCGCCAGCGAAGAACCGCGTGGTAATGCTAGTTCGTGCCAGGGCAATAGCGCCTAACTCTTTTTCGCCCCTTAACCCGATTAAATTTCTTCTTCCTTAGTCTGTTTCGCGATTTTGGATTGGAAAGTGTACTGACTTTTTATGCTTTTCGAAGTACGGCATAGATCTCGCTGACCCTGCTGGTGAGCATTGCATTGCTAGCTCTCTGAGAAGTTTTTTTTTTTTTTAGAAATCTACTGACTCTTGAAAGAACTCATCGCGCACGGCAAGACGCGGCAAGAAATTGCTGAGTACATTGGTGCTGACGAACTTGTCTACCAAAGTCTTGAGGACCTCAAGGCCGCATGCGTTGAGGCAGCCGAGGGCGAGAGCAAGGTCAATGACTTTGAGGTAGGAGTCTTCTGCGGGAAGTACGTCACGGAGGTGCCTGAGGGTTACTTCGCGCACCTTAGCCGGCTGCGAGGGAAGACGGGGAAGGGAGCTGTGGTTGATGTGATAAAGGAAGAGGCGGGCGCAGAGAAAGCCGTCCTGATTGCGAATCGCGAGCCCGTGAATGTAGGCCAGCAGAGAACATCAGTTGAGAGTGTGGTTAGGAACGGCGCCAAGAGCCCGGAGTACCAAGAGGACATCAGGTATGTGATTGCCAAAGATACACTTTTGAGTTGCGTCTACTGATTAATAATACCTTCATAGCCTTTACAATATTGTAAGCGAAAAATAAAAATTTCAAGAAGGGGGTTTGTTTGGCTGCCGAAATCTATACATTCATAAATAATTCCCGTAGATTTTGGAAATGTACACTCACGAATATTCGTTTGACTACTCAGTGATAAACTTGATGTAGCTCTTAACTTAGATCCCCTTAGTTTTAAAAATTTCCCATTCTACAGTACACAATGATTGCCATCACTTATCTGAATGCATCTATCTCCACCACAACTACCCTCTCTTTCTCTCTCGATCTTACGCGTTGAAGTGAGATTAATGACCCATAAAAACGCAATACTTGTACATCATCTTTTATATCGTGGATGATTGTAAAGAGCTTCGTATAGCTTCATAAAAGTTATTAGGTCAATTAACGGCTCAATTGGGACAAGCAAGACATTGATGTGTTGAGATACTTGGTTTTTGATACGAGAGACTGTTTCATTGCCGATTCAGTACATTAACGCTACTAGACCAATCGACAAACCTAAGAGATACAGGTCGTTAGACTTACATCACCAGGGTCGTTAACACCTAACCTACATCTGTCAATAGAAAGAAGCCTCAAAAGAAAAGTAAAAAAGAAAGCAACATTCTGACTTTAACCCGCCTTGCACAAGTCCACTAAATCTTTAACCCCAGAGCTCGAGTCGGATTCGCGTTTATATTAAATTCGGAAGTGGCTCGGAATGCTGACTAATCGCCATATAAAATTAATAGTATTTTGAAGCTATTCCCAAAAAATTCTAATTCTATCTATTAATCTCTAACACGGTATTCTTAATCAATTTTGGGACCTAGGCGTACTAATAATATCCCCCTTCCCCAGTACGCAATCGCCTCTCTCTTTCTCAGCTTGTGTCTGGATGATATCGTTAGCGGCCGGGAACTGTCGATTGGCATCTCTACCTTGGCCCGATACCTTCATAGCGGCTACTGATCTCACGCATCGCGATATTGACCGAATAGATGTATTTATAGAAGTATTTTTGAGGATGTACATTTTTTTTATTCAAGGACGGCGTTAAGGTGTGAGACGCTTAATACGTACTGTCACACAAAGTTTTCTCTGTAAGGAAAGCACCGGCAAGTACCAACCAGATCCAGATCAAATGAATCTCCGCTACCATATCGCATCTTGTATGGGGTGACGAAAGCGCTTAAAGCGCTCTTGCCCTTAGTTCCAATGATGAATTGGCCACTTTCAAATTCGAAGTCCTTCGCGCCTACTCCTTCGAACTGGAGATTGAAGCGTTGCAAAAGAGCGGCAAGAACCAGGTACATTTCAGCCCACGCAAGGCTACGATCACTGCGTCAGCAAGGATAACACAATTAGAGGACGTTAAACTTACTGCATGCCAGCGCAGATTCTCGTTCCTTTCAAGAATGGTGCGTATGTCTTGTCCATTATCTTCCGGAAATCGAGATCCATCCATCGGTCAGAATTAAAGCTCATCGGGTCTCGATAGAGCTTCTCGTCCGTATGCATCAACAGAGTAGTCATTCCGACGGGCGTGCCGGCAGGAATGTGCCATTCGCCGTATACTAGGTCCCTGTCGGGAGCAATGCGTGCTATGCGTGTACCAATAGCGGGACTCAGACGCATACCTTCCATCAATACTGATGTCAGGTAAGGCAGCTGCTCCAGTGTTCTTAGCTCGATCTCATCAGAAGATTCGGCAGTGGCTAAGACAAGCTCAGCCCGGAGACGCTGGAGGATATCGGGACGGCTGAAGACGTGATAGAAGATTAAGCGCAGAAGGCTGGCAGTTGTCTCAAAGCCAGCACCAGTCACTGTGGCTACTTCATCGAAAACGCGGACGAAAGTCTTCTCGGCAGGAGGTAGCTAAAGAAGACCTTTGTTCCCTATCTGCCACTTTCATAACCCAATCAATAGGTATCGACTTCATAGTAGGACCAAACCAGGTTATGTGCTTCGTCACACGCCAGATGTGACCAGAGTCTTGGAACACATTGGTCATGTCAACATTGAAATCCTCATGGTCAAGGCTATTGTAGTTTTTGCCGAGAATGAATTCTGTTGCAACGTCTCTGGTAAATGCACTGGTGGCAGCACCAAGGTTGACGGTCACTTTTGAACCAGAAAACTTGGAGATTCGGCTGCAAAGTTTATTGACGTTCCGGCGGACGAGATCTTGCCGGCTAGTCACCTTCGCTTTGGAAAAGAAGGGATTCAGCGGCAACCGGCGAGCCTTGTGGATGTCATGATTTGCAGAACATATGGTTGCGCCTTTGGCGGAGAAACCATTATAAGCCCAAGCGTACTTGTCCCAACGTCCTTCTTGGCGGTACAACTTTTCAAAGAAGGCCGGGTCGATGACGTGAAGTTCGTAAGGACTGATGCGGACAATTGGGCCTTTGCGGAATAGCAAATTAGATCAAAGCTGTGATGGGAAAGCGGAGAAAACACACCATATTTCTTGTGCATTTCTATAATTTTGGAAGTGTATTAGCCATTGTGAATGATGTCAAAATAGGCTTCATAGTACCGCGTAATAGCTGCCAATTTTGGACCTGGGAATTTGGCAAGAGGGTGGAGGAAGAGGCGGTAGAAAACAAGAGTGCCAAAACAGACGCCGGCGGTGGCTACGATGTACCACCAAGATAGCAGGGGAGGGAGGTTTGAGTCACATTCTTGTGTACCGGTAACACCAATGTACCGGTAATGCGTTCAGAGGTATTGGATGACATGCATCGAGAAACAGGGAATAACTTGCAGATCGTCCAAGGATAGTTGATTACTGTAAGAGACTGTTATGTCGCTAGCCGGAGACAGGACTTTGCTATGTGCTGTGCCGTGGAGTTGCAAGGGCTGATAAGTAAAGATGAGAGAGTAGAGGTGGAATCAGATCCCCCGCTCTCGCGTCTAATAAAGCCACCAAATATCAAAATATCACTAGCTTTGTGATGCTGGTTGAAGCTCTTTCTCTTGCCATGTATCAAGAACATCAAATTCAAATTTGGAACCATGGAGAAACCCATCGACGACAAGACCGCAGCCGGAACTCACTCGGAGCTCTCATCTTCAATTAATCAAGAGACTACGCCAACACTTCCACGAGAGACCGACGCTTCCCAAACACACAAGCCAGAGCCAACCAACTCAACCCATTGTCATAAACGAGTATGTGACTGGCTTCAAGCTGGTAATAGTTGTTGCTAGTGTTTCCATGGCATGCTTCCTTATGTTGGTGGATACCATGGTCATTAGCACGGTCAGTTGTCACCGTCAACTTTTTACCAAATAAATGTATCTTCTCCATAATCATCGGCTAACTGCTATTTACTACTTGATGCTAGGCTATTCCACGGATTACAGATCAGTTCAAATCTCTCACAGATGTTGGTTGGTATGCCAGTGCATATATGTTGGGGAGGTAGGATGAATCGTTTTGGTCTTCGGACTCGTTGGACATGAAAGAAGCTGAAATCATGTTAGTGCAGCTCCACAGCCTTTGACGGGGAAGGTGTACACTCATTTCAAAACTAAAGTTCGTATCTAGCCTATTGGCTTCCGTGAACCGTTCCTGACAACCAAAACAACAGTGGTCCTTCCTAGTCTTCTTCGGAGTTTTCGAATTCGGTTCCGTGCTCTGCGGTGCTGCTGTTTCTTCGACCATGTTAATCCTTAGCCGTGCCATGGCTGATTTGAGTACTGCTAAAATCATTAATGGTGCAATAACGACAGTATCTAGTTGCGTGCCTCTAGAAAAACGCCCAGGTAAGTAAAGGGGATCTGTAAAAGTAAACCCTGTACTCGCCACTTCAAATAAAACCTAAGGTCACTAACAAACATCAATAGCCTTGATTGTATTGACTATAGGTTGTAAGTGCTGCACTAGGCTATATTCCGCGAGTTCTAAAGCTGATGTTGAAATTGCAGTTAACCAGCTTGGGCTCGTCGTCGGGCCGCTAATTGGGGGAGCGCTCATTGCGTACAGTACATGGCGATGGTGTAGGTGTATCCCGTCATTTCCAGATGAGGCGCTAACAATCAGCGCAGGCTTTTCCATCAACATACCTCTCGGCGCCGTCACAGTCATCGCAATTGTCCTCCTCCGCATTCCAGAACAGAGGCCCAAAGCGAGGGCTATAACAGTTCTACCCAAGCTGCATTATCATCTCGATTTGCTGGGCTTTGCGCTCTTTGCTCCAGCAGTGTTGCAGCTCCTTCTGGCCCTTCAATATGGAGGAAATAAGTACGCCTGGAGCTCTTCTCAGGTAATAGGTTTATTCTGTAGTTCTACTGCGACTTTTGTTGTCTGGTTCTTCTAGAACCGTTACAAAGGTGATGATGCCTTGCTTCCTGCTTCCATGATCAGTCAACGAACCATATGGACGGCGGGACTCTATCAGGGGTTTTTGATGGCGGCAGTCTACGGCGCAACCTACTTCCTTCCTTTATATTTCCAGGCCATCAATGGTATAGATGCAGTACTAAGCGGCGTGTACCTCCTACCAATGATTTTGTCGCAGCTAGTTATAGCCGGTTCCTCAGGAGTGATATGTGAGTCCGAGCTATCCTTTATGACGCGGTAGATATCAGCATTGTTAACACCCTGCCCAGTAATGAAGATAGGATATGTGATCCCCATGACAATTTTCTCCACCATTCTCCTTTCGACTGGAAGCAGCCTGTACTCGCTACTACAGCCTGGCAGTTCAACAGGAAAATGGGTCGGATTCCAAATAATTGTCGGCGTTGGTTCAGGAATTGGCTTGCAAATGGTTTGTAACACCTCTATTTCCCTGCGGACAACCTTTACTGACAAAATATTGGCTAACTAGGCCATGACCACCATTCAAGCGACCATTTTGGGAAAAGAGCTCTCATTAGGCATGGCTTTCGCTGTGTTCTCGCAGTCTCTAGGCTCTGCTATCGCTCTAACTTTATGCAACCTGATTTTCGACTCAAGTCTTCGATCACAACTTCCCCAACAAGCACCACACGCAAATGCCACCGCCATCATCGAGAGTGGTGCTACAAAGTTCCGTAACGTTGTAGATCCAAGTGATCTTCATAGTGTCTTAGTAGCTTATGCTAATAGCATAGATCGAGTTTTCTACCTAGTGGCTGCTCTGGCTGCTATGTGTAGAGTTGTTCTTTAGGGCATGGGCTAGCGGGATCTCAGAAAGAGGAATGTAAAAAAACTCGAGAGCAGTTTACCACTCCCGAACCAAAAACAAAGGCCTAGCTTTTAACGAAAATGCACAGAGAGAGGACCAATAATACATGTAGTAGGTTAAAAGATGCGCAGCACTGCGGTGCAAACGGAGGTTGGTTGTCCGCACTGTGTCCTCTCCTATTTATCCTCTATCCGCTTTCTTCCACTTTACTCATATTCGTTTTATAGTGAGAGATAAGATTGGCTCACAGTTGCATCTGCCAATCAAGCTAACATAAGCCGAGCCACTCCTGCCCAGAGTTCAGCTGAGGAGGAGTTGCAGCCTATCACGTGAATGACTGCTGCATGTTAGATGAGTCAGCGGACATAGCCCATTCCGCGGTCCTGGCATTCTCCTACACCTCTTCATCATGGCGCCTCGTACAAGGGAAGAACTCGTCTCGCTAGCAATCATGCATCCAGCCCTGGCTGCCGCACTGGAAAAGGGGCCGCCGATCAGGCCGCCAAAGCTATCTGACCCGTACTACGGCCGGACGGATCACACTGCCCTCCGGGAGCACAGGGCTGCTATCTTGAAAGAAAAATGGGCACTCCGCTACCTCCCCGGACCCATCGCTGAAGTTACTGAGCAAGATTGGAAGATTCCTGTCCGCGACGGGTCAGAGATCACAGCCAGGGTCTACAAGCCCGTGAAAAAGAAGGAGGGCGGGAGTCCTTTAATTGTTATGTTTCACGAAGGTGGATGGGGCATGGGAGACTTGAGCGACGAGGAGGTGAACTGTCGACTGTTCTCTCGGGACCTGGGGGCTGTGTGTGTCAACGTGGAATATAGGCTCGCACCGGAGCACCCTTTCCCAACTTGGATCAACGACGCTTGGGATGCGCTTCAATGGTGCGCTCAGCACGCCTCAGATCTCGAAGCCGACCCTTTGCGGGGATTTGTAGTCGGGGGAGGATCGGCTGGTGGGAACATAACGGCGGTGCTCACACATATTGCACGTGATGAACAGCTGTCACCTCCTCTAACGGGCCAGTATCTTGGCGTCCCCGCCATTATGTGTTTCCTGCCGCCTTCACATATTCCCGCTCAGTATCGATCTGAGTATCTTTCGCATCCTCTTGTGACCCCCAGTCATGATCCTATCCTCAAAGTAGCTTTAGGACCTTTAAGCTCTCTCACAACCCCAGTCACGAGGCTCATACTCAGCCTGCTCCCCCTGAAACTTCTAGCGAGGATTTTCCGAATGGCAGGCACGAATGGTGATATTTCTAGTCCGTTATTCGTGCCTTTCCATTACGGAAAAGCGGACCGAGGACACAAGGATCTTCCGCCGGCTTACCTCCAAGTATGCGGGCTAGATCCCCTGCGTGACGAAGGATTGATATATGAACGAGTATTAAGGGAGGAAGCTGGAGTGAGCACGGAGATTGACGTGTATAAGGGCCTAGGTCATTACTTCTGGACGAATTTTCCCGAGCTGGAAATGAGCAAGACATTCGTCGAGGATACGGTTAAGGGTATGAGATGGCTACTAGAACAGACCTAGCCACACTATCGTCACTCTTGTCATAATGCAGCGTTATAAGAGCCATAAAGGATACATCGCTGTACAGTGTAGGCTCTAGGAGGAATCCTTGTAAAGGTTAACAGGGGAGCTAGAGCAGATGCCCTGCCATCATGATCTTGATAGGTTGAAAGGGTTGACTATGTTCAAGGCAGTAGGCATTAGCGAAATGTATATAGACGACAAGAAAATCATATCCAATTCACAAGGAGACCAAAAAGGACCCCGCTATAGGACCGTTTTATCCCTTCCGGCTTTTGAGAAGGAGAGATTTAACGCTTCCTTTTAGAAAGCTAGCTAGTATATATTCAGATAATAAATTTTAAATCCGAAGACCAACTCACGACTTCCGCTATATTAGGCGGCTAGGATTCCGTTTCTCCGTACCAAATCACTGCCGAACCGAAAGGTGATTTTCTTCCGGAAATTCTGTTACACTTTTTGTCAAGCACCGTAGCGATTGGGACTTCTCCATGCTTAAAAACGACTTGAAGCACTCCCTGCAAATGTGACGATTCGTAAAGAGAGAAGATGAAGGGGACAAAAGAGTGTTATCAGAGGTTGTTGGCTGCGGTGGGTGGGGTGTATCCAAGCCACCAACGAAAAATGGAGGTCATCATGTCTCACTAACATCATAGCCCCATCATTCAGAGCCTGTCAGAGAGTAGGTTATCGCCCAGGTCATGCTTCAGGTGGAGGAGGGAAAGGGGGTTTATACCTTTGCGGATGACTTCCTTGGACACCAACCCGGTTTTCTCCCTATTAAGCCTTCTCGAAGTGGTAATGCTAATTTCTTTGCACAGAAAGAAAGAGCGAAGAAGTCCTAGGGCGAATATATCATGCGACGACATCCTGCTAAACTTTACAACTGCTAGTGCCGTAAAATACATAGCTACTAAGAAAACCCCAAGCGCAACAACTAAGGAAAGGTCAGTTAAGTGCTTTCAACACCTGCGAAGATCTAAACATCCCTATTTCTTCCGATGGAATGCAAGCCACATATTCGAGTGTAACAACTGTGATTGAGTCAGCACACCTGAGCAGTACCTTAACTCCCTCGCTCAATGTCTTTACCCCTAGTAACACTAGTGACCTTGTCTTGTTTCGTTTGAATTTTCCATCGACCACAATGGACCGGTCGAAGCTTTGGAATATGTACAGGAGGAGGAATGGCCACTGATCTATTGTTTGAAGGATATAAATTTCTTCTTATCCTTGAGCCCTGGCTTCGTTCCCGATCCTAGCCTATCTAGGCCTAAGATTGGCTTCTGGCAGAATCGAATCACATTGAAGCAAGGAAACTAGGGTAACCAATTGAACTGAGGATCGGTTTAAAGGGTTCCTTATAAACAGGTTTCCTTGCGAATCTCATATGCGGCAACGGGAATGTTACATATAGGATTATAATCTAGCAACTTGAGATTTATCTTTTTATTTTATATAGCAAATAAGATATCCTCTTCTACTTCCGGAGTCTCGAAACTAGACTATGGGAAGCTGCAATCCCAAAATGAGGTCTTGGTTTGAGTTGCCTCTATGGTGCCCCTATGAACATGGTCTGTTCTATGAACCGCGGGAAATTATGATTGAGTACTGGGAGAGAAGTTGGAGGAATGTCGGGGTCTGAAGATGGGCCTACCCCTAGTTGCATAGGGATTTGGTTCTTACAAAGTGCGATGACGGAGTAAGATCTAATAAGAAAACATAATGAAATACAAAATGATATGTGGCCTTCTGATGTAACGAGTCAGTCATGTTGGTATATGTTGGATATTGACATAAAGATCGTCACATCTCGCTTGACGCACAATGTGGCACACAGTTGCTCGTTTCCCCTTCTTTCTCTTCTTCTTCTTCTTTTCTCATTAGTTATATTCTATGAGTTTTGCACCAGTTTGTCACATCTGAGCATATCACCTCCCGACTAATAATCCAAACAAACCTATAAAGATTTTAAGGCTCAAAATTGGTAAGAAATTCTCTCTTGCTAGAGCATGTGTATGACTGAAGGTATTAATAGGCTGCTATTCTAATTCCAAGAATGGCATTCCGATATTCCGAAGAGGAGGTGTTTCTTTGAAGGGCAAGAACGATCTCGGTAGGGCTTTTCTTGAGCTCAGTATACATTTGGGAAAGAACCATCTACCATCAAACTTACCATATCATCACCCAACATCTATTGGAATCTGCTTCTATATCACACAACAAACATCGACACAACACAACTGCCACAACATACCATCTCTACCTGCCGGTTCCCCGAAACAGCACCCCCAAAAAAAAGACTGCATTCGAAGGCATAGCTGTCATGAAGACACCAAGTGAAAGCCCATGTGAACACCCTCCAGCCACGTTCCAAGACGCAGAGTCACTGACAGAGGAAGCGACCCCTACTGATATTGAAGAAATGTCCCTGCCCTCCCACTCCGCTGCCTTAGACGAACACTTCATCACCCTCCAATTCAACCAGCGCAAATTCACTACTCTTCGTGATACCCTGACCGCCAAGAGCGAGTTCTTCCGCTTGCTCCTCTCCGGTCTTTGGGAGGACAATAGACAAAACGACGGCTCCTTCTTCATCGATACCAACGGAGACTTATTCGAACATATCTTGGCTCACCTTCGCTGAGGGTTTTTTCCAATTTTCTATAACAGCGCTCAGGGACATGATTTCGCCAAGTATCTGGGCGTCCTGGAGGAAGCTAGGTATTTTCAGATTGAGTCGCTGCAGAAGTGGTTGGAGGAAAAGAAATACCTTAGAGTTGTCAAGGTCTAGCACTCACTTATTAAAGTAGTCGCCTCTTGGAAAGAGTGGAACCGGGTAACTGGGACTCACGAGGAGCTTGAGAAGGTTCGGGAAAAGGATGGCGAGCCTGTCGATTGGTACAACGTTCATGGAGCTTTCTGCGCTTCCAAGTGCCCCAGAGAGCTCAGAAGACCGGTTGAGATGCTTATGATTCAAAGAACTATTGCCTTTGATGAGGACCTCTGTAAAGAGGACAACCGGTTTGCATGACTTGGTCTTTGGGATTGAAACGGAAGGATTCGATGTGGTCTATTTCGGCTTCCGCTACTTGTGAGCTACAAGGTAAGGTTCTTTCAACAGTGCCTACCTCCCTTTGTGCGTTACTAACTACCGCCTAGCAGGATTCAACCTCTTGGTGGAATTAAATAGAGATATGTGGAGAAAGAGGCAGGAGGGGGAGTTCTTTATATTTTGAACCTCTGGGAAGTCATCGACTAAGCGGGCTGCTGCCGAGGAAGAGGTCTAGGCAGAGATATTGTTTGCTTTCTGGTTGCATACCCTACCCATGGCACATTCTACCTTGAAGATTAATGAGAGCTCGAATAGGAGAAAGCAGTGTTACATTAATAAATAGATTGCTTTCAAAACACCCTTACGGCAACGCAGTGCGAATACCTCACATAACTGTGTCTACGAATGAATCCCTCATGGCCGGTATTGGTAAGTTTAGCCAGCCTTTTCAGAAGCCAGTTGGTGGTTTGATATTGACAATGCTCTGATGGCGTTTCCTGGTGGGATGTTAATGGTCGAAGATTGTAGAACTACTATACGGTAGACGAAAAGTGCTAAAGCTGCTGCAAACATAAATCCATAATTGTCTCAGTCACAGCGACAACAATACGATTGACTGTGCAGCGCAAACGGATTTTTTTGCTGGCACCATTCACTGACTCTCCTTCTCCTTACACCCACTTAAACTTTAATACCCACCCTTCCTCCCTTTAATTATCATGGAACCATCTCAACCACCACCCACTTCACGTTTCAATGGATCCCTCTCCAAGCTCTGAACCTCGACCACAGAGAAAGAGAAGACTGCCCTGGGAGCGGAAGGACAGTCTGCACGAAGAGTCGCCGCCGCCACCGCCTCGAAGTGCGAACAAGCCTCGTAGTTCAAACAAGAAATTATTAGATCCGGGCTTCTTCAGCATTAAAGGTATTCTAGAGGAGAGGAAGATCCGGGGCATTGCTGAATATTTGATCGATTGGGAGGATAACAGCGTCACGGGAGAATCCTATCCTCCCAGTTGGGTATACAAAGGCACCATCTGCTATTTCAAGATAGCATGCTAACTGCGACACGTCGTGCAGGAACCCCAGCAGAACATCTCGAAGGCAGCGCTCAAGGAGTGGGAGAGTAATAAGAAAAGGGATTCCGAGAGGCCACAGTCCTCTGCATCCCTCACTTCGCAAGACAGCCCATCCATCCGTCCTGCAAAAAGGCAAAGACCTCATCGACTGTCAAGCCCCGCGTCCCCGGCGCAATCTCCTTCCAAAAAACCAAGGATCGTTGGCACAGTTAAAACAGCCAGATTCTTTGTCGAAGAATCTGAAGGGTCAGCGAAGGAAGAAAGGGAGATCCAAGATAGCTACGAGAAAGATCAAGCACCGAGTTCTGAGTCGAGATTTGCTGTTATTGTTCCTGTGGACGAGAACTTCAATCGTGAAGATTATATCCGGATAAGTTCTTCCCAACTATCCGGACCTCCCGAGATATCAGGACCTTCCCAAGTATCAGCTCTCTCAAAGAAATCAGACCCTTCCCAAATACCAGACTATTCGCAATCCGTAAACCGACCCCAACCACCTCCCCTTCGCCCTACTCCTCGCTCTAGATTATCGTTTATCTGGGACGAAGACATAATACCAGACTCTCAAGATCTTGCCGGATCTTCGTCTTGCAAACCCTCTGACCCACCATCAGTATCTATAGCACACATTCTTCAATCTACAGCTGATAGTGGAAACTTTGTTGTAGACAGTGATCATTTGATAACCCAGCCGACTTCCTCCTGTGACAAAGTTGTTGACTCTAGCGAGGTGGAAGAGGGACTTACCCAACCTTCGGACAACCAGGCCAGTACCATTGAGGTGCGGCCCGCGACCGAAGTAGATGCTGAAGTGTCATCGACATTCTCTCGTAACAATATTGTTGATTCTGGCGAGGTAGAAGAGGGTCTGGCCGAGCCTCTTCGCAACCAAGCTAGTGCCAGTTATCGTAGAGACCAGTCTAGACCCGGCACGACTGAAACCGACTCTGCTTGGGAACGCTCTCGGCGGACTTTGTTTTTCGAAGCTTCGACCTCAAGAGCAGCCCAGAACAAATCCGGAGAAGCCAGCAGCTCTAGTATCACCCCGCAGACTACTTCACCCGAAATCTCTATAAGACTTCCTGATCTTGCTCCCGTCGATACTTCACCTACAAGCACTGCCGCCTCTTCGTTCGAGGAGCCCGGCCTGTTCATTACTCCCATTCGGCAGTCACAGATTAACGTCGATCAAGAATCCGAGCAGTTCTTAACACAGGAATCATTCCAAGCTGAGGAACAGGCAGAGAAAGAAGAAACTCAGATTCAAGAAGAACAACCAGAAGAACAAGGACACACAGAAGCACAGGAAGAACCAAAAGAAGCCTCTTCAAGTCAGCACGAAAATATTAGTAGGCCAGAAGACCCATCTTCGCCGAAAGAGGTTGAAACACAGCACATAACGCAAGTCAAAGAGCAAGAATTTGCCTCCGTAGGCAGTGGGCGAGAAGGCTCTAAAGAGGTTCTGATTATCGACGACAAATCTACCGAAGAGACCACCCCGGAGCCAGTTGAAATGTGAGTGTAAAAACAATTTCTTTCCTCCTGTTTTAGTTCTCAATTTGTTATTCCCAGAAGTATTAATGTTTGCGCTTTTCTATCTTTTCTCCCTTTGCTATTTACCCTTCACGGTCGGAGTCTAGCCTCTCGCTTTCCCACTTCCGGATTAGGGCCGAGACTCTTAGCTCCTGGGTTGACGGGAGGAAAATGGAACTGTTATTAAATTAAACTTTCTGTCATGATCAAAGCTCACGCTTTCACTCAGACTTCAAATCTCTCTCCAAAAAGACAACTTGAACAACATTTACGAATGTTCATTGAGGGCTACCGGAAAGACTATACAACCATTAAGTCCTAAGATACAAGAA
Source organism: Chlorencoelia australis (assembly GCA_003988815.1). NCBI lineage: Eukaryota > Fungi > Ascomycota > Leotiomycetes > Helotiales > Cenangiaceae > Chlorencoelia > Chlorencoelia australis. The sequence continues at coordinate 1,685,115 of QYAN01000006.1, forward strand.
AACGGGTCACAACCCTCAATTGATAAAGATATCTCAAGCTCCGAGCCGATTTGGCAAGCGGCGCAAATACGAAGTCCCTTACATCATTTGACACAAGTCTCAGCCGGACGGGAATCGACTTCAGAGCCCGAATCCCAACCAATCCCAGAAGCGGCTTCACTGCAACACCGTGAACCAATTTCGGAATTATCCGACATTGCCGTAGCTGTCGGCAACCACGAAAAATCCGAACTAGAATCCGAAGCAGGAGCTATTACGGCTCGTGATCTGAGAGATCGCCCAGAAACACTGACAGAAGCTCGATCTAACAACCCGAGCGAAGGTGCTATTTCTCACGTTCTAGCAAGCATAGAATTTGATCCTGAATCAGACGCTTTATCACTCGTACCACGGCCATCACCACCGTCCTCTGGTTTATTACCTTTTTCTAGGTCTTACGGAAGCGATTTTCCACCTCAGCCTTCTCCACCCTTCGAAACTGACATAGAAGATCGAAGAACGAACGAACAGCCAGTAAATGCAGCCATGGAAGCGAGAGCAGCAAGTATAATCCAACCGGCTGGAAACAACTCAGCAATTGTCAATTCAAGAGCTCCATCTATCCTACCTTCATTACATCCACAATCGCCCCTTAACCAATTAGCTCCACCAGAAGCACTCGTCGATATGCGGACTTTCGAAGTCTCAAGGTCGCCAATGCCCTCTATTGAGGGTGACACAGGTTTACGGATGCCACAGTTGATGGACGATGAATTTATCGTCCCTCTTCAAATGGTTGCTCACGTTCGTGACATCTATAATGTAACTATCCAGAGAAGAAGGGAGGATATCTTTGCTTTTCAAAATAGTGCAGATGGCGATACCGACTCAAATTGGGAGCTGGACGGCATGATAGAAGAGCTGAAATTGATCTGTGATCATTCAGATCTACTACTAAGCAGCCGTGAAGACTCCTCCAGTCAGCCTACGAGCGATTATGAACAAGTTCAACATGCCTCAACAGTAAGCACGAAATTCATGTTCATAGAAGCGTTCTTAGATGCACTAAAAGACACGGAATCGCACGTCGTTATCTTTGCGCGCCAGGGATCGAAAGTCCACGACATTTTTGAAGCTCTTTTCCGATTTCGTGGGTATGTATACAGTCGTCCTGGCCAACCCGAGACAGCGAAGTATGCCGGCAAAGGTCCAATGAGAATTACTTTACTTCCCACCTGGATTGATGTCCGCGATTGTACAATTGCTCCTGCTTCGGTGATTCTAGCATTCGATTCCACATCTCAACGAGAGGAGCACTTCTATAGCATATTGCCACTGAATCAACGGTATCCTAAAAACATTGTACCTTGGATCCATCTAGTCACGAACTACTCAGTTGAACACTTGGAATGGTGCATCCCCAAGGATATGGATTCCACCGAGCGCAAGGCTGCCTTGATTTATTATATTGCGAAACTACGGAAAGAGGTTGGTGTATTGAATGATGATATTTTCCAGAGCCCTGAAAAAGCAGCTAGGATGGTCTCAGATTTTGTCTTAAAAGCCGGACAAACAAATTGGGTTAGTCTTCAATAAGTTAAAAGTTCACCTTTGATTGATGAATGCTGATGTTTTTGTTAGCCGCTTCCGCCTTTGCCAGAAATTGTCGGGATCGAACCTCCAGCCAAAGAAAAATCAACGTCACCACCATTAAAAGATAATCTAGACCAACCATCCAACATGGCATCCGATTCTCGCGCTAGTGTCAAGCGCCCTTCTGTAAGTCCAATATTTATATTCTTCTGTGTTTACTGAGACTAATCTCCTTGTCAAGTCTGCCAATGGCGTTGAGCCAACTCCTTTGCCAAAGAAGCAGAAGCGCACACCAGTTTCTCACAATCAAAGCAGCCTAGTAAGATTCCCCAAGGAACACAATTTTACGCGCTTGAACGAGAGTTACTAACACTTTCAAGGCTACACATATGGGAGATAGAGTTGTTGATAAAATCGAAGCCGATTTACGTCGACTCAATAAAGCTCTAGATGCCGAATGTAGAGACCTAAGATCCAGCATCAAGAGAATCGTTCCAAAATATCAAGAAGCACTTAATGATCGCGGCCAGTTCGAATGGGAAGCAAAGGAGATACGCGATCGTGAAAAGGCCTGGAACCAAAGTCGCGAACGCCAAGAAGCAGAACTTAATAAACTCCGAGGAGAGAACGCGGTCCTAAAAGCTGAACTCGACGCTGCCAGACTTTCTCTCACTACCTCTGCCAACCCTTCCATCCGCGAACTAGAAAGAGCCAAAGAAGACCTTCGCATCTTACAAGTAGAGAGCGAACGCGTGAAGAAGGCTCGTGCCAAGGAAGAAAAAGAGCATGACTATACTCGCACCGTGTACCGTCAAGCCCTCTCCGAAAACCACCAGATCAAAACCGAAGTAATCAAATTACGAGAAGAAGTCGCAATTTTGGATAACCAAGCCTCCGACAAGCGCGTTCAGATCCAACAACTTAATGAAGAGAGTATGCTAGAACAAAATGCTGATACAATTAAGGAACTGAGAGCGGAGTTGGCGGAGAGAGAGAAAGCGTTAGAGAAGACAAGTGCGGATTTACAAGTAGTCCTCAGTGGAAGAAGACAAACTAGAGGCACATCGGTTCCTAGAAGTCCACGTATGAGCACGATGAGTCCCAGGCTTGCTGTGGGTAGTCGAGTGTTTGGTGGTATTGGTGGCTCTGGCAGTAGGGGTAGCAGTCCTGCACTTGGGGAATTCCCGCCTTACTTTAGGGATAGGAGTGGTGATTTTCCAGAGGGCATCTTTGGCAATGGGTCGGCCGGTAGTAGGTTCGGACCGCATTTGCGAGAGCAATAGATCAGGGCAGGTATGTGCTAATACGTTTACGAAATGGGAGGTTGGAAGGGGATGATTAACATTAGTATGATAAGATCACAATTGTGAGTGGGCGTTTTGGGAATGGGGGGGTACTACACTTCATGATTGGGAGGGATGGATGACTTAGGGAATTGGGTGTGCTTGCTTGCATTAGGCATTTAGCATCTTCGTTGCGGGAGGGAGCATTGCTTTCTAGGGCTGCACTTTAGTAGTACTTTGCTTTCAGCGAGCATGGATGGACAGGCTTTCACTTGTTTAGGTGATATTGAATGCAATGAAATCGTTGATTTTCCATTATAGTTCTTTGAGCCCTCATTAGGAATAATTTCAGGATTCTCTCTTTCTACAGATCGAGAAAGAGAAGAAACGGCTAGTACGTCTTTTTCAAGCTCAATCTCTTGGTTGGAATTAGAATTGGAATTTTAATTATACTAATTTTTTTTTCCCTTTATGTAGTAGGGGATATCATTTCATTTATGAAGGAAGGAAACCCTGAGGGTGTGGTGTTTTTCTTTCTTTCTTTCTTTCTTTCTTTCTTTCTTTCTTTCTTTCTTTCTTTCCTACTTATTACTTTGCAGATCCTTTATATTTCTGAATCATCACCATAGAGAATCTCTTTCCAAACGAGCTCAGGGGGGTAGATTGACAGTTACCTATAGAATGTTTTGTTTAAAAAGCCTAGGTGAAGGATCGACCATTTTGATCAAGAATTATTTTCAAACTTATTCAGGAAAGTTTATTAATGGAGTTGGTAATCACGAAATCATGAAAGATTGAAGTATTACAAAGTAATTATTTCAGGAGGTATTCACTGTCTTCATTATGCTATGTGCTTATGTCGGCATACCCACAGGCGAAGGACAATGGAAGTAAATACGCCTTCCCATCTGAATGATTCCCCATCCCACTAAACACAGCAAGTAAGTAACGGGCAAAGAGCCTTTATTTTTTTCGAAGAAAAAAAATCTGAGATTAGCACCACTCTAATCCTCCTGCAAGACCTTCGCGAACTGAGTCTCTTTAGCTCGTATAGGCTTGCCAGCTTCTAGACCCTTCGTGCCAATCTTCTCCTTCGAGAATCCAGCAGCGTAGGGGTTCAGTCGGAGAAGTATTTGCTTGTTGAGCAGAGCGTTCTTCTTTTGGACACCAGCACGCTTAGTTCGTGATTCGCCCTTGGCGGCGCGGATCACGGATTGGATTTCGGAGGAGTTGATGAGACGGCCAATATCGGCTTGTGCGACGACATTGGAGGGAAGGAGGAAATCTTTCTTCAAGGCGGATGGAACGGTTGTGCTGCCGTAGATGATGTCAAGGGCTTTGAAGGCGGCAGAGGTCCAGATGATGAAGCGGCCAAGATGTCCACCAGGGGCGAGTTGGAGGAGATTCAAAGAGAACACGGAGGAGGTCTCGACACCAGCAATGTTGCGGAAAGCATATGCTAGTTCCTTGCCGTCGACTTCAGGATCATAGACAACGAGGGGACCACGACGTTGGCGGTGACGACGACCACGGAGTTTACCTTTACCAGCACGAAGCTTGCGAGACTTTTTGACCTTCTCAATATCGGCAGATGCTCCAACGGATTCGAGAAGGGCTACGGCAGCAGATGTACGGGAAATGGCGGCGCCGGAGAAGACTTCGCTGTTGATGACAAGGGGGACTTCTGGGACGGTTGAGACTTGGTGACCACGGGCGAGGAGGAGTGCTGGGACGGAAGATGCTGCAAGGGCGGAAACGGTTGCGAATCGCCTGTAACAAGGTTAGTTTTGATGTGGTGGTATGAAGGAGGGGAGATATATTGCTTACTTCTGTCCAAGGTTGATCTTTTGGTGCCATTTTCTCCAGACCTTGGTAGGAGCGAACATACGTCCAGATCTGCACATGTTACCAAAAGCAGCTTGACCAGCACGGTGAGTTCCTCCTCCAGAGACACGGGGAATACGGGCGACAGCACGACCTATGTTGATGTTATTAACTATAATTCTGCTACCATTCGCTACCTCTTTTTCGAAATTGTGCCCGTATAGGGCTGCCTCCAAAACCCTCCCATTATCCTCCTGCATAGAAATTCGTGTACGTACCAGTACCCCAGGACTCAGCAGAGGTTTGGTGACCAGCCTTCTCGCTCACGGCATATGGTTGACGCTTATTCTTTGCAACACCGGTGTGGACAGTCTGAACAATATCAGGGCGAATTGGCGCAGTGAAGACCTATACAATTGTGATCCCAATCAGCTTCAAATTCCAAAATCCCAAATCCCCCCCTCCTCCACGCATCAACTGACGAATATTAATATTGTTGAATCGTACCTTTGGGAGAGGGTGGGTTGCACCACTTGATGTGCCATCAGCGGACAGGATTGTGACAGTAGGGCGAGAGGCCATTTTGAAGGAATTGAGGACCTTTGGGCCGTATGTTGTTGTTAGTAAAAAGTTCTTGGTCGAGGGGAGATCGATATTCGATTATTTTGGCATTTCCATTGTGGGCTCGCTAGTGAGAAATTTAAAGTTTAAGGCATCAACAACCCCAAAAATAAGGCCGCATTTTGACTCTTTCTCTTTTCTTCTTCAAGTCGTGAGACCATCAGATCCCTCCATCCCACTAAGCCATAATTCAACGAATAGGGTGTAATTTATCCATTCATTCATTCATGCATTCATATATTCATTCTTCTTGTCAAGGCAAACGAGTTCTCTTAGCTCGAAGACACGGAAACTTCGGCTTGGATTTCCTTTACATAAGACAAAACAAGCACATTCGAACCTCATCCAAAGCCTGTCATCATGTATTGTATCATCATTTCCTTATCTACTCATTTGCCACAGACAGGGTATCCCGATCATTGATTTCATCAATCGGAACAAATAAAACAAAGGTATCTTTGCCCAAAACGCCTCCAAAAGTCCGTTTCCAACCAGCATTCAGCAAAGCGACTATCAACGACAGTCAAGAAAAGAACGATATCTCCTCCTCCCTAACGACTTTTCAAACTCTTCCTCCTTCCCAACCCAAAGAAACCTAGTTTTGGAGACATAGGAGATGCAGCAACGACAGGTGGTGCTCGAATAACATTCTTCATGATATCTTCATATCGGACTGGTCCTCCCGCTGGTTTCGACATTTGACTCTTCTCCACTGGCATAGTCGAACTCCTCTTCACGCTCATCTCAGGACCCTCGACAGGTGTGGAAACAACAGATGATACATTCGACTTCGAGGAATTGGAATTCCTGGGTGTCACAACTCCCGGTGTGTAAGCCAAGCTAATTTTCGGCATTGATGGCCGTTTTTTCATTGCGTTTGAAATTGTTGAGTTCGTAGAGCTCTTAATAAGTGACTTGTTCAAAGACCATTTCTTCTCCTTCTCTTTCTCTCTTCCAATTGCAGTCTTTGGTCTTTCTATGCTTTCCCCTTCCGACATTGGTGATTGATATTTAGGGGCGATATTCGAGGCAGGTGTTGTAGGTGATGATATAGAGATAGAAGATGAGCGATACTCTGAATTTAAGAAGGACGATTGAGAGTGTTTCGATATAAAGGAGGAGAACTTGGAGGATTTTCGAGGTGGGTGAGAGGCTCCCACAGATATGGAAGCGCTGTATGAGGCAAGGGTTGATATTGACGCAACTGACATACGATGGACCGAACCAAGATTAGACACACGACGGAGAGGTATAGCTGTGCTGGTACTGGTTGTGATATCTAGGGAAAGACGGGACGGGAGCTCGGAAGCGTTGGACGGAGAGTGGTTTCGCGTTGTTGGGTTGGAGGCCGATCGTGTATGGTGGATTTCGATCATTTTCGGTTTCGATACCAGCGTGAAGGATACAACTCTTGCCTCCTCCTGCGACCGACTCGAACCCCTGGAGTGTATTTTTCGCTCCTCGTTATCCGTGGCAGGGCTGTCGCTGTCGGAACCGAGAAGGGAATCTTCCCCATCGTCGGAGAGAGAAGCATCTTCCTCGCTAGAAAGATAAGATTCATGAGGATCAAAAGTAGATTCTGAGTCGAGTTTCGTCGATGATGTCGTCTTCGAATTGAAATCCTCCATATTCTGCAAATCGAGCATAATGTTGCTTAGTATCATCGAAGCCCTCTTCTCACTCCTCTGTGGTAAAGTAGGCACACTGGGCCTTTTCTTCGGCTGTGGTATATCCATCATCGATCCTTCCATATCACTATCCAACGCTTCGTCCTCCTCATATGTGTGGAAATCTTCGTACTCGATATTATTTGACTCCGCTTCTCTCTCCACAACCTCGATATTCGACTCCCTCGAAGATTCTCGTGGGGGGAACATTTTCTGAACAAGTGGCATACTCGATGCTGGGTAAGTAACAAGTAGATTGTACTTCCCTCTCGGAGACCTCTTTGGAGGGAAGTGCCTGCGTGGCTTGTTGGCCGGAAATTGTCAGGGAACAGGAAGGGGTTATGGCTAAAGTCGTCCGTAGGTCTATAGAGTCCGGATAATATATTCGTCCGTCTCTTCTCCCAGAAAATGTAGAAATCGAACCAACAAAACTTAATTAAAAATGCAAGTCTTATATGTATGTGGAATCTTAGAATATAAGTTAGGAGATTCCTTTCTTTACAAATAAAGAAGTCCAAACGGTGACGGTTTAGAGTTTGGATACGGAGGACGATCAATCAATGGAATGAATGGGATAATAAATCCATTCAGGAGGTCGTAGAGGATTCTGGATTCTGGAAGCGCGGTTGGTTGGTAGGGTTGGTTGGTATGGTCGGTAGGTAGTCGTTTCAAGTTGATACAGTTCTTTGTCGAAGACGAAACGGGGGGGTTTGTGGTTAGACAACAGAATGGGAAAGTGAGAAAAGCCTTGTTGTACGGACGTTTCGACGATCGGAGCACAGGAAATTTCCGAGGTTTGGTCTAAGTGTGATGGGGATACTTTTAAGGGATGGGGGAAGGGAGGGAAGAAGTTGTTTAAAGAGGAGGAGGAGGAGGAGGACTTTGCATCATCTCTCCCTCCCCCCTCCATCATTAATACTTCGTAGTCCAACTTTTCAGCAGCCGGCAGAGAATATGCCAGTCCTGCCAGCCTGCCAGTCTTTGCCCTGCCTCCCCTGACTGCCCCGTCATGCCTGCAAGAATTTTATTCCTGGCACACATTACACATAAACAAGCATCTGAATGCGGAATCCAACGTCTTGATTCGAGGAGTCATGGGTCATCAATGTGAGAAGGCTGTACGGCTGTGCTGGTGCGGGCTAATACTTGTACCAATACTTTGACAGCTCTAAGCCACCCCTGAATTCGGCAGGCGAATTGAGAAAGGGGGTTCACATGTTGACAGCCAGGGGTAAAGGAGAAGGGAAAAGGCGGATTGGTTGATTGGTGCGTGCTGATGGCCATCGAGATCTAATCCTTTTGGAGCTGACTTGACCAGGACCATTTTCCAAGGATATCAAGGACGGACCAGCAGTTTGTCCAATCTTTTTTCCAGGCCACAAACAAAATCCATCCTCATGAAGTGTGTGTGAAGCATTTTGGCTTTGGCGCGCGCATCATCGTCATCATCATCACCCTCTGCGGAGACTCGAGTAGGTCACTATAGCTGTCTAATTTAATTTATTTAGCTTGACGGTTCCGAGAAAATGCCTTCTTTCCATATTTCCATGAATAGCCTATAAGCTGCTGCAGTGTTTTTAGAGTGTCGGCTGTTTTATATAAATGGTTTTTGTGGGCGGGTTTTTAGAGAATGATGAGGAGGAATGTTCCACCATTTGGGTGGGATTGGAGTACTTAGGTAGAGTCCAAGTCCAAGGAGAAGGAGTTCATGTACATGAGTTGTATTTTTGACGTTGTATTGGGCGGTTTTGGGTCTGTTTTGGTGGGGGAAGGGAAGAGATGAGATGAGAGAAAGGAGAAGAGGTATCGTTGATATGAGGCTATTTGAGATAAGGTTCCTACCCACGAAGGAAGGGGCATGGACATCGATAGAGACACGGTACTAGGATATGGATAAGACAAGATGATGAATGATGGAAAGTTGGATCCTACTACCTGGATCCCACAAGGCGAAGGTCATTGTCGTGCTTTGAGGCTCATCTAACTCGAATTCTCGACCTTTACCAGACCTTCAAATAGCTCCTCCTCGTAAAAGCACAGAAAAAGGATATAATCACAGTTACAGTTACTTCAAAGGAATATAGCACCTACGTTGCAATTGAGACTTGAATTGGCCCCAATCCATCCTCCTTTTGGCCATTTTCCTCCTTCTTTCGTCTTACTTAAATCCATCCCTCTACTACCCTTTCCGGACCCCTATGGTATCACATATCCAAGCCATACTTTTCCCCCATCCATGGAGTTAGTTACTTCCCTTGACCGTTTTCTCCATGATCCTTTTAAGATTCCCCAGAAGTTCTCTCAAGCCATAATAATAAACCCGGAATCTGCTCGCACAGACTCCCGAGTCACAGAATGGTTTTGAAACCCCCGGGATTTGGGTTTGGGGTTTCTTCTGGCTTTCGCGCGTTTCGTTTTTTGGGAGCCGGTCAATGTCTGTGCGATATCTTTAGGCAGTTGCAGTGCAGTGCAGTTCTATCTCCAGTGCATGTGGGAATCTCATGCATATATTGATTGTGATTTGCGGTTTGGGGGGTTGGAGGTTGGAGGTTGGAGGGGGCGGGATATAAAAAAGATGGCCCTCCACCCACCGTGCTACAGAAGAATGAATATCCAAGTATCGTCAGTGTACAAATATCAGTTATTCAGGCTTCGCCGTCGCCATCGTGCATGCATCTACATTCAATTCATCCCAAGATTCATTCCTAGCGTTGTCTTCGTAATTGACTGCATGGCTTTTACTTGCTCGCTGTTTTTGCATTTCGACATTTTCCCCCCCCATCTCTAGAATATACATATGCGAGGTGGTTTTTCATGAATTAGGGTATTATTGAAATGCCTGGAATTGATTCTGAATTTAGCGGAGGCGGGTTCTTAGCGTCTTTTGATCTTTTTGAATGGGATGGGATGAGGAGGTAGGTACTATTATGATAATGCTTGCGTTACGTCTATTATGAACTATTGACACATCTAAATTCCAGAAAAAGACTATCACCACCAGAGAAAACTACGCCGGTTTCCTTCGTCCTTAGTCTTAATGCAGAGAGGGCATAAATACACAAAGGGAACAAAATCGACCTTTTTCTTTCTTTCTTTGCATGTGTGCACACATGCGAATTTCTCTCTACATTCTTGCATGGCATTATAGATTCTCTAGGTGACCTTTGGAGAGTCGAGATACATTATACAGGGAAAAGTGAGAGAGGGAGGGCAGATGGGCGAAAGGAGTCTTCCAAGAGAGACTGCTTCTAAAGGCGGCTATAATCATCAGTGTTGATGTCAAACCATGCAAAATCTAGGCGAGACGGGAAGCTTTGTCTACGCCTTTCGGGATCGGGTGACAGGGCGGCTAGGGCTTGTTCCTGTGCTGATCGCGTGTCCGTTCTTGGATGGTCCAGCATTCAGCTTGCCGTGCGTGAGGGTTGCTACATCTGGAATTTGCGCGCCGACGAGGGACCGGGCTGCTTTTCGGCCCGTAGGACGTTTTCCATCTTTCTTGTAGGTTGCGAAGTAGAAGGAGATGAACAGGATGAGGTATGAACTGATTATTCCCATTCCTGCGAAGGCTGCAAATTCCTCGCCCGCACATTTACCAGCGCTAGGCATCCATGGGAAGTAGGTCGAGGTGAAGTAGGTGTAAGATGCGAAATAGACGAAGCCTGTGTTTCAAATATGAGGTTAGCAGCTGAGAGTTGGGGATGTGAGTTGCGGGGCTGAGGCCGGGGAGGTTGTGCATAGCCTTACCTAGGTCAATCACGAATTGAATAATCTGGAGTCGGGTAATCCATTCCTTCCACCAGATGCGGATACCACGTGCGCTCTGGAAGTAGTACCAGTACATGACGACGTGGACCATCAAGTTGAGTGTAATAGGGACCCATGATACGGAAGTCAAGCCAATGAGTTGGGTGTAACAGAGGAGAGCAGTCGCGCCGTGGTGGTAGCAATGGAGGAAGGCTGTGAACAATGTTAGCAGCTATTCTTGCAGATAGAATCCAGTGTGCTTACTCAATGGCTTCTTCTTCAAGACCAAGAAGATAGTGTCGAGTAATTCCAGATATTTCGTGAGGTAGTTAAGCTTCATCAACGTTAGCAACCAAGGAACTTCCAAATGCAAGACTACGTACGTAATAGAGAATGACCAGCGGTGGTGTCCAGCCGCCTTTCACATCACAGATAGCATAGAAAATGCCATGGTTGTAGACCGTAGAGACCAATTGTTCGACGAAGAGTGCTAATAATGTACCACTGATAGCCGTGAGGTAGAAATTGTGAATCATGAAGATTGCATTCAGCTTGAAGGCTGGACGGTCTCGCATTAACTCCCTTCCCCCAAAGATTATAATGTAGTATGTAAGAATCGTCAAGGAGCTCTCCTTCAGCGTCGACATGGGCGTAATTCGAGGTTGGAAATCAAAATCCTGGGGATGGTACCCCATAACGGCGCTGAAAGCCTTGTCGAAGATGGGCCATAATTCTATGCCAAATGGCCGGTCAATCGTGGGTATGGGGATCTTTGCGAGTAGGTCGGAAGGTGTGCTGGAAGACATCTTAGCGCAATTGGAGGTGACCTTGAACTTGAAGGCTCAGATGTCTGCAGTGGATGCGGTTAAGATGTCTTATGCTGCTTGATGTTGCCGCGATGAGTCGGGGGGCTCGGATTTTGACTAAAAGAGGACGGTTCGAAGTAAGGGAAGAGCAGAAATAGGGTAAGCTCGTGATGCGGATTGATTAAAAAAAAGGCTAATGCAAGTGAAGGCTGAAGAATAGCCGTATGAAGGAGTGACGAGAAGAGGAAGGAACCCTTTGCTGAATGAACAGGAGGTAAAGAAGACCTGGAGTTTAGGAAGAAGATGGATGTTTTTGAAGGAGGTGAAAATTAGTTGCCAGTTTTCTTATTTCAGCCATAAAAAATAGGGGCTGCCGAGATTTGAATGACAGCGCGGCGGCACGGGCATGTGAAAGATCTTCCGTGCTCACGTGCTCATGTTTTCATGGTATTGTTCGATAGATTTTTAAGGTGTTGAGGATTGGAATTGCTTTTTTAATGAGTTTTGGAGGAGCAATTGGCGACGAGAGCAAGGTTACAAGGTGGTGGCACTTATCGTTGAGCAGAAAAGGAATTGGAAAAGGGGGCAAATTGCTGAAATAAGATTGTGGTTGATGGATAGGAAAGATTCTATGGCGTTTTAAAGAAATCGATTATCGAGACTTTCTCCTTTTAGCTAGCCCAGCGTAGAGGCATCATTTCATTTCTCGAATGGCTTTCTTCTCTTTCCACACCTAAGCCATGTAGAGTCTACCCTTATCCAATCGTCTCCTCTATATCCAAGTGTTCAGTATGCTTGAACAAGACTCTGTCACCTCCGTTTGTCAGAGAAGCAGTTGTCCAAAAGCCCACCGTCCACTTATCCATATCTCATTCTAGATTTGGTATACGCTTGGCAATCTTGTCATGTCTATTGAAAGCCTCGACCCTAGACTGTTATTCAGCACCAACAGAACCTCAATCCGTATTCATTGTTCCAGTTATGCATAGCTTGGAATTTATTCCCATCTCCAAACAGTCAATAGTCGTATTTTGAAAGTAAGAAGATAAACAATGGCACCGTAGTGTCAAGCTAAAGCTACCGGCACATCTCCCACTCCACGCTGGATGCCTAGATTCCATTCCGCTTGAGATGCTTGATTCCTGCCACAATTTGCACCATTATTGTATTCAGATCCGTGCCCCTTTCTGCGGGAATTTCGTCTAGCCGGTGCTGAGGCGATTCTTCTGATAATGGGTAATTATTTGACTGATAGGCGGATTGTAAACCTGTAAAAGACAGCATACAAAACTTAGGATGCTTTTTAAGAACATCTAGATACCAATGAGGAGCCCCAATCAGACTCCTCCAAAATAGGAGGTAAAAATGACTCTGAATTGCTGATCGTTGAAAAGAAATCCATTAACTCTTGCAGAGTATGCCGTGCTCATGCCCGCGGTAATCGCCCTCCATTGTAAAATCGACAGTCCTGATAACATTAGTAGTTCATGCTTTGTAGTACCAAGGGAGAAAATATGCTGAGAATATTAGTGGTGACAATGAATGAAGTGGAAAAAAAAAGTGGTGTGTTTTGGAGGTGGTTGGAATGAAACCCGCCCAAAAGGGCCGCATCAATTCGGTTAGTTGCCCGATGGTATGATTTTCTTTAACCTTCGAACCTCTATTCTCCTCTCTTGAGTCCACCCAAAACCAACCCAACACTCAATCTTTCCTAATGTCTTCGACCTCAATGCTGCGTATCGCCTCGCGCGCCCAACCCACGACCTTCTTCCGGTCCAATGGCCTCCGATTCTTGAGCCCTCGTAGTTCCAGCGGTGCTCTCTATGCCGTCCCAGCTGTTCTTGCAATCTCCGGATCAACCGCCAACTTCAGTACTTCTAGAATAGCTCGTTCCGCAGATAAGGAAGATGCAGGTCACCACGAGGAAAGCTTCGAAGAGTTCACAGCCAGGTACGTCACACTTCAATGGATGGATACTGCATGCTCGCTTTTGAGCATGTTCCTGCACAACCGAAACACCAATGCGAGATGGTCGATTGCTAAAAGTTTCTCGGAATTTTAGATATGAGAAGGAGTTCGAGCAGGTGCAAGATGTATTTGAGCTTCAGGTACGTTTACACTTTTTCATTAATTGCCATGTTTTTCATACTACTTTCCGCGTACCTGCAGCTTGCTGATTATCGTACGATTTTGGTTATAGCGAAATCTCAATAATGCTTTCGCATACGATCTCGTTCCTTCGCCCTCGGTCGTCACAGCAGCATTGAAGGCGGCAAGAAGAGTCAACGACTTCCCCACAGCAGTCAGAATCTTCGAGGGTATGTACTGACCTTGAATGTCATCGATGGGCAGATAAAGGGGGTTCCAACGGATAGTAGCTGACCATGATATGCAATAGGAGTCAAGGCAAAAGTTGAGAATAAGGGTCAATACGAACAATACTTGGAGGAACTCAAGCCTCTTCGAGAGGAATTAGGGGTTAGCTTGAAGGAGGACCTATACCCGGATTCGAAATAGATGGGGGGATAAGTTTGGGAGGAAAGATTGTAGACGAGAATCGTGGGGCTAGATTCATAGAGCACGTCGTGGAGGTAGTATTGGAATTTCTTATCTGTACAGATGTATTATTAAGAATTGCAGTGCACCTCCAATCGGAAAACTACTTTGGTTATATTGTGATATATGGAGTTGGGTTCAAACATGTTGTCATAGAAGATTATGGTGAGGGATCTGTGAGGGAAAAAGCAATTTAATCCATCGCCCGAAGAGCTGTGGAAGGCATTATTGTTTATTAGGCCTGGTGCCTTCTGCAAGTTATATTCAGAAGCTAGGGAGCACCTACAATCTCGAAGGAAGGATAGCAAAGCGTGAAATGCTGCTGTCATGAGGATTTTATTCTCCTTCACTCTTGAAGCATACAGGCCTGCTAGCCAGCATTCACACGAGCTCTAAATGCCATTGCAGGCATCCATCTTCACGGATGCCATCTTTATTGCTAACCTGACTGTAAAGAACTAGCTATCTACATTAAGATAATAGAAGCAACCAGCGGCTTAAACATTCACCATTATCTAAAGCACTCTATTAGATTTATACGGATGAGTTGACTGGTGCTCGCTCGAACCGCTGACACCACACCTTCGAATACCTTTCCAGAAACGAGCTTTAAAGCCCTATGGCTTCTGACTCATTCTCACTTATCCACGGGTTTGCCTATTTAACTGTTTCTACACTAGAGAAGATCATATTTAAAAGAACTTGCTTATGCTTTTAATCCCACGACCGGTTTTATCTTATCAACTTTCGCCCCGTTCCAGCTCATCGTAGCTGCCAACAGCGTCCTCCCGTCTATCCATATCTTTGCTACGACTTGTTCGACCATAGCTTAAAATCCCCGATAGCTCGTGGGAGAGGAGAGACTTCACTTTTTCTGCACACCAAAGCCTATTGGTGAACTTCACCTTTCCCATACTTATAAAGTATACCAGAATGCACAATCCGACAATGAGACGATAAGAGCGATGAATTAATTGTACAGACATCTTCAACTCAATACCATCTTGAGAACGCCTTTCCTTTTCAAGTTTGAGAGAAATCAAAGAATCTACCTCCCTCAACCTTTTCATATATTTCTATCAAAGCCACAACCGATGCGACTCTTTACCTCTATTTCGACTTGCATTTTGAGTTGAAATATGGCTCTTTCCCCGAAAGAACCTACTGCCATGCTGACCTCTAGCCCAGAGGTGGAGAAGCGAAAATTAATTCCAAGAATCTTCAACACCCATCCCCAAAAGGAGAAAGGAAAAGCAACGGCTCAAAAGGAAGTAACAGATATCTCTAAACTTTTCGCAAGTTCCAAAGCTCAGAGTCCATTCGTGGGAAGAGGCCTTCACGAGGCTGCCGAAAATGGCATAAGAAAAGTAACCACTCAGAAGCGAGCCCGAACTGACGGAGACCTCGACACTTGGAAATCCAACTTTCCTTTCCTCATCCACACGGTCGAAGACAAGGACAATCTTGCAAGAAGCAAGAGGAGTAGCAGCGAACCCTCTTTATCGTCGTCCAAGAAGAGATGCACAAGAGACGAAAGCTTTTCCCTCCAAGATAGTAATGCGCAAGCCACCAACATGGCTGGAAAGAGTCCGGGAGGCAAACGGACGCACTACCACCAACACAGCGTCGGTAAACTGTCTCGTGGCAAAGATCGCACTCATTCAGAAGAGTCATCGTCCCCAGAACTAATTAATCACGCAGAGAGTGATTCAGAAGATTTGGCGCATTCAGAAGTATGTATATTTCTCCGTCCCTGCGCAAGGCTGTTGTTGTTTGACTGTCTCGGCTAGGACCGCCCACCGCTTTCCCTTAAGCCATTGAGAGTTGAGAAATCGCTAATATCGATGAACCTCAGAAAAACGACGAAAAAATCCCCCCGCTCAACCAATCTGTTAGGAGGATCAGGCCAAGTGACCGCAAGCAGGTCAAGACGCACAGTAACGACCCCGATGGTCCAAAGTCCTTGAGGTCCATTGTCCACTGCCAAATATTTTCTCCACGCACCTTACTGATGGCAGATAGTACTCCACACGCGTCGGATTTCGAGGATGAGCGCGAGTTATCCAGTCACAACGAAAGCAAGGACTCGTCGAAGAAGTCGAAGAAGAGAACCTGGTTGGTGGTCCATAACTATAAGGGTGGCACATGTGGTCTTGTGCTAAATATTTCCAGGCCTGGGGAAGAAAGATATTATTCTGCAGCTCATTCTTTTCCTGACTACGGGCAAGCTCTATGTCACAAGCCAGATTCAAGGTATTTTTATACTGATGTTCCATAGACCACCCTCTGACGAGTATCTTCCTGCTACACCGGCTCCACGTATACCGACAGTGAGGGAAGAAATGGTCCGTCCCTCTTCAAGAATTCTTGTAAGCATCTGCTAACTTCCTAAAGCCGATTCCAAGTGGACCCAAGCCTAGGAACACTTTGAGCAACGGCAATACATCGTCCATGGTTGTTCCACCCCAGAGAGAAAATTTTTTTGACTTCAGTCAGTACCGAGCAGATAATCCAGCCAAAAGGCAAAGAACAGGATCCTCATCTAATATTGATACCGTCAATAAACCCACCATACTAGGGGGCGATGTCGATAAGAATGACCAGCTTTCCGGAGTGCAGGACACAAGGAGGTCATCACAAGGACACAGCCAGGGTAGCTTTGGCCTTCGGGTGAGTGTGGAGGAATATCGAGGGGTTGAAGAACAGATGAAACCGCCGCCACGTAAACGTAGATCTTCTCAAAAGGTCCGAAATATGCCAGTTCCAACCCCCATAAATGGAAAAACAACTCCAAAATCATTCAAAAAACCTGATTCTGGGTTGGAAGATCCGGACGATCTTATTGAAGAAGAGCCTCCCAGATACAGAGTATCCAATATTCAGGTTCTCATTCACCAGCCATATAAAGGAAACGCAAATCTAGCACCATCAAGGCTAAAGGACAGGAGGGGAAAGTTGATCAAGGGAAAATCAACAAGAACTGTATCGCCGCACTTCCTACCTAGGAAAAGGGGGACTTCCGAGTCTAGCGATGATACGGATCCGATTCAGGAAGTGTCACAAGTTGCATCACAACTAACTAGAGCTGGACGCAATAAGCGATCTACCGCAAACTTAGAAGCAAATCGCCAAAGTCTAGATATAGAGGATGACAGTGTAGACGACCTTGCACCTCATGATGGTGCCGGAGGTCAAGTCAAAAAGGCCCAGGACATCATGCGGAAGCACGGCCGGGAAATATTGGACGATAATGAATCAGGTCTGGATAGAACGGATATCATCTCAGTTACAAAGTTTCCTGCGCATAAAACTAAGGGAAAGAAAATTCCCCAAGGTGAAGCCTTCCAAATGCCGGTAATGCGCATCCTCTCTGAAGCTCGAATTTGGTTAGATCCCCAGAGAAACTTTGCAGATTGGTCGCTCCATTATGACCACTCATCAGGGCTATTGAATACACATGATGAGCACGAGGAAATTGTTGAGGCCTTGGTCATCTCCTTGAATTCTATCAAAAAGATTACATATTCTCTTGATGATTCGCTTGTGGTTATAGAAAAAGCCAGAGGAAATGCAGTCGACTCCGCCAGTAAGATCTTCCTGGAGTTTCACCAGAACTCAGAGGCTACTTCATTCGCGGACAGAATGGGAGCCCTGGGTCCAGAAATTCACAGGGAAAGACCAGATGAGTACATTTCTCCTACCTCCTTGTTCATACTAGTGCTAATCTCAGATATAGACGACATCTACGTAAGACATTCTGCCATGCAGAAAAGACAGCAAAGGGACGAATGCAACAAAATCTCCATGTACAATCTAAGGCAGCTGACATTCGACTTGCAGAAGCAAATTCTGAGTGGCGGACGCAGCAAGAGAACGAAAAAAGACGAGGGTTGAGGTCTCTTGATTACACTCCGACTGAGATGCCCCCTTATAAGAAATTGAAGCTCTCGGAGGGAATGCAACCCGCTTCGAAAAGGTTCAATGTTCCAGAATTAGAAGATGACGAGCCGTCCTTCAAGCATCATGGGTTACCCTCAAGTCTGTTCTATGGTGTTTCTGGGACTACGAGCGAGCGCACCCGTGAAACACGCTCTTCGACAATTAAACGACCGCAAAAGCCACGCAGTCCTAGCCCTGAACCATGGACTGTAAGAAATCCTAGTTGGGTTAAAGAGTGGCACAATTCTATCACTTATCCGCGGGAAGGCAAACATCGAGCTACTGTTGACAAAGAAGACATTTATCGGCTCGATGAAGGGGAGTTCTTGAACGACAATCTCATTATGTTTTATCTTCTCTGGCTCCAGTCTCTCCTGAATGAGGAGCGACCCGATCTTGCTAAGCGTATCTACTTCTTCAACACCTTTTTCTATCAAACTTTAACAAAGGCTGGGAAAGGGAAAAAGGCAATCAACTACGAAGCCGTGCAAAGATGGACGTCGAAAGTAGACCTCCTTTCATATGATTATATTATTGTACCTGTCAACGAGCACACTCATTGGTATCTTGCCATAATTTGTAATGCTCCGAAGCTTCTCAACCTTGAGCCAGCAGAAGTTCCGCTGTCACAGGAAACAGGTGGAAATTTAGACATCAATGAAGTCAAATTTGATGAAGAGGTCGAGCCACCACCTCCACATTCGTCGCCAAAGACTTACTCGCCTCACCCTCCTAACATCGATGTTGGTGCTGCTATCGAAGATCTTTCAATACAAGACAAACCTTTAGAGGCTGAGACAAACGAAGAGTCAGAATGGCCAGATGATCATCTCCCTCCCATGATTTACAATGGTCTACCTCAGTTTCCTTCCGATGCCGATAAAGCCAAAGATGCCGAAATCTCTTCTCCACCAATCAAATCAGATCTCCAGGAGTCTCCCGCAACTAAAGCGTCTCTGGCCAAAAAGAGCCGTCGGAAATCTTCTGTTCCAACAACTCAAAAACACAACCCCGAAAAACCACGCATTATTACTTTAGACTCACTTGGTTCAAAACACTCCCCAACGTGCATCAATCTTAAACAGTATCTATTAGCAGAGATCAAAGCAAAGAAGGGTCGAGAAATTCCAGATCCAGGTGCTCTAGGCATGACTGCGGCCAATATTCCCCAACAGAACAATCATTGCGATTGTGGCATATTCCTATTGAACTATGTGGAGGAGTTCCTTAAAAGGCCTGATGAGTTCATCCGTGACATTCTCGAAAACTCAAAAGATAACATTGGTGAGTGGACACACGCATCAGCTATGCGTAACAGCATTCGCGATATCCTGTTCAGCCTACAAAAACAGCAAGCTGCGGATGCCGCAATTTCCAAGCAGAGCAAGTCTAAGAAGAGAGCGGCACAGGCTGCCAGCAAAAACCAATCATCTCCCGCTGAACAACCACTTTCCCGTGAAGTGTCAAAAAGCACACAGACCTCACCCATCCCTGACTCAACCTCTCCAAGTAAGCCTGTCACACCGAAGTCCCCATCTGCACAACTAGCTCCGAGTCTGAAAGCACAAACAAAGCCCCTCCACTCCAGAAATGACGTGAGAGAAATCTCCAACCTAGAAGACAGTCAACAGAATATCGCTTTAGCAGACAAGACAACGAAAAAGGACGCTTCTGGTGAATTTGAAAAGGGTTCGAATAAGGCTGCTCAGCTGGAGAGATCTAAGAAACAACACAAGCGCTCTCCATTACCCAAAGATAAGGAGAGCCCTATTATGATGGTTGACTCCAAGGAGATAATCAATTTGGATGATAGCCAAGAGTATCCCGTGTTGGCAAACAATACAGCGAGACAAGACGCTTCGAGTGGTTCGGACAAGCTTGCTCGGTTGGAGAAACTTCCAACAGAACCCAATTACTCATCATCACCTAAAGAGAGGGAAAGTCCTGGGCTGATGATGGACCCTCAGAAGATCATCAATCTAGAATACAGTCAAACTGTGTCTCAAGAAAATACACCTAATAGGCCCGTCTTTGGTCGCCACCTGGACTGGATGATTGAAAAAACGAACATCTGCGGGGAAAGGCCCGGCGATGATAACAAGATTCAACCTATGTCTGAGGTGTCGCAGTCTAGAAAATTAGTGTCCAATTCAAAAAGAAATTCGAGGGAAAATCCAGTCGAAATCCCTGAGTCCCCACCAAACTCTCAAACAGGCATCCAACGACCGCTAAGACGCCCTTCAAAGGAAACAAAAGGCTCTTTAGTATCACCAAGTCCACCAGAGCAACACCCCTTACAGCGACTTGCGTCGCGAGGCAGGCGGTCACCTTTAGAGATGCAAACAGAGGCACGCCTTACACACGAACTGGTTTCGCCTACACCCGAGCCTGTAAATTGTATTGAACAAAACCGAGCGCAAAGTCACTTTCAATGGGTTGACGATCATCCAGATGCAGATGACAATGATCAAGTCGACCTTCTTTCTACTAATACGATCGACATGACCAACGACGACGAAGGTCGTGAATCGCTTTTATCATATAGCCAGCAAGGCCCTTCTGCCCGCTTCCTCGAAGATGTGGGATTGCTAGTAAACTCTTCCCCTTCGAAGCCTGTACTCTCAGACCCAGACAGCCTCGAAATACCACCCATTGTCCCCAAAAGTCCTAACGGGGCCGATTTAGATGCAAAAGGATATCCCAAGGCTAAGCAGGATGGTCTTGACAGAGCAATGGTGTCGAAAAAGCCTACTCAAAAGCCGTTAGGTTATTCGAAATCGCGGCAATATGGTCGAGAAATGTGATTAGCTTAGACGCTAGCTCGGCGATATCTTTGTTCACCGATCATTTAATTCCGCTTGATAGCAATAGAAAGCGCGAATCACTCGTTAACAATTATCCTCAGCAATTCTTCACTTCCACATAGCATTAGTGTTTGCTACTTCAAGCCATCTATACACAACTCGGATTCTATTGAAAGTTTCGTGAAATGAGCGCAGTTCTACTTTGATTAGATAATCCCTAATCTTTACATCCCGCTCACAGGAGCGTGTAGTCTGGGAAAGGTGGCGTATTTCAGGCGTTCAGGAGGCGGGTCGGAATGGCGACGGTGATAATTGCCTTGTGCCTGTATGGTACGTAAATAGCTCACCTAATTCGCTCACGTTAAAAAAACCATTTTATGTGACAATCGTTCTGTAAGTAATCGCGTCGGAGTTGTAATGGAAAGTTGGGATTTAGAGGGCTGTGGGCAACAGCAACATTTCGCACCCAGTATAAAGCAATCGCTTCTCTCTCCACCACCTTCAACCCTTCTTCATTCATTGTGATGTGATGCTTTTCAATTCTCGATTTCCCATGGATGGCTCTCATTCGAGCGATACAAGTGTATCCACTCCTGAGTTCATCACGTCGTGATTGGGTTCATCCTACAACAAGACTTCGCTCTTCGCTTTATATAGTTCCTGATCGAAAAGAAGCTTTGCTGGTAGATATTGAGATAAGCATATGCTGTTATACATGAACCCCGATTTGTGAGTTGAGCATTTCGTTATCGTGAAGTTCTTTGTTATCATAGGGCTTGAATTGTGCTTTGCTTTCGTACTTTCACACATTTTCTTTCCATTGTCACTTTTTGGATGGTATTGAGGAATGAGTGATATCAGTCCTACTTTGTTCTTAGCATTGGAAAGCAGTCATCACTTTAACTCGAGCCTTCTTCTAATGTTGAATCGCGGGGAACGGGAATAACTTTGCTCTTCAGTTGAAGATCAAAGTGCTTCTCTGAACTAGGAAGGTTAATTTTAGAAGAACGAGATCTATATCGAATCAACATACATAGATGGACGACTTACTTCATATATGAATTTCGAGGAAGAATATCTTTCGTGCATAATAAAGGTAATGTTTGGATGGTAAGGGGTCTACAATCTTCCAATCTCCTGGGAATTCCTCGCAAAGCATATGTACTCCTGGGGCAGCACTTACCAATGGATACGCCTCAGCTTCCTCGCTCCTATTCTCCACCGCCTCTTCCCAAAATACAATTCCTACTACTTAAACATCTCCATAATCGCATGGCACATCGACTAGGTCGTAACAGGAATAAATCCCGCCATCTTCACTTATTTCCTTGTCGCTTATTGGAGCCAATGTTATTCACGAAAATGGTAATCAGAATGGTTCTTAAAATCCAATTATGTGTTGTGCGCAGGCTTGGATGGAGGGACTCAGGTAATGGTGTTTATTATAGCGTTTGCGCTATTTGGGACTACCAGCTTTCCGAGTTATTAGGGGGGATAATGTGCAGCTGAATGTTGATTTCTGCATGGTTGGATCTAGGAAGTGGGTAGTGAGAGGGATAGATCACTGTGAAATGACTCAGTAATTGTGATGGGCAATAGATGATGGTATTCAGATCTTCTGAAAGTCTTTGAATTTGGAGAAAGTTTCTGACGCGAGGAGAGACTTGGAATATCCATACATCGTTTTCTCGCGCTATAACATCTCCTTCTCCCTTTCCGTAGTCGTCACTCTTTTTCCACTTAGGCAGCATCCTTTCCCAATTCAAAGATCGCTACTTGGACTTTGTTGTTGACATTTCACGAGACTTGCACCTGTTCCTTCTTTTGTTCCTGAAGTTTCCTTAGAAATTCAGTCTTCGTTTTTAAAGAAAAATGTAGATCGCACAGTTCTAGCTTGAGAATCAATGGCAATTTAAGAGAATATGAATCTTGACATATAGCTTGTATACTTAGTCTTTAGATGTCGCAACATCTAGCTAGATTCACGGTGCGAATTTCCCATTTGACTTTCATCTCATCCCTCAATTCAGTCTCCCCAAAAACCCTCCCCACCCAAAAAAACTTTTTAGGTCTTCCCCATTATCCACACCAAAAAAAATTCAAAAAATAAGGTGCAATTATCAAGGTAACCTGTCTCTATGCTTCTCTTATTTAAACCGGGCGGAACCGATTCTACGAACATGATTTGTGTAACCGTAGGTTGGCCACTTGATAGTGTCCGAGTTGTATTGGTTATTTCAACTCCGGAGTCGTTACCACTCCGCCATACTTGTCGCCTCATGTTTGGTTGATGCTTCATTGCTTATTGAGATATATGTATATATCGGAATTCGCTTAATAAGGGGAAATACGCGTACGTCCTTTTATTTTTATTTTTATTTTTATTATGATGGAATCTATCCTCTTCCTATCCTCTCCTATAAATGATGTATTAGAGTAGGCATCACAGATTTCTTTTTCTTGTCGTTTCAGACAAAGAAGCGCAAGGGTATTATTCTGCCCGCAAATTCTAAGCTGATTGATGAAGATCTGGACATTGAGCAGCTATCCACGGCCTTTATTCTCAACAAACCCACAGGCTAACTACCGGAGGATCATGACTTGAGTTCTGACGCGTTGTGGAAAGGTTATAGCATCTATTATATAATATACCATATGCTGGTTAATCAACCATTTATCACCTCAGATCAAGACTGCGAGATCAAAGAGACCAACATGCCAGTCCCGTCATGGCAGCCAACATATTCAAAGAATTGCTGATCCGGCTTCAGTACTAACGCCTCGTGAAACAATCGCAAGGTCATATTATTGTTCAACTTCTTGGCATATTGCAGGTAGCTGCGAAAGATATCGATGTGTGTTTGGTGCTCCTTGCTCCAGCCCTCGAGTGAATTGATGTCGTCAAAGAAAGCAAATCCAAATGTGCGATCCTTGTCAGCCTTCTTAGTTACCGGATCGATAACATCCATGAAGCGGCAGCTATAGCATCCGACCTCTTTGCCATTGTCTCGGAGAAAATTCATGCCCTTGGTGAGGACCGGATGCATGGTTTCAAGATAGAGCTTCCTCTCATCAGGAAGACAGTCGAGCCAGTCTTGGCCTGAGCGAATGACCGACAAGTTCTTTTTGCCAGATACTCTGACCCTCCGCTTTGATGTCGACTTGCTGTTGGAGTTGTTGCCGTTGATGTCTGCCTTCTCTCCAACAAGAGGATCTACCTGAGAAACGGGAAAACGATCCCTTAGACTGCCCCAGTACACATGCTCTACTATTGGGCCGCTCACTGTCTCTCGCATGTATGCTGCTCCCTCAGGAACATCTTTACTGGAAAAGACAGTTTCAAAACGGTCAATAGTCGGGAAGAAGACTTCGAGGAACCAGCCATGTGACTCTTTTTCGGGGTCAATGCTAGCCCACCAGTCCTCAAACTTTGACGACGCTGCCCACTCGACATATGACTTGATGCTGGGCCAGTACGCCAAAGTGGCTATATTATAGAATCCGCGAGCGTCTGTGACGGATACCATTTCCGTGTAGGCTGCAGGCACTGTTCCCGCCTTAAGGAAGCTCGCGGCCTTCTCCATGGCTGCTCCATCATGGTCTGACTGAGAGCCATACTGTGCACCGATGACCGCCATGACGAGGTCTTTGGTAGATTTTGGGAAGCGAGCACAGTACGCCGGAAAAGCAGGCTTAAAATTCGGTGGCGTTTTGGCAGGCACTGTCCTCTCTTGCTTGAGGTGGTCGGGGATAGCCGATTCAAACATCTTTTCAGGAAGAGCTGTATAAAATAAATATAATGAAGTCAATTAGAGGGATTTTTTTCAGGAGGAAGGTGGCGTACGGGGTTTCGATAGCACGTAATAGGAGCAGAGCTGAGAATGGAAGGAAGAATATATATCTCTTCTCCTTCACGGGCTAATATTATATGTAGTTATCTAGACCATGAACCCTACGGCCACTAGTTACTAGTTCCTGTTAAAAAACAAGGGCACTATCCGGAGTTAAAACCTAGTGAGCATCCATCTATATAACTGGTCCGCCATCATTTCCGCGGCCTGGAAATAGGATCCGAGGATGATCATGGCCATGTTCACCACACAGTCACCCCATAAGTCGGACGGAGATCCTTTATTATTCGTTTTAACAGAGAAGCTCCGGGAGTATAGCGTCCTAAAGCAGTACTCTCGATATTATCCGAACATCCCGTGAGCCTTGCCCGGGTTCATAGGTGCTTAGCCACCAATCATTGTACGCCCTCAAAAGCCGTCCTTAGAAAAGCCGGAGTGTCTTCATTGAATCAGATCACTCAAAGGCCGACTATTAATTTAGAGGCCTTCTGGTGATGGAAATACTCAGCCCTGCTTAAGCTGCTCGCTTAGGGAGTCAGATGTTTGTATGATTTTTAGACCAGTTTATCACCAGAACAACATCGAACAAAATAACAAAATAACAAAATAAGAACGCTGGTTATCGACAATTATAATAACACAATACACAATCCTCAACAATGAAGTATGAATCTCTACAGCTGCTAGATTTATGCCACGACGACGACAAGTCACATGGATCTTCAAGCTCAACCACATATGGTTTGATTCTGGTTACCTAAGTAGGCTGGCTAGCTGCTAACCATATTCTGGCGACAGAACCACCACTCAAGCCTACTAACTACGAGTTAGCTAAAAGCCATACTGCCAAGTATCTATCTCCTCTCCTCCACCATACACTACATTCAATGGATTGTCTGGCAACTCACGAAATCCGTCAATATTCTTATCCCTTCGTATCTTAACGTTGGGAACGCTCTATCGCAGAATTTTTAAATTATATTTCAGACCTCATATTACTATCGAACTACTCACTTCATTCTCTCCTCATCCCTATGTCGAACACCACAGATATGGTCGAGTACGTCTTCCACCGATACTACCCCAAGGGAGTGAAAAAGATCATTGCAAGTGGGACCAGTGCGTGGATTGGAGAAGTAGATGAGTCTGTAATTCTCAAATTTCCACTAGCGGAGAGCGGAGAGATGAGAGATGAGAGCCTGAGCCGGCTCAAAACCGAGAGGAAGCTCCTCGAAATCGTGGGCCCACATCCACGCATTATAGGGCTGAAGAGCTTCTCAGACGTAGGCCTCTACCTCGAGCGTGCTCCAAATGGGGCTGTGTCCAAATACCTGCTCGAACCTAACAACGCACCCCCCTCAACCCAGCAACGCTTCTCTTGGTGTCGAGAAAGCGCCGAGGCAGTTGCGCACATCCACTCGCGGCAGGTACTGCACTGCGATTTCCAGGGAAAACATATTTCCGCAGATGGAGAAGTTCTTTTAGAGGTTGGCAAGGCAGCAGTACCCGAAAGACTGTGTTATATGTGGGGATATTGTTCTGAAGTGCTGGCTACAGCAGTACGAATGTGCGGATGAAGTTGTGCGAGATATTGAAGCTCTGGAGAGGGATATTATAGTTGAGGATGAGAAGGCTTGATTCATTTCAAGCTTTGCTGTGTGTAGAATTCTACTAATGGAATTTTACCAACAGTTATATGCTAACAAAAGGTTTGCGGGCGACATCGAGACATCGTGCCGACCTGTAAAATTTGCCGCCAATATTTACCTGGATATCAATGAGTCCTTGGGTTGGTACGGCCTATTTCTTTTGGAACATTGAAAATCACCTAGACAGAGATGCAACTGATAGTATAGAGATATAGATTTAAAAAAAAGGTTATGTAAGAGAGGGAGCAGTTAACGGCAAATAAAGTCTTTCTAACGTATTTCATTGGTAACAATAATATCTCGTTACGAACCTATTCTTCGACCGACTTCTTTCCGCGCAATTAACTCATTCATAAATCGTGACCTGACTTGAGATTTCATGTCTGTGATATTTGCATTGCCGGCCGATTTTGCCCCAAGGGTTGCTCCTCCAATGAAAAACGCATCCTTTTCCGATCTGGAGAGGAGCTCTGCGTAAGAGCTTGTCGAAGACCTAGGATTATTTCTGACCTTTCAAAGTCCAGCCCAGCACTCCGATGTCGTAGAAGTATGGATGAGCAAGATCCAAGCTTCCTAAGCAGACTGATACGCAAATGCCCTGGATATCCCTTAAGCATTGGTCGACCTGACTCTTGTGTTGAAGATCCTTCACGAACACTGCCACCATAACCGTGCGGAGTCAGCGTGACCTTAAACAGCGCACCACGAGCAACCCTGCTTTCCCAATGGATAGCAATCGTCATCTAGATTCCTTTCAAGCTGTTTGTGTAGAAGACTAATGAATGCCTGCTTCCTCCACACGTTGGTCTGCCTCTTCTCAACTTCGTCATTCCTGTTTTGCCTATTCACTAGATTCTTATAGTAACTGCTCAAGGCCCGCAAAGTAGCTTTTCCCACCTTTCCTTCTCTTTTCTTCTTCTCTCCTTAAGTTTAGATTCTAAGGATCAATTGAAGTATTTGCACCAGCTGGTTATAGCTAACCTTAAAGACTAATAGTCTTACATGCATGAACTCGTGCTAAAACGACAACGACTATCGATGACCCCTAGTGTAGGGGTAGTCTATGCTCGCAACAAGTTAAGCTAGGATAGAACACAGTGTTTTGAGGCAGTCTACGATGAGACCTTGGTGGATTGCAATTCGAACTATCCTATATCCGAGGAAAGGAGGAGCTAGAGTTGATTTTGGTATAAGAGCATTTTTAGTATGGTATCTACTTCCGAGCCTATGTACACAAGGCCCAACTCCATGCATTTCCCATTCTACTTAACGCCAGGTGCTAATAACAATGCTGTTCAGCTGTATATATAATCGCTAGGGTACGTGATATTTCTACATCAATGCCATACCATAAAAGCAACCTTAAAGCTTACCTCTCGGGGTTCACACTACCTTGGGTAGAAATTCCACCTCCTGAGCTTGGACTCCTATTAGTGTTACCAGTTGTCCTATTTCCTAAAGGAGTTCTCGATCGTGCATTGTTCTAACTAAGGCTCCTTTCTCTGCTTGTGCTCGGTCTCCTAGTTTCTTGCAGCATGGCGACACTGTGTTGTCTCATTTCACTGAGATCTCTCGTCAGATTTCTATGACTGTTCGGAATAGTCGGACCCGGATGTAATAAACTGCCAAGGAAGTTTTGTGGACGTCTCTCAACACTCTTGCCCCTCTTGGTAGCGCCGGTGTTGGCCCTGGCCAGAGGCAGTCCCTCTGAAGTGGTCAAAGTCGAGTTTCTTGTGTGGACTCGTGAAGCATTGTTTGCCTCTTTCTCTTGAAGATGCTCGCTTGGAAGCAAAATTGCTCGATCAAGCTCGTAGGGCAAGCCACGATGGCGTCCACGAATTTGCATAGCGATGATAACAAGTTTTGCAATGACACCGAACTCGGCAGAGAACGAGGCATCAATGCCCGTATAACCCAGACTCAGCCCGACCGTGCCATACGCACTCACAATTTCGAAAAGCACAGTAAACATCGTAAAGGCAGAATCGCCACTTTGAAGACGTGTCCCCTCGGAAATGGAAATGATGAAGAACCCCAAGAAGATATACCAGAGATCGAAAGACAGCTGCCGTCGAAGATGTGCACCCACATATGACGGTTCGCCCTCGTCTTCAGCGTTTTCTTCAGTTGAACCATAAATTCCTAGGGATTTTTCTTCATACACATTGGTTCGGCGGACCGATATGGCGATTGGGAGAACGGAAATGTACATCATGATCAGATATGAAACTTGAATAGCTGGATGCAGAAGTGCTAGGTTAACAACTCCAAAACCAGCTGTCCTAGTCGAGACGGCTTGAAACCAGCCATCCAATACCCGAATATTCACGGGATTGTCAGTTACCACTGGATTTCCGAGCTATGGAGAGATCAGTCTGAGAGCCAAATTAAGAGCATACATAGTTGAAATGAAAGTAGCAGAACTCTGTCGTTCCGAGCAACTGGGCTCTGAATAATCCATATTTGATGAGTCAACGCATAGGTATGGATAAGACTCTTGGAAACTTACATCTAGGATGATATAGAATATGAGGTCTAAGCCGTTTAGAACCACCAAGATCCAAAATAACCACCAAGTTGCTTTTCCTGGAAAGAGTAAGGTAAAACACCGTCGTGGATGATCTAACAGAAACCTGAGCTCCTCCCATATGCCGCTTCCCTTAGGGACATATTTTGAAGTTACCCAGATGATAATTCGGAGCATGATTGGGAACCCAGTATTCCCGATAATGATCAAATACGATTGTAGCAGAAGTGGCCAAATCGCAGTATCGAAAGATATCATGCTATCAGGGGTCAGGGTGAAGCCAAGATCTGTAAATGCAGAGTTCGCTGTAAAAATCCCCCACCAGGCCCTACCCTGACCATCGTTCTCCACAATCGATCCGTACGTGTTATTATTATATATCCATGGCGTCAAACATACAACTCCAAATATGCTAAAGCCCCAAAAATACAGTGTGAGGATTAGGGCTAGTGACTTAAGAGACCTATATTCGATGCCACCCAATTCTTCTCTCTGAGCCTCGGTGAGGTCTAAAAATGCCGAATTTCGACCAATGGTTGGGGCCCAAGTCAGATATGGTGTTGGATCATCGTCCTTACCCTGAGTGATGGCATTTCTGATACTTTGGAAAGTTTGCGATCTCGAATTGGCTTTTAAGGCTGAAGGAGAATTGTGAGTAGAAGAACGATCATTCTCATCTTCATGAAGCTTTCCATTCCCACTAAAAATTCGTGGTTTCCGGAATCTCAATGCGCCCAAAGTATGCGCTGCTGCATGCGCATCTACAGACGCACGCTCGACTCTGGGATGAGATGGAGGAGGATCTTGTTCTGCTATTGTTATATTGCGCTTAGTCCTAGCCTCATCTGTAATTGCAAGGCCGTCGTCGTCGAGATTGAGGGAGCTAAGTTGTCCGTAAAGCTTTGAAGGATCAACGGATCCATGACGAGATATTGTTTGGTGAATACCATCAGTCTCATTGACAGCTTCTGGGGTCATGCCCGCATCAGCATCTCGTGGTCCTGGGATACGAAGCACTGCTCTGTCCTCGGGGTTTCGCTGCCGTTCTAGAAATCGAATGTGGTTCTCTTCGCTCCGCTCAGCAGGAAATCGAATCGAATCATCCTTCTTCTCACGGCCATGTTCTACTTCATCTGCAAATTTAATCTGAGGCTGGGCTGCTGATTCCGTGGTGTTATAAGGAGTTTGGTCGCCTTCAGCTCCGGATTCCGAGCTTTCGCCTTTCTTTTTGCCCTCTAAGCTTGATCCGGAGCCACACGAATCCTCCTCCTTGTTCATTGTCTTTTCGACATCATCTCTATCGTTCGTCATTATATTCGCCATTGTTGTTCTATGCATTACAACAATACTTCGGCCATTAACTCCCCTCTCTTCCTGCCCAATATCCCTCTCATCCTTCGGAGTAGTTCTTGACTTTGTAAAGGAAGCTAGATTGCGCCTATTCTTCTTGGCCTCCGCTGCAATACGTTGAAATCGTTTCTCAAACCAGTAGAGCCGGAGGAATACAACGAACGAGTTGATCGTTATAGGGTTTGTAACCATTGGGATAAAATACAGCACTAGCTGCTGCCATATATTGAGGGAATTGATATTGACCGTATTAAGACCGCTTTGAGTGGCACATCCACTAGCAAGGAACAGAGCATCGATATAGGCAATATCTCCTTTGATATACAAGCACAGAGATCCAAAGAGGGCCATCCCAATAATCCAAAAGTCTGCGAGTTCATCTATTAGCTGATTGCACCATAGCTAAGTGTTCTACCCTATTTGGAACATTGAGCAGCCTGCTCTATAGAGAGCCAGGAAAAGACATACAATGCACCGTTATGAAATTAAAGTGAGGCGACTTAGACACAAGGGCCGGCCTTAAAGCCTTGACCTCCCGCCATATATCCTCCAGAATGGAATACATCTTGGCAGATAGAACCAACTATTCCACGCAATTGGAGCTGGGTTCTTTCAACAGTAGAGTGCGCCAGTGCGTTTGTGAATGGATCTTTGGGAGGAAGCCATGATCGGGGATTCGGGGGAGACTTCGTGGCTGATTTGATTGAGTGGGCGTATGGTCTTGCTTCTCGAGATTGTCTTGACTTCTGTCAGAAGAAATACTTTTGTGTACGGAGTAGCTCTTGGCGTCTGACGGGCAAGTGGGTGGGAAGTATAAAGCAAGTAATCTTTGGACGAAGGTTTGTTGAAGGCGATTGAGAAGGGAGAAGGGAGGGAGAAGTGGAGGGGTATTCGTTTATTGTTGGGAGATTGTTGGATTCTCGATCGGTGGATCTCACATCGTTATCGTAACCGAGGCGAGAGGCCCCTGCTCTGCATGAATTTGCCGATTATGGATGAAGGTGCGATGCGGTGCTTTCCTACCGACGAACCACAAACACATTCTCCATCCGCCCTGGGACTGGAACTACATATCCTTTAATAGACAATCCAAGCTCCCTCAGTTGTCGTTTGGCGTCTTCTCCAAGTGGATAGAGTCCCATACTATGTATGCCCTTGAAAGCTACCTCATCTCTCAAACAGCCAAGTGAGCCTGTTTGGCGCGACATTCGATTGCCGTTTATCGCGGGAATCCTTCATAGCCAACCGCCTTTGGTTGAAGGATTAATTTTCATCATGGGACATTGTAGCCTGGTCGCAAAACTGTAAAGGTAGATGAAGATCTGCTGGTGGGTTTGTGCAGTCGTTAGCTAGATTCTGCCACTTTGCCAAGACAGAGGATCACTGTTGTGCTCGAAGAGGCCAACACATAGTATGATCTACTCAAAAACATCTCGAGTTCAATAGAGACGATCTGCTATTTACGTTCTATGTATTGTCGTATTTTACTGTTGGAAGAGTGGCTGAGGCTTGGGGATGGTCTGAATGTTAGGGGCTTTATTGCCGTTCTCTTGTTGATTGAGACTGTAAAAGAGGCTCGAAATGAGGTAGAGCATTGGGAAGGTGTCCATAAAAAAACATAAGTGATTCTTCAATATGCGGAACGATAGTGTACCATTTCTCATCGGAACGCAAATTGTAAATGCATCAAGTATTGTCAAGTGGCAGGACTTTAGGTATGACAAGCGTCAAGTCGGAAAAGTGTCTGAGTTGGATTTCATAATATTCATATTGTTACCATTTCAATTACTCAGATCATAGTAATCATCGACTATCGCAGAACATATAGTGTTGTTAATCCCAATGTAACTCTCCTGCAATTCCCTGGTATCTTAGAAAGCAAATCATGTTTCATCGCCTCATCATGTCTCTCACATCAATTCATATCACTAGCTAACACGGTATGATCAGTATCCGGACTTTCGACATCAAGTTGCCTGCCACCATCATACAGCCCATCGTCCTCTTCCTCAATAGCCCTCGGTACCGGAGGAGCGACGAGTGCCTCTTCCAAAGCTGCAACTTTGAGCCTCTCATCCAATCTAACAATCGCACTCGCCAACCCCCTAA
Organism: Chlorencoelia australis; assembly: GCA_003988815.1. Taxonomy (NCBI): domain Eukaryota; kingdom Fungi; phylum Ascomycota; class Leotiomycetes; order Helotiales; family Cenangiaceae; genus Chlorencoelia; species Chlorencoelia australis. The sequence goes on from QYAN01000006.1 coordinate 1,717,417, forward strand.
TTCCATTAGCCACATCGTCCGTCCTCTCCCAAGCAACTAGACCCGCCTTCCCCTCAACCCTCTGCGCAAAAACAACTTTATGTCTCACGTTTCCCCATCCAGGACAACTATATCTCCCGCCCGCAAACACCGTAATAGCCACCCTCGATTTTACCGGTGGCTTCCTCTCCAAACTGACCACCTCCTTTGCAGCCGCAGCGAACATCCTCATTCCAGCCTCTGGTCCTGGCAACCACGCTAGCTGAGTAACATCAATAACTTCCTCATCACTAAGTCCATGGTTAGGACTCCTACTTCTCAAAGCACTACACACCAAACTCAACAACCCCACCGGAGAATCACAAAACGCATACGCCATCGTATTCGGTTCTCTCAAACCCACCGTTCCCACCATACTCAATCCAGACCTTTTGACATCTCGCCTTTCCCTCCTCCACCACGGTTTCTTCTCTCTCCTCCTCGCAACCTCCATCTCTCTCACCCGCCTAAAATCCTCCCCTGTATAACCCCAAACCTCCGCATGAAAAAACTCCGCCACCTTCCACTTTCCCCATTCCCAACCTCCCCCAAAAGCTCTTGGCGCATACAATGTCGGACCTAACAAATGTACACCCAAACAATTCTCCTTCCATCTCTCCCCGAGTTCCCTCGCTAGGAAATAATCAATTCCCGCTGGCGAATCTTCTCCTGATCCTGTACTTGACGCGACATAATATTCATATTTAAGAGTCTTCATCAATTTATTGAAAATGGCCGCTGTATGAGATAATAGGTCTTCATGGATAGGAAAGGCGTCGCTGAAGCCAAGACCGGGGATAGAAGGGACGACGAGATGAAATGGTTGTTGGGTGGATGGAGATGTAGGGTTGGATAGAGGGTTGAAGAGGGGAGAGAGACTTATGTTCGTGAGGGGGAAAGAGGGCAGGAGGAGCAGCGGGATGGCGTTGGAATGTGGGGACAGGATGTGGATAAAGTGGATTCGTAGGGAGATTGCGGAGGGGGAGAATGGGATGTTGATGCTGGTGGTAGTGCGGAATTGGGGGAGGGTGGCGTTGTAGTGGGATTCGCGGGTTCGCCAGGAGTAGGTTTCGAGCCTATTAGGGGTATCTTCATTAGCTTTCTTTCTTACTCCCAAGTACTGGATAGTGCGAACCCGGGAAAAGAAAAGAAAAGGGAATGGAAAAACCCACCAAAAATCAATCAACGGCTCAACCTCACTTTTCTTAGTCCCTAAATCCCATCTCTCCCTCTCCCTTTCCTCCTCTCCTCCTCCACCCTCTCCCACTCCACCTCCCTCTCTACCAGAAGAAGCCAATTCATGCGGCAACCTCGTCATTTCCAATTTCTTCTTCGTGAGTTCTAGGTATTTACTGCTGACCTATTTCCAGAAAAAAATCCCATTAATAACTAATCTGTATAGTCTCCTTACTCAAGAAAGAAATAGGAAGAGGAAGAGGAAGAGGAATAAGAACAGGAACTTGGAAGGGAAGGACAAGGGGAAACCAACATGCATCTTGTACTCTTTAATTTCTTCATCCACCGCTATCGCACCTCCCTGGGTTTGAATCTGCGCTGTTGCTGTACTTCCTTCCATTTCTCTCTCTCTCTTTCTTCCTTTCTAAGACCTAAAAGCCAAAGCTAAGCTAAATTGATTCCGAATCTCACAATCAAATTCAGAAATTACCACGGAGGTCACTCCACCCCTCAAAGACAAAAAGAAACAAAACGAAGTCTCATATAAACAATTTACCCCCTACCCTACCCCTTGTCAAGCCCCACGCAAATCTTACGATCTCAACCTTATCGCTCACGGGCATATACCCTCCCTTTCATGGCGTCATATATGATATCCAATCACGCTCTCCCTTTAGCCTGCCTTAACCAGGCACATGATGTGGCGGTGCATGGAGATCATTTCCGAAGGTATCACCAGGGGCTGTGGAGGATTCTGTAACCGAGATACTGGTTTTCTTTTTGGGAAGAATGAAATTCTTGGAATTCTTGCATAAATTGGATGGGATTCATATCTCATAGCGCCTGCGCTATTACTTGCTCAATTACAAAAGTACAAAAGATCATACAAGAAAGAAAAAGGAAAGAAAAGGACTATGCTTTGCTAAGCATTTTGCACATTCGTAAGATTATAATAAGGTATCGAGGTATCGAGTTAAATGGTAATTCAGGATGCTTCAGACAACCGCGCTTCTGACTCTAGTTCCCGTGCTTGCCGTAGGGGGGGAAGAATTCCTGTTCCTGTTTGCGCCACCGCCACTCCCTCCCTGTTGCTCTGTTGCGCTTCCAGAATTACCTGTAGTTGAACCTCTTAGATTGATGCTGCCGATTCGTGATACGATATTGCTTCCTACTGCATCCACTGCACCACGAGGAGACGACAACGTTGGGCCTAGAGCTGCTACTTCCTGCACGCGGAAAAGCTTGATAGCAGTTCCGTTCCAGACGCCCACAGTGCCTTTGGCGACTTGCATTTCTGAGGCGAAGACGAATGCCCAAAGGAGGGATTCGTACCAACCTAGAGATAGGGGCGACCATTCGAAAGTGTGGATGCGGATAGGCGAGGGTTCGATGCCACGGATTTGGGCGGATTGAATGGTGCGGAGGATAGAGGTTGTGGGTATCTCGGCGTGGTGAAATAAGGGTGAGACCTGATGAATCAGGCTGAGGACTGTGTGAAGTGGCAATTCTGTTAACCAGGATTCGATCCAGTTTGCGGTAGGTTCGAAGACGCCATTGGATGAGTATCCTGCTGCCGCGTTACTGTTGAGGCTTGTTATGCTGTTTTGTCTAGAGAAAGTTGACATTCCAGCTGTTCAAGGGTTAGTAGAGTGACAACTTCGGAGTCGAGAATCTTACCAGGCATTTTACCACGAGCCTTCTCTGACATGCCCCGTAGTTGGACAGGAACAGTTTCGTCCATACTGGATGAAATTGATGATGCTCGGGAGGGTTGATCTGTTGGAGTTGACTCTGGAGTTGGATGCCGATCTTCGTCAGAACCATCATCCTCGTCATCACCAATGGCGAATGTCCCATCCTCCTCAGGAACATCACTAAGTGCTGATATTCGCTGATGGCTCAAGATTGGGCTTCTTAAACTATCAACAGATCCTCTACGACTATCAATCGAGTCAGACTCGCTACCTCGCTCTTTACGGCGTCTATTTCGCCTTTCTATTTCTTCCTGGCCATTTTCCAGTGTAAAGTGTCGTAAGGCTATTTTGTCATCAGTCATGGTCATATTTCAGTAAAAACGGTATTACCTTCAAATCTCTTCTTGTTTTTTAAGATAGCCCAGATGAAGTTCGGATTCTCTATGATACTCGTTAGCACCTCTAGCTTATGCATGCATGAATATGATAATACTGATTGCTGGAGCTTCTCGGCTGACAGCTGCTAGATGTCAAATGAATCTCTGCCAGAAACCTAGTCACTATAGCTAAGCAACCCACTGAGTAACGCCTGGCGTTGTATATGTTGCCAGGGATTGGAATGACTTGTTTTTCGTGGTTTGTAAAAGAGAAATAGGGGCCAACTCACTGGTGTACTGGTGTTCAATTATCGCGTTCATGCTCTCTAGCAATGACTGAAGAAGATCGTGGTTACTATCATTTGACAGTAGGAAGCTTGGGGAAGACATCGAAGCGAATAATTGGAGGAGTTTTGACGAGGTAGCAGCACTGATATTTTCCAGATATGCTGCAATGTTGTTGATGACTGCCAGTAAAGCGGGATAAATCGCCGTAAGCTTCCCCTGGCTTGTGGTGATAATATTATAGATGGACTTGACATCGTCAGTAATTTCGCCATAAGGCGAGTTTCTTCTAGTAACTTACTTGGATTAGGAAATCTGCGTATGTCCCATTAAATGACTGAATCCTGATACTCGCTGGTAAAGTGTCTTGAGCCTCGAATCTCTTGTTTAGATTTTTGCCAAAATTAGGCTCTACACTCAACGTTTGTAGGATAAAAATACACATCCGCACTACTCCTTGCTTTGATGCGTCTAGCCTGTATTCGAGAGAATAAAAGAGGATTAGAATAACGAAATCATGTGATCGATCAGTATCGATTATGAACGATCGAAAGCGTTTATTGCATTGGGTAATCTCCCAAAAAAGCATTATCATTTCCGAGGCACACTTTGCATAAGATGTGTTCCCGGGAATGTAGGACGCGGTGGCTTGCAGAGGTTGATTGAGTATTCTTGTCATTCCATCCACGATAAATTGGAAGTCCTGCGGTCGGTGCAGGCGTCCAAGGAAGTGACGATAAAAATCTATGAAATCATTGTAAGTTTCTGTCCTAAACGACATTGTAAGAGATCTAGCTTACTCTTTTTGGTCTGGCCGGGACCGGATTCCGGGATGGGATATAAAAGAATAACAAGTAAGAACTAATGAGATTAGCTATTAAGTTGCTAAAGTAAGCGGGCTCTTTCACTAACCTGCAATGCATATGTGACTAAAATCTGTTTTGGGTCTTTAAATACCTGTACTCGCCAACTCGCTGGGTTGTATTTCAACGTCTGGGATAAAGTCAGTATCTGAGAAGATATTTGAACGGGGTGACCTTACAGTATTAAGCAACGAGCACAGGACAGAAAGAACAGCCTGCTTATCTGGACAAGTTGCAATATACGTAATAGCCTTAACACCTTGCACTGGGAGAACACTCGCAGACGTGTACATGCTCTGGCTCGCCAAAGTCAATAGCAATCTCAGGATCTCTGTTCGATTGCTCTCGAACTCCTTGCTCGTCCCCACAGGTGTGTTGCAACCAACCCCGCTCTGCCATATTGCATAAGTGACTTTGTTCTTGCTGTATTGGGGTCTTGGTAGTGTGAAATCCGCAAAGAAAAGTAGGTCGATTAATGTATCAATCAGTTCCTCCGCTAGAGGTTTGACCTCTTCGTATTCCTCAGCTGCGATCTCATATTTCTGTAACTCCTCCTGGGACTCGTCGAATAGCACATCTTGTGCAAGAGAGGCCTTGCTATGGGAAGGTCAGTAACTAAACCTTAGCTTGACTAAAAGATACTGTACCGTGTACGCTTCCTCCTAGCTCCCCAAAAGAATTTCTCTTCCCATGCTTTCAACTGCTCTGATTCATAAATGTATGGTAGGATTCGGGTGAGGATTCGTATGCAGTTCAATGCATCCCTCTCTGGCGCAAATTCAACGTCAGGGAAAGAAGGGTGGTGTCGTAGGATGAAGAGGCGACTAGTAATTGCTAGTATGAGGGTTTCTAGATTCTCTAGAGCTGTATCACGCGTTCTCCTGATGTCCGCCGGGGAGAAGAGACTGAAGATATCATCTGCTTCTGTTGGCAGCTCCCAGAACTGTAGATCATCATGTTAGTTATTATACTAGGGAGACTTGTTGCTTTGAAGAACTAGACTGACCGATGCCCAGTATGGATCATCTGCAGGAATGACTTTATCCTCAGAAAGCCTGAAGATGCCCTTCTTGAATACCAATTTACTGTCGGAAGCTCCCATCCTTAAAGGATCGTGGCATCTATTCTGTTGTTCAGAAGTCGGGATGGATTTCATGATCTTTGTCAAATCAACCAGATAACATCTAATCAGCACGTGACGATATTCATTGCCACTAACAACTCAGATTATGGATCTATATAACAGAATCAAATCACAAGGAATGCTTCAATGAAGATTAGTAACTTCTAAACATTACTGCAATATTGAAGCACAAGTACACAATGCTCAGATTACTATGTATAACTACCTAAAGTCGGGTCAAGGTATCTACAATCATATCAGAATTCTAAAATCAACTAACAGTACAGCCTTTTGCTTCCAGAATTTCTTCTCCCCTTATCATAAAGCCACCTGTTATTCAACGTAACACTTGATCCCTTTGTAGGTCCCGGAGTAGGTGTTCCCGGAGTCTCAGCAATAGGCCTAGGAGGTCCTGGGCCAAGAGGACTTGGGGAGCCGTAAGAACCTCTTCGTTGACCACCTAATCCACCACTCATAGTAGCCTTCTGCAGCAAAGGGTTGGGACTTGGCGAAAAAGTCGATCCTGAGGTATAGACCAAGTTATCCAAATTTCCTGATGCATTCCGCAGGTCTTGTAGATTATCAGCCACAGTATTGCCAGACGCTGGACTGCCTCTTCGCGACTCGGTGCGACTGTTCTTACTACCAGGAGAGCCACTCAGCGGCGTTGAAGTCCTTTTGTACCTTGGCGGTGTGACATAATGTGAGTCGGGAGTAGGAGGTCCAGAGCTTGGGCCGAGCCCCAGGAGTTTTCGTTGGACAGGTGTGAGTGGAATATCTGAAAGATCGTCCTTCTTCCTGAAAAGTGGACGAGATGCCATGAATATGTTGATGGCGAAAATCACTTGCAATATTCGAAAGGTCCACGTCGCATATGTATGAACAGGACCCCAGAAGAAGTTCGGAAAGCTATCAGGCTAGTCAGTAAAGTGAGCGAGGGTTGTGATATTGACACACACTTCTTCCATAGCAATCGCCCTACAACCCACAAAGCTACCCAAGCCCCGGTGTTAACTAGAATAGCCTTGAAATTCTCGTCGGTGAAACTCGAGGCGTTCTGCCGCCGAGAAATCTCATCGAATTGAGGATGTCTCCATGTGCCGGTTTGAGGGGTGGAACGAGGTTCTCGAGGGACAGTTCTCTTAACTTCAGGAGTTATTGGCACTGGCCTAGAAGTTATTGGTGTTGTTGGCGTTTTTGGACGAGGATAGGTAGGCATTGTGAGATGAAGGATGATCTATCGTATGGTACTGCGAACCTAATATAACTATTAGCTTTTCCAGAGCATTTCATGAGTATGTCAACAAAAACATTGCGTTGACTTCTTACCCTCGTGAATCGGCTGTCTACAGTCCTTGTTGCCTGCGTCAGGTAGTAAAAATTATCTGTGTGTTAGTAAAGGGTCGAGCATGAAAGAATTCCTGTGTTAGTGATCCATTTGTAGATTGAAGATGCTGCTTCTGTTGTTTTTTCTGGATGTGAATTATTCAGAAAGCTCCCTAGCAAAAGCTCGCAGGCGCGCCACCCCTGTAAATTCTCGCTAGTGCCGGCTATACCCCACCCCTCAAAGGTTCAGCCTCGAAACCGACCTTTCCGAATAACTTTTATATCCACAATTCTTGAAATCATTCCTTTCTATCAAAATGGGTTTCGATAACTGGATGGCAAGCGCCGATGAGATGGTAACATCCGTTGTCAGCGAATGGGACATCTATTCGACCTTCATAACTATCATTCTTCTCAGCTATTTTACCTACTATGTAATCACTTCACGCGATCCAGATGCACATCCCATGCTTTTGGCCCGCCAGGCCCAGCCATCACCAGTGAGACAGCAAGGACAATCTGCTATTTTTAGGTCGCAGTCATCTCCTCATGGAATCCCCCTCAATTCCGGACTCAACGTAAAAGATCCGGGAGATTCTAAGTGGTCTAGAGGAAGAGATGGAGACCTCAGAGACATATGGAGAAAGGTAGTGGCTGGACCCGCAGATCAGGACGGCAAGAAGACAGGTGAAGTTGGAGAAATAACTACGATTTTGGGCTCCGAGCGGATCGTCAAGCATAATTTGGGTCAGTACTTTCTTCCTATCCGTGATTGATTCTGTGCTGATTTTGATGTAGCTGATGTCTCCCGACAAATCAACCTGATCGGACAACATATCAGACAAAACGGAGGAAGCACTGTTGCCATATATCTCCCCAATTCCATCGAGTTTCTTGCAACATTATTTGCATGTGCCTTCTACGATCTGACTGCGGTACTTCTTCCCTACGACCAGTCCACGGAGAAACTCATTTCTTTGATTGAAACATCTAAAGCGGATACTATCATTGCCGCTGTTGGCTCTTTCCCCTACGATGTGGTTACCAAAAGTTATCCAGCTCTACAGCAAATGATATGGGTTGTGGATGATGGGAGCAAGCATATGGATTGGAACGAGATCCCAAAAGGTACCGGTGGGGCAGTTAATGTTTCAACTTGGCAGGAAATTGTTCAGGACCAGGAGCCAAATGCCGGAGTCGAGTTACCTGCTGTGGATAGAAAGACCAAATCAAGAAATATTATCGCCTTCTGGCCCTCGGGAGAGTTAGTCAAGTTCACCCAGGCGAATATAATAGCTGGTGTAGCTGGCCAGTTGACTTCAGTGCCTACAACACAACGCATCAACACCAATGATCTATTTTTCTCGGCCGACTCGCTGTCAACAGTCTACCCCTTGGTGTTGACTCTTGCAGCTCTATATTCGAATGCGTCTGTGGCGTTAAATTCGGTTGCTGGTAGAAATCCAGATCTTATTTTGGCCACTCAAGGCATCAGCCCTACCATTATCGTTGCATCTGCCTCATCACTCTCGAAGATACACTTGGAAACCAAGGGAAACTTGTCTTCTTCTTTCTATAATTTGGTTCATTGGTTTCAGACCCGCGATATGGTCCAGCAGGGCGTTATGCCTGTGGCTACCGCATTCTCTAGGTTCTACGACTCATTAAGACCAATATTTGGCACCACCCCCGGCAAGCTACGCTTGATATTTGTCTCCGAGAAAGTCGGTGCTGCGTCAACGCCTTTGAATGCAGAGACTCTAGCAGATCTACGAATCTATACAGGTTCGCGAATCATTTATGCTCTGACAGCAGCCAAAGTTGCAGGAGCGGTTTCTCAGACTGGCCTTTACGACTATAGAGTTGATAAGGGGACAGAGAAGTACTCTCATTTTGGTTCCCCAGTAACATCGGTTGAGTTATTTATGAAGGACACCGAGGAACACAAGACGACCGACGAAATATCTGCTGGAGAGGTGGGTATTCGCTTGGTTGAATCTGAATAATTGCTAATATCGTCTAGATTGTGGTAAGAGGCCCCGCTGTCGTTGGAGGAGAGGCTTTTCTGGGAGTGTCTGGTAAGATGAAGGAGGATCATACTCTAGCTTTGCTGTAATGGGAATCATTGGGAGCAGTCGAGGGATTTCGAGATACCACACACTTATACAGCATCCGTATGCAATTTGCAGCCCCTTCGCTAAACCTCACTATTCAATTCCCCATCTTCTTGATTCGGAACCACAAGGGTTTTTGTTGCTCATCTACAATTTAGCTCTGCTGATTTAGGTTCTACTAATTTAGATATTTTGGACTTTTTGTTTTTGTTGCAGTCCTAATTTTAGCTTGTTTGAGTTGAGCATGGACTACCTAGTATGTCCATGTCATTAGTCCATATCTAGTCAAGCGACTATTTTGAGCTGTTAGCCAATTAGGTGCTCGGGTAAATATAGGACTTCTCGCGGCATTGGTGAGGCGGGTCTCACTAGTTGGGGTTGAAGTATTCACAGAAAATTTCGGTTCGTGAAGCTATATTGAAGCGTTGCACGACCGACCGCTGTAAGACGCTATTTTGTCTTCCATGAGCCAGCTAAAGTCTATGAGGTTAACTCTATATTTCCCTTCTATACATGAGTGCTTTTTCTTCGATTTTCTCAAGTCCACTTCTAAAGCTTTTGTACTCAGTACGAAGTTATCCTCAATCATATCGGACTCTCCGTTGTAAGAATGTAGACTGTTAACAACTGTACACATTACAAGTGTAATAGTGCCTAGCAATTATTGATATGTCATATTTAATGGAGATCATAATACTGCATTGACAACAACCACTTTCTCCTACTTAATCGTTTAAATCTATAGTGTTTAATGCGAAGTCGACTCCCGATTTAAGGTTATGTTAGGTGGATTTGGACTTGAATAGAGTATTTTCCCAAAAAAAAAAGGGAGGATTTAACTGGAGAGTGTGAGCTGGACTTTATTTATAGAGAAACCCTGACTGCTATCTTACTAAATTATATGGAGCTTGACTCGAGAATCCTATTTCACCTAGACCTCATGATCTCTGGGCTTTTCTGGGTTTCTGTTTCTACTTACATTGACTTGCATGGATTGTGAAGCCCCAATCCTTCTAAAGAACCCCGACAAGAACCATCCTAGAAGTGGCTTCCAACCATAGCAATCCACAATTCTTATGTACCCTCCTAAATTGGTACAACATAAAATCCTTCTTTGCTGTCAGCCACGGCTCCCACGCGTTCCCTGCCTGGAGGGCACATTAGATAGTGTCTGGGAGCCGTTTCCCAAGCCTCGCTCATCCTCGGAGTGGTCTCATAAGTCGTACTCGGTGCCGACATGGTTTTCTCCTGGACATTGCACGACGTAGGTGATAGGGAGGCTTACTGAGGGGTGCATTTTGGAGACCTGCGTCGCGTGGGCTTGTTTTTATCGTCATTCGCAATTGGTAAGTTCGTAGTTGTAGGGAAAATGTTAAAAGGCTATGGAGGTTGTAACTTGCCTTGAAGGGGACGTTGAGGTATCGGGCAATTTCCCAGAGGAACTTGCAAGTGGATGATAGTATAGCTGGTCAAGGGAAAGAGCTATCAATAACTGATACAATAATCTTGCGTGATCATGCCTTACGCCTCAAAATATCTTCTCGATTAACATAGGCGTTGTACTTCAATGCTTTATATACTGTAAAAGCTTCTGGAGGTAGATTTATATAGTGTTTCGCAAATTCGAGTTAGCTTCGATTTGATTCACAACTTAGACTTGAACTTCCCTTGTATAAATACACTGGATTTCAAACTTGAGAGTTCAAGTTAGATCACACGAATTACTTCTTGCCCTCGTTGTGTCAGTTTGGCTAGATGAAAGACATAGAGCATTTGGCATTATGGTGAGGCTACTGGAATGGAAATTATAACCCTTTTCCTTGCTATATTTAATCTGTTTTAAATTAGGCACTCAATCATGATTGCTTGAAATTCATCTGGAACTACCTTGAGGCCTGTTATGACTTATTAGCTCATCCAAATCCGAAAGGGTTCTGATTAAATATATAACTGCGTTCACGAAAGATAAAGTTGAGGCCGATGGAGGGGAAATAGACTGGAGACCGAAGGAAATATATATTCAAGGCTCATACTTGAGCCAATAATAGCCTAGATTTCAGAAACGACGACTATGAACACAAATTTCTGACTTTTAAATATGCGCACCGAAAAGGATTCTGTTGAGTTACATTTCTCTCTCTTTTGGGACTAACTAAGACCCTTGTCAAATCCTGAGATCGGCTGCACAAGCATTCCCGACTTCGACTTCTACCTCAATCATAACAAATAACATCTTGCATACGAAGCACTTATTCTAGACCCTCGCCTCACCTCAAACTGTCTACGATTCTACAAGAGTGAATATAAATCAAATGATGGAAATTTAAGCGGCCCGGGCGGCCAGATAGTTGCAGGCAAATTCCAAGGAGGCGAATAACCAACGCCCATCCATCTCGAAACGACGCCTTCATATTAGCCACAAGCATGAATCGAAGATTATGACATTGGCAAATATTCTGGTACGATGAGAGATGGTGTGCCGATTCTGCATGGTCGAAGTGAAATATGGGGGGTTTGTGGGAACTGGGGTTGAAGCAGCCTAGAACAGTTCACGGATGTGGAACTTGAAAGGGACCCCTTGCCCATTCTCCTTATGGCTGAATTCTTTGGCTCTTGAACTATCCTTGTCTCATCAAGACTTAGACAGCCAGTTCGCATTTATCGTTGGACATTTGCAATGCTACGAATCTATCACCCAGAACGAGCTCGTATTCCAACTGGTTATGTGCATCTATCTACATTTGCTTCAATACTTTTGAACGAAGAAGGTCACAAGCATACATTCATACTTACACTAAGTCCGAGCCGTAATGTGCTGGGTTGGCTTCATGCCCAAAATGCCTCTTCGACGCCAAGAGGATCTCTAGCCCCCTATTGGAATGACAAGGTCAAACCAGTTCTGAACTGCTCTACGCTCGAGAGCATTGGAATTCTGGCATGCAGGTAGACTGCATTTTGAGCCATAATGTTCACTTGGGATGGCAGTCAGTCTTTATGTTAGAATGGAAACCGATATTTGATATATATGGAGATTTCACTACACTGTAGGTTCTCATTTGACCTCTCCACTTCTTTTAGCACACGAAACAGAAATAGTTGCCTTCTTTTTGCCCCTTCATCAACTTTTGTGCGGTCCATGGCAAAGCTGGGAGCAACCATATCAATTGAACTATGGCGAAAGCAAGGCAAGCGACAAATGCAATTGTACCCAATGTGGCACGACCAGATTTTTCGAGCGCGAGCAGTTCATTCAATGACCTTCACCGGGTAGATCAAGCAATTTCAGACTCTTTACTGGCCCGCGAATGGATCCGTAGGTCAGGGGCAAGGTCTCCAGCGGCCCAAGGCAGACCACGATCATGGACTTGAGATCAGTGCATATTCTTTTCTTTTGCCCTACAGGAGCACTAAGTAGAACCTTTCAACGGAAAAGACGTAGACGGTCCGTGGGCTGTGAGTCGTCTTCCACAATCCCGAGTATCTCAATCACATTGGACAAGAGGTGGAAAGAAGGCCTTGATCGGTCTCCTTTTGATAGATTTGGCTCTGGCCACTGTGCGGCGCAGCAAAATAAAAAATCAGAGTGTGAAGAAACCACCACTTTGTCGCCGCTTGAGCATATTCGTCTCGAATATAAATCAGAACGGTATCTTAGCTCACTAAAAACTATCAATCTCCCAGTATCTCATGTTGAGTTCCTATTAATAGCTCTCTAAAGTCACTCGCAAAGATAACCAGCGAAGGCTCCGCTATCTCACAAGTTTATTGAAAGTTTTCTCTATACCTTTCCTTCACCTACCTTGAACTCCTCTACAAAATGGCAAAGAATGCGAAATTGAGTCGTTGGGGTAAGATTATTTGCCTGCTTTCGGTTCCATTTAGCTAACGCTGTAATATAGAGAGGATTCGGATTGCGCTACTCACAATCGGCTTATACTTTCTCACATTTCCAATCATCCTTTTTACAAGTATGAGAGCCTCATTTCGTCAAATATCCAATACAGGAATTATCTAACAATGTATTCTTTAGTTCTGATACTTATCGGTTGCGCAACGAATTCCCAGGGAATGTCAAACATTTACGTCGCCGAACTGGAAGGTACTGGGATCAGATTTTCTTACACCTGTAAGTCAAAATCTAGTCATTCCTTTAGTGCATGAACTGACTTTCCCATCAAGCAATCTGTGGAATTTCCAATCATGGCGTACAATCTTGCGGAATCAGCTACGGCAAGCACGCAGGCGACCTAATTGAAAAATACAACCTCAACTCCACCACAGACATCGTGCAATACGCGCTCAACATCCAACACTCCATCTCATTCGTCATTCCCGCAGCGGCCGGCCTATTCTACCTATTCGGAGTCTTCTCTCTTATAAGATCTCGGCCGGTGCGCTCAAGGCAAGGAGCAAACAAAGTCTACCCTTCAATGAAATGGCTTTTCTGGTCTTCAGCCGGGTGTGCCTTCGCCGCCTCCTACAACTTATCATCCGCCGGTTCAGCAATCAGTAACCAGACTGCTGGCACCGAATATATCACTGGATCAGTCATCAGACAAGGCAATACGATGCAAGCCCTTTCGTGGATGAATTGGCTTCTCTCATTCGGGGCTGCATGGGGCTCAGGATCGATTCTGAAGACGTTCAAGGCGAAAGCTAAAGCGATGAGGAAGGAAGCGAGAAAAAACCCGCATCCTCAGATGACAGGAGCTCTTCCTGACGATTATCCTCCTGCGCCTTAGTCGTCACGAAAGCCCATCTGTTATACTAATATTAATCACTTTCTTAGGCGTTTTGTTCTATTCGGATACAGCTTCAAAATGCTACCACCAATCGTCGTCTTTGAGCGTTTCATAGTACATCAACCACATCACATTACATCACTATTATTGTATAGTTTAGCATTTATCCTAAAAAAAGGATTTCACAGGTGGAAATAGTAAATAGGAAACATGAGTTAGAATAACCTCTAACCCAAAACTCCCCCTCCCCCCCCCCCAAGCCCGTACTTACCCGTTAGTTCTCTTCTCTCACTTTGAAAATAGGTTTCTTCTCGATATTCTCTTTTTGTCGCATCATTTTTCAGTCGGACTCCTTCATTGGAGGAGTCGGTCTTCAATTTTACCTACGCTATCTCTTACTTTTTACATCACGTCACATCACACTAAGCAACCACGTTCCAACCTCACTCATTTATTTTACACCTTCTATCACTTATTATTCGTCTATATTCTCTATACGCATTTTCCTTATCTTATCTTTTTTTCAACCGGCTTCTGCCTCAAATCCCGAAGTCTACCGATCGACTGAGTAGAGAGGGAGGAGTTCTCAAGTGATAAGTCTAATCATACAGCGAGCGATATGTCCATCCAACGCGATCCGAAAGACGACAAGAACGACGACGACGACATCTTTCTCATAATCACCCTAATTTTATATTAACATTTTGCGAAAGCCTCGCATGAATAATTTCTGCTACGGTTTCCCGGAACGATTTCGGATTGGGCGGGGGTTGGGGTGTGGGGGGAGGATGAATATACAAATCTATGGATTGATGAATCAGATAATGAAAGGGGGATAAATGCAGAGAACGAGTTCGGTTTTATTCGGGAAGAGGGAACGAAGAGGATACTGATTTTCAATGAATTTACAAGTTGTTGATTTGTATATTTCGTATATTACAGCGTTGCAAAATAACATGATGATGATGATTATAAGGAACGCCTCTTGAGGTTAAAGACTTGTGAGGATGAGAAGTAGATATGGATGGGTTGATATTGTTTAGGTATGTTGCTACTTGATGCGACTAGATTTTCTTTCAGTCATGTTCTGTGTAAGAGTTGAAGGGGAAAACTCCTGTCGTATAGCTTAATAATGACTTTATAATGGGACACATTAAGAACTCTTAAAAGTTAGTGTTGGTACCAATAATGTCTGGAATGCAATATCCAATAGAATGTAATGGCCACTAGAATTCAGTAGTTAGAGAATGCCTTCTATATATCTAAGAATGGGCATTTTATCCTTCTTAGAATAGAAGGGTAACTAGAATTAAAACTATCACAAAGTATCAAGCCACGCAATAAGTTGTGATCCGTGTGCTATATAATAGATTCGAAGAATTTAAGCGGTTTATTAATAAACCAACACTAATTAGTAAATATATAGATTAGACTATTCGACTAAGATTTGCAAATTTCAGAACCAGACTTTTTATTCTACTTAAATTTATCTCTCATTTTTACTCTCTTTTTCAAAGATTTCGATATTATAAATATTAAAATAAATAAGAATTAGGCCGAGAAGATTTAGAAGTATAGATATGGCATTAATACGGCTATAGCAACTAAGGAAGAACTAGAAGAGTATATTATTATAAAAGTTTATATTTATAAAATATATAACTTTAGAGATAAAGATTTATAAATATTAATATAGAAGGATTTTAATATATTTAATAAAAATATCTTTAGAAAGCTATAAATATTAATAAAATTATAATTATATATATATTTTCTTTAAAGAGATATTTATATTATTTAGAATAATAAGAATATAATTTTATTAATAATTCTTATTAAAATTATTAAATAAGAAGAAATATATAAATAGATAAATAAAAAGCTAGCTTTAATTTTTAATAAAATATTAATAAATAT